>JAMPIV010011477.1:0-490248 GCA_024509875.1 Oreohelix idahoensis | reverse complement strand
TTGATGTTGTTTCCGTAACTTTATTTTTTTTACAAAGACAGGGGTGTCAGCCCTATGCTAAAACCCCCAACCTGGAGGACCAGGGTACCAGCTTTTGTCTGACCCCTACCCACACCAGACCAGTCCAGCTTGGTTGAACCTACCAGGAGTAAAACTCCCCTGGCATAGCTCTGGGGATTGTCCAGGGTCTCAAGCAGCCCAAAAACCGCTACAAGTATAGGTACCCCCTTGATTGCAGCCCTGCAACGAATAAATAACGCAATCCTACAGATAGAAATAAAACACAAATAAATAACATAATCGTCACGTCCCAAACAACAACACGAAACAATTAAAATGCCAATGGTAACTTAAAGAGCAACCAGGACAAAATAAATGAATTAAGGGCCTAGAATGAAGAAACCAAAACAAACAAAGGATACTAGCTTTGTTTTCTGGTGTACTGGAATGGCAGCTATGGCATAAACTGAACTGATTCTGTTGTTTCTTCAAAGTCACCCTCTGCAGCAGTAAACTTTGAGAAGTCCAAAACACTACAACAATTCCTTTCAGTAATATGTTTAAAACACATTAGTATATAATTCAACTATTAGGTACAAAGATAACATGGACAGAAGCACTAGAAGGAAGGAGAACAGATTAGGAATAGCACAGTTATAGGTAAAATAGATATACAATTAGTTCTAAATGGCACTTTAACCTAAACCTACATCACATATAATTTAAACATACAAAGACAGAGTGAAAACTAAGGAAAAAAAAAAAAAAAAAAGTACAGTAGAACAGCAACACTGAAAGTGAGGGTAGAAAATAAGTAATATTATTGAAAGAAGAAAGTAGCAAAAGTAACGGAGAAGAATGTGAAAACAGAAGTACCCAGTATACAAGAAGAACTCACTGATTTCTTATGAAATACACTGTTAGCCCTATATAAAACAAAAATTAACTTTTTAACTAGAAACTTAATAAACACTTTACTAGAACATTAGCCTATTAGAGCAAACGAAAGAAATGTTACGTAACTTCCTTAAGAATAACAACAGAATAATATATAATTAACGCTGTATCTTAATAGAATTATAACGAAACATTAATTGTTCACAAAACAACTACATAATACTTAAATCCCAAAGCGTGTAGATATGTTTATAATGTCTTCAGCCAGTCCCAGGTTGATGAAATATGAAGACCACACACAGCACGGCACAAACACACTTAGTTCAGATTCTGTAGCGCCCCCGGCTAACACAGACAGTGAAAAACCAAGCACTTTTTTTCCACTTTACACGACAGCAAGCAACACGACAGCTTCAAAGCTTTTACAGATCCTCTTCTTCTGGTCATCACAGATTCTCCTGGTCACAACACACTGTTTCACAAACCGCAGCAAACGTGACGAAGTAAACAGACTTGTGTAAGGCAGCATTCCTATAAAACAAACTGTTTATTCGGTAGCACACACGTACCGTTGACAAACTGACCTAGATTTGAACAGTGTCGAATCGTCTGGTTACTGTAAAGTTGTTACACTTCGCTGCGTGAAAAACAAACCATCGGCTGCTGACCCAATGACCTCACAATCACTTCAAACGCTGTACAGCCCTGGGTTCACTTGTAACATCCGAATAGACGAGCTACCAATGTGACGGGTAAAGTGTATGTGGGTGGATGTAGAAAGGTTAAACACTTATACACCACTCGTCCTAGCTCACTGTCTAAGAAGCAACTCCAATAGCTATGTCAATCTCCACAATATATTATATGAACAACAAATCACAATGGACGCAGGGCCATTACAAATAATGTAAACATCATCAATCCCGAGTATTCAGTAAGCACTCTGCTTCCAGGAATCACTACACACAGCAACTAGAATTATTCATACACAACTACTGCAACATCCACCCTTCTCTGCTCTACACTCTATGCTGTCTCCTGTCTACTGTCTGCTCTCTACTGACTCAACACACACGTTTAAAACCAACACACTCCTCCCGCTGACTGCCCCTTTCATGCGTGATTCACTAAAACCCGTGAAACCCTTTCACGCTCCCACTGATCTTCATTCCCGCATCACAAAAGCTAACAGCTCGTCTCAAGCAACGCTCACAACCCTGTAGCTAAATTCTTACCATGCACGCATTCCCAGCTCACAACAACTCACATAACTAATAAACTCCCGCTGGAGCATGGGAACATTCACACATGCAAAATACCATCAAAACACTCCGTAACACTAGCATACACTAATAGTCCACAGCTTTAAGGACATGTACTATTACAAACAAACAAAAAGGATCATATCCTTATACAAACCTATGCCACCATTTTCTTTTGATGTGACAATGTACACCAGTATTCCTTTTCCCTAAATAGTTACAAACGCCACTGCAATTCCAGCTGTAATCTCTTCCATATAATATAGGATAGGTGTTATGCTCCTTTTATGACAATCATACATATTCTTTCCTGTATTTTACACCTCTCTGACAGTCTATCACATGGTGAATCAATCTTTAGGCTTTTGCCTCATGGTCGCTTTAGACCCACTCATGTACAGACATATTATTATTATTTCACATTCAATTTTTTATATAAAATAAAGTTAATTAAATGTAAATCTTTACCACAATTTTCACAATGAAATATACACAAGAGACGATGACTGACACAGTTTCAATCTGTTTTTATTGCCCAGGCTGCTTAGGAACTTGTATTTTAAAGCACAACCTGCTCTCATCTATCACTGTTGAAAATTTTTTTAGAAAATGGCGTCCTCCCCAACGCTTATTCTGACAATATCGATTCAGTTTAGCCAATCGCTATTAATATCACAAGGTAAATAGTCTTTTTCAAAAAATAGTCAAAATTCAACTTTTCCCTACGTTTTGACTAGCTATAGGTATATTTTATGTTTATTCAAAGGTTAGCCTCATAATACTTTAGTCTTCACTTCAAATGCCAGCCCAATCAGATTTTACTGTACTATCCTAGCCTATCTGTCACCTACTTTTTTCCCAAAAATATGCGATCCAATCTAAGCAGATATGACTTGACCTGACAGTATCTCTGATCTCTATGTATTGTTTTATCAATATTTAATTAGTTAAGGGACTATTTATAACCTAATAACAAATTCTTGAGTCAGCAAGTCTTCAGTACAAAGAATCTACAATTTTTAAGGGGGCAATGTGGTTTGGTTCAAAAATTCTATCTTTTTTATCTATGTTGGTTATTTTTAAACTTCCTCCTGTTCACCGTTCTTTTCTCATGTAACTTACAAGATAATTACGAGAGCTTAGGTCATTTGCATAATAAGAGCTTAACATGTTTACATGACCGAGGTGTCCACAATTCTAACTTTTTCATTGTATTTGGGGAAACTCCTAAGGCAAGGGCTTGCCCCTGTGCTATGGTTGCTTTTAGTTTAAAATCAATGCGAAACGAATTAGCATTTCATCTATCCTTAGCCCCCTCCTCGTTCCACCATGCATTTTTAGGCAAATGTTTTCTTAGAACTAGGAAAAAGTGGTTGTTTATGTCAAGGACAAATTTGAAAAATTTGGGTACCGTTTTGTTCGGCTATTCGTTAGCAAATAATAATCTGAAGGCGTAGGCGATACCAACCGTTCTAGCAGAAAATTCTTTTGTACTTTCTTATCTTTTGCTTTTAAACCATGCCCTATATTGTTTTAAATATTAATTTAGATATTGTATTTAGAAGTCACTACAACAACAGGAACAACAAGAAAGACTGAAGTATATTGTGACAACAGAACAACAAGAAAGACCTGAAGTATATTGTGACAACAGCAACAACAAGAAAGACTGAAGGAAAAAGTAAATAGTGGACGACAAAGAGAGAAGATAATGGACAGTTTGGCACCAGTGCATAGAAAGAAGTCACCGACAGAATTGACCATGAGTGCTTGAGACATCAAGTGGTGCAGAGACATAATCGCCTGTGCCACCAGCATGGTAACTATGGAGCCCCCCCCCACCCCCCCCCCCCCCCCCACCCCCTTATTGAAATAAGGAGCTTAGTAACGAAACAACTGTAATCTGCTGATCATAGTCATGCCCTCTGACCTTTCTTCTTAAATGCATTTGTTTTGGGGTTTGTCTCTGATACCCCTAATGCAATACCCCCGATAACAAAGACAGGTCTAAACTTGTATTTACAAACCGCACTGTCTTGCCGCGCCAGTCTTATCTTACAAAAATCAATATAAAAAATCAATCCTTAATTTGAAAGTTAAATAACAATTAAAGTGATTAGGCACGCTAGAAAGATAGATTACGAAACGAGAAGCAGGAATAAGAAAGAACATGCGACAGAATATTTAATCTTTGAGATTAATAGTTGAACAAAGTCTGGAATGGAATTCACCACTATACATCGGATTTGTGGACTACGAAAAGGCATTTGACAGTGTAGACAGAGAATCACTTTGGAAATTGATGAGGCATTATGGAGTTCCCCTGAAGATAATTAATTTAATAAAGAAAACATATGAAGACATGACATGCAGGAGTTCTTCATGAAGGACAGCTTACAGAACCGTTTGGGATAAGAACAGGAGTGCGACAGGGATGCCTCTTGTCTCCATTTCTTTTCTTACTAGCTATAGACTCGGTTATGAGAACATTGACAACACACAACAGAAATGGAATCCAGTGGACTCTGACTAAGCAGTTGGATGATCTGGATTTTGCTGATGACTTGGCTCTTCTGTCCAATAACCGTAATCTGATGCAGGAGAAATTGAAAACACTCGATGAGAGAGGTCACAGCAATTGGGTCTGAAAAAATACACAGGAAAAAGACAAAAAATAATGAGAATAATTGCAGGTAATGCTAACAGGGTTGAACTTGAAGAAACACCAATACAAGATGTAGAATCATACACATATCTTGGGAGCAATATAGACAAAGTTGGAGGGACAGACAGCGATATCAAAATAAGAATACAAAAGGCAAGAGGAGCTTTCATTGCATTGGGAAATATATGGAGATCAAGCGAAATAGGATCCAACACGAAAATAAGAATCTTCAACTCAAATGTGAAGTCAGTCCTATTGTATGGCTCTGAGACATGGAGAACAACAAAAACAACAACCACAAAGCTAGACTTTTATAAATGGGTGCGTGCGTAGAATAGAAGGATTAAAAATGGTATGACAAGGTTACCAACGTGGAAACTAATGACAAGAACTAGACAAGTGCCAGTGGAACAAGAGATGAGAAGAAGAAATGGCGATGGATAGGACAACACACTGAGGAAACCTGTTGATAGCATTACATGGCAGTCCTTGTTCTGGAACCCCCAGGGCAAGAGAGGCAGAGGTAGACCAAAAAGCACATGGAGAAGAGAGCTGGAAACAGAGGTGAAAATGATAAGGAGAACATGGAAAGAACTTGAGATGATGGCACGTGACAGGAGGACTTGGCATGTGTTTGTTGAAGGCCTATGCTCCTTTGGGAGTGGAGGGTTATGAATGAATGACAAGGACATAAGAGAATGCACAAAACACGGACAATCCTACAGAAAAGTTGGGCAGAGAATAATACTATTTTCTTAAAACTGAGTTTGGAAATAGATATACTTCATAATTTCTGCAATGGTCTTCGAATATGGACAAGACATTGGTAAAAAAGTGGGAGGCAGAAAGGAAATGTAAGATGGTCCTCCTTGTAGGAAACTGCACGAAGCAATTCACATGCTCGTGCAGCGGTCGGTTTCTGTAGCAAACTTTTTAAATGATGAGGTTGGCAGCCTCATACCTAATCTAATAATCAGTTGTCATAAACGGGTTGCCCGAGATAGCAGTAATCCTATTCCTTCTTTGTCTTGTCAGAGAGCCCGGAAACTACACAACAGGACAGACATTATGGTCAGACCTAATTCAGACTCTTTGTCTGGACAGAGAGCCCTGGAAACTACACAACAGGACAGACATTATGGTCAGACCTAATTCAGACTCTTTGTCTGGACAGAGAGCCCGGAAACTACACAGCAGGACAGATATTATGGTCAGACCTAATTCAGGACTCTTTGTCTGGACAGAGACCCCGGAAACTACCAGCAGGACAGACATTATGGTCAGAACTAATTCAGACTCTTTGTCCTGCAAGCGGAACACTGACTATCGAAGGAATGAAAGGACATTTGGCAGAGGAGATACAATCGTTCTAATGTAAGAAGTCGTGATGAGATCCGGATGAAAGCATAAGCTCCACAGTCAGCTGAACAATGAAGATACAGAATTCAGTGAAACATAACCTACATAAAAAATGTATTGGATAATCATATACTACTGTATGGAAGTTATCACATACACAGGAACAAGAGGATTATAAAGCCAGAAGTGGGAAGTAAACTGCAAAAACAGAAATGATTCTATCAGCGTACCATCTTGACACAAGACGAAACCAACAGCCAGATTATGATGTGGAGACGTCTCTTGATCTGATATGAACCATAACACACACATAACAGCTAAGGGGCTTTTTTGTGATTGTGAGCCTACTCTCCACTAACCTCCCTATAGCTTAATCAACTGTCAAAAAAACAATTCCTTATTGCCCAGAGGCCGAGATCACTGTCACTCCGCCACTCCTGAAATTGACCAGGCTGTATTGGTGCTGCCTACGCTAACGCACCATGATGCAGACAACTACGAAGACCATGGCAGAAATAGATCTGTGAAGATATATGGATCTCTATATGGAGATTAACTACCATACCAGCTGTTTGAAAATCTCAACGCCGAAATGTGTGCATTGAAGACAATAGTATACAGTAGGAGACGCGGCAAAGAAGAAAAGAAATAAGATGCGTTATATTCCTGATGCAGTGTACTTCTTTGAAGCATTGTAAAGATTTAGGCACATATTAGATGAATGTATAAATAAATGACTCCTGCTATTCAGAATTCACCCTAGCTACTATTCAGAAAGCGGTTTCAGCGAATAAAACAAATGCCTGGTAGTTAGTGTCAAACTTACCACCGCAGTGATAGATACACTTACTACATTATCCTTATCTAATTTGTGTTGCTAATTGCCATGTTACAAGATCGAAAAGCTTCAGACTGAGAGAACGAACGAATGAACAAACGAACTTTATTTTCAAAGGGTTAAGAATTGGGCACGCAGGCCCGTCTGACATTCTGCCCTTCCTCTCTCTCTTCATCATGTATACTGTATCCTTTCATCCTCACGTTTACTTTAAGCATTATTAAGGCATTTATCATTATAAAAGTATATTACATTTGCAATAATCATCATAATTAAAATATGTTTTTAAAATAAAGAAAAAAAAAGAATTACAACAACACACCCAAAAAAAAAAAAAAAAAAAAAATTAACGAAAATGAAAATAATAATAATAATATTAACTATAAAAAACAACAAAAAACAAACAAACAAACAGCAAGACTGATAAAAATCGAATTCCTCATACAGTAAATTAGTGATTTGAGACATATTCAGAGGTGTGTTATAAGAACTCGTGAAATATTCAAACGGTCTGCTACTGAATGACTCAGGGACTCAGTGTTTTTTCCAGTGCGCGCGAACTACTTTACGAGAGGTGAGCAGCTTTGAGTCTCATAGCAGATACTGCTGCAATGAATGCAATGATAGGTTCATCAAGATGAGGTGGGGTAAACAGTTACTTTCCTCGCTGTCTTTGCGTCCCAACTCAGAGGTAGACAGAAAGATAGAAGGGAAGACATTAGAAAAACTGAGGGAGCCGCGCTAGCGTAGTGGTTACCACACCGCTCTGGCGACCGGGTGATGCAGGATCAAACCCGGGCGGCGGCATTTGAGGATTTTTTGTCGACTGGAATTTGGACTGGATTAACTCGAGACCTGGCGAGAATATTTGAAGGAGTGTCGTCGACCAGGGATTGGCGGCTCCTGAGCCGACCCAGCTCTAATGGGTACCTCCGAAATCGGCGAGTATCTGCCTGAATGGCGAGGGACACCTGTCTCTGTACAAGAAAAAAAGGGATACTCACGTAAAATCAATGTCAGGTTAGACATTAATAATAACCTGAGATTTCGCCTCGAGTATTAGCGGGCGTAAGAAAAAAAAAAAGAACTGAGAGATAAACAAACTGGTCGACAGAAAGTTAGAAGGGAAGACATTAGAAGCACTGAGAGATAAACATATTGGTAGACAGAAAGTTAGAAGGGAAAACATTAGAAATACTGAGAGATAAACAGACAGATAGATAGATATATAGATAGACAGACAGACATGCAGACAGATAAGATAGACAGGATAGATAGATAGATCAGACAGACAGATAGATAAGCAGACAGATAGATAAGCAGGCAGACAGATAGACAGACTGACTGACTAACAGTGGCAGACAGACACATAAGATAGACAGACAAGATAGATGGATAGACAGACAATAGATGAAACTGATAAAACTAATAAGATTGATAAGATATTAGGTATGATACGACTTAAAAAGAACTATAATCAAAACAGATGTTCTCAGTTAAGATTCAATTTAGACAAACTGAAAGATCCAGAAATCGCGGGAATCTTTGAGGCAACTGTTGGAGAAAATTCGCAGCTCTCAACTTTTTGGAGGATGATATCAACTCAATCACAGAGAACATGAAAGACGTGCTCATTGAATCAGCAACAGAAATACTTGGTAAAAGAAAGAAAATAAACAAACCATGGGTTACAGATGACATTCTGAAGTTATGTGATACACGGCGGGAAATGAAAAAGGTTAAGAAAGAGGTTCCTGAAGGTGAACAGAATATTGTAAAGAATTATATAACTGTAAACTTGACACTGACTTAGGCATATTAAACAACATTAAGTGCGAAAACAGGGAACTCGGAAATGCAGCAATATTACGGGAAGAAGTGGAAGAGGCTATATGTTCGATGAAAGGAGGGAAGTCACCGGGTGTGGATAATATCCCAGCAGAGCTCTTGAAATATGGAGAACCAGATATAGTAAAAATCATGACAACAATTTGCCAGAAGATATGGAGTACAAAAAAATGGCCAAAAGAATGGACGCAGTCATTAGTAATACCGCTTCCAAAGAAAGGAAATCTAAAAATGTGCAAGAACTACAGAACCATTAGCCTTATTAGTCATCCAAGTAAGGTGATGTTAAGGATACTTTTGAACAGAATAAAACAGAAATCAGAAGAAATCTTGTCAGAGGAACAGGCTGGCTTTAGACCAAAAAGAAGTACCTCAGAACAAATCTTCAATATTAGATTACTTATCGAAAAACATCTCCAACATCAACACGATTTATACCATAACTTCATCGATTTCACAAAAGCCTTCGATCGAGTCTGGCATGAAGGCTTATGGCAAGTAATGAGAAAATTCAATTTTGATACCAACATCATAGATATCATTGAAGCACTATACAAGGACGCAAGCAGTGCTGTTTTTGCAAGCAACGACATTGGAGAATTTTTCAAAACAACTGTAGGAGTTCGGCAGGGATGTATCCTGTCCCCAGTGCTCTTTAATATTTATCTAGAACATATTATGCAGGAGGCTCTCTACGATTATAAATCAACCATATCGATTGGAGGCCGACCTCTGTGCAACCTACGTTTTGCTGATGATATTGATCTGATAGCTGGATCAGAATCAGAACTTCAAGACCTTACCTCCAGACTGGAGAAAGTAACAAGAACGTATGGGATGGAAATTAATATAGAAAAAAGCAAGATATTGGTGAATAGCCATAAGAAACATGTTCCGACCAACATTACGTTAAATGGGCAAACGTTAGAAGAAGTTAACACCTTTAAATATCTCGGGTCCACTATATGCAGTGATGGAAGATCAATTAAAGAAATCAAGACAAGACTTGAGATGGCCTCAGCTGCCATGACAAGGTTGAATGTGATCTGGAAAAGTAACATCAGTTTTCCTGTGAAGATCAAATTATACAAATCACTTGTATTATCTATTCTCTTGTATGGGTGTGAGAGCTGGACACTCACTGCAGATACGGAGCGAAGGATTCAGGCTTTCGAGCATAAATGTTATAGAAGAATTTTGCGCATTTGCTATAAAGAGCACAAAACAAATGTCTATGTTAGAGAGAAGACAAACACCTATGCAGGCCACCAAGAACCACTTTTGTCAACAGTGAAACGTCGAAAGCTTGCCTGGTTTGGGCATGTAACTCGTCATGACTCCCTTTCGAAAACGATCCTTCAGGGAACAGTCGAAGGTAAACGGAGAAGAGGAAGGCAGAGAAAATCCTGGGCTGATAACATCAAAGAATGGGCAGGACACGGTTTTTCCACACTTGTACGCATTGCTGAGGATAGAGAGCAGTGGAGGACCCTGTCTGCTGATGCTTCCACCATGGCACCCCTACGACCCATGACCGGTTACGGGCTGAGATGAGATGAGATGATGATGATACGACAGACAGATAGATAGATAGATAGATAGACAGACAGACAGACAGACAGACAGACAGACAGACAGACAGACAGATAGAGAGAGAGAGAGAGAGAGAGAGAGAGAGAGAGAGAGAGAGAGAGAGAGAGAGAGAGAGAGAGAGAGAGAGAGAGAGAGAGAGAGAGAGACCCCTGCAGGTAGACTTTGGAAACAAATTACACCATTACGTTTTCCTTAGCTAACTCAATGAACGTACCTCTCCGCCTTATTTGTAGCTTTCGATCAGTTGTTTTAATTGACAACAACGTACGAGCGGTGTGTTATTGGTAAGGGCATCTGTGTGATGTCCAAAAGTTCTGTCGTGAATCTCCTATAGAACAAAAACATTACTCACAGTTTACCGAGTTGTAAAACACTAAGAATTTCAGAAGAAATTGGCCTTTCCTGATCGATCTGTTTTCCCCCTTCATCTAAATCACAGACCAGTAAGTCGTTTCCCAGTATTTGAACTGTGTGGTATAACAACGCTGACATTTTGACCGATGCCAGGACTGGCGACGGCACATTAATGTGTATATTGCGTGGTCTTCGTCATAGAAAATAAAATATGAATCGATCAACCTAGAACCGCCCAGACGTGTGCCCTTACCTTAATCCCCTTCCACACTCAGACTTTCGAACACACCTAGGTTACCGCAGGTAACGGCCAAAATTGCACTTCACGTTTGGAAAGCTCTTCTTTTTTGTGGGTGGAGCAGAGGAGCAAGTTGTGGAGGTCAACAGTTTAGGATAGTATATTTTAACAATAGACTGAGAATCGATCGAGTGTGTACAACAGTGTCACACTTGTCCCTAACCTGGACCTGTTCTTTCAAGTTTCTCATTGATAGAATGTTAGTTAGGCCTCCGCGTTTTGTGAGGGCTGTTAGACGTCACAACAATATTGTTTTAATATGTAAGTTCTAAAAACTCCCAGGATGCCTGAACTAAGCATTCACTTGCTTCTTCAGATGTGATTTATTTATCAATTTGTTTTACAATATGAAGTTACCAGCCTCATGCCCAACCTCATTTTAGCCGCCTTGTACGACATGCCAGAGGGAGCAATAGGCCTTTTCTTTCTTTGTCTCATCAGAGACACCCCCCTCCCCCGAGAACTTTGCCAAATAATTGGAAATCAAAAGAGATCAAGTGCAGCAAATATTTTATTTGAAATGTCAAGACCAACAAGCCCATCTGCCTTACTCTGAAACGTGGAGAAAAAAGAGCGACATCCAGGATGTTACGTACTTTGACAAAATGATAATTGCGCAGAATTCAAAGATTGAACATGGTATGACGGGATCACCAGTGTGGAGTTGAAGAGGGGGAAAAACAGACAAATATTAGTAAGAGCAAACATACCGTATAAGAGCAAACATACCGTATAAGAGCAAACATACCGTATAAGAGCAAACATACCGTTAAAGGCGACTAATATGAGATTGTGTGTGGGGCTGCCAACCTCATCATTCAAAAACTAATTGCTGGAGAAACCGCCACTGTAAGGGCATGTGCAAAATCAGTTTTTTTTTCAGGGATAGATTGACTCTGATCTGGGCCCCACGGTAATAAGGGTAGTTGGCCCCTGACCATCTAACCGACACAGGTTACTGGTTCTTTCCCTATTGATGTGAACTCCTAGGCATTGCCCGATTGCCCGACCGTCATTCTGCCCCTGGATTATTTTTTTAACCCTTCTCACAATTTAAGTCCATTCTTTCTGTCTGAAAAATGTATGTCATTATTTATCTTAAGATTTGGTTTTTCGAAAATCTTCCCTCCCATTTTTCAACAAATTACTGGTTATAAACGTTTAGTTTCGCTCATTAATAGCATATTAATATAGTCATATAAAGCTCTTTTAACATGTATTCATATTGTACGTATCATTTATACGTGGTGGTCATGGAAACAGTCTGCAGCAGTGCAGGCTGGCTGAGCGAGCACGGATCGAAATGGGAAGCCAAACCCAGTCCTTAAAAAAATGCCGTGCAGAAGTCGGACGTGTCGACCGAAAGGTGCAGATATCACAGCTTAGGCGCAAACAGACACAACGCAACCACCGTCCTTTTCAGGACGAACGAGGAAGAAGAAGAAGAAGAATTTATATGAAACATTTGTAACCAGAAGTGAAACAATCCCAGCAGCTTTTCGGAAAAATGCGGAAACACGCGCTGTGAACCTTGAAAACGAAATTGAACACTCATGTAAAAACAGCCATGTCTTGCAATCTTTTCATTGTGCAGTTTCGGGAAAATGCAGACACGGCACGCAATTTTTCACTGCATTGACCATTTACCATAAATCACAATAAGCTTGACTACAAAGATTCAATAAAGTTGACATGGAATTGAAAAGAATGAAGTGGCCACGTAAAAAAAATACCGTCTTTTAGGACATGCAGCAGAAAGAGCCCAGCATAATTCATTCCCAGACATGTTTTGGCATGTTACTTGCTCGTATGAAACTAATTTGCTTGTTACTCATGGTAGAAATATTTAAAAAGGAAAATGCGTACTTTCGTTCGTTTGTGCCTTACGCATTCTCATCGCCCACTTCCTCGTCTCGTATTCAGCAGAACTCAATTAGCGTAGTGTTGACAGACGGACCTCCAAGAGAGTCAGAACTATAAAAAAACAATTCTCAGATTCCATTGATGTGATAGGTCTGTTTGATTTATGGCTGGAACTAATGGACCACCTTTGATGTGTTCTCTGGTATAAAAAGGTTCCCAAACTGGTGTTTCGTTAAATACAGGTTTGTCGCTTCTATGAGGTTGCGCATGGAGCTAGTAATCTCATCATTTAAAACAAATTTCCACACAAATCACTGCTGCAAGATCATGTGACAGCATGGTGCAGGCTTCTTGTGGAGACATGCTTCAGTGGTGGCTTCATGCTCTATAAGAAGTTTACAGGGTAATGATGATTATATTTCTTGGAACTGATAGCAAGAACCAGACAAATACCAGTGGGCAAAGAAGTGAGAAGAAGACGCTGGCGATGGATAGGACACGCATTCATGAATCTTGCTTACGGCATTACTTGGCAGTAAATGAATAAATAATACACACTAAGAAGTATGTTTCAGGCACTCGTGAGAAATAAAGAAGTAGAAAACTAGACAACAGAAAAACAACAGAAGTGATAGGCTTGCTGGAGAATCGAACCCAGAACCATCCGAACGGCAATACCGCCTTGCTAAGGAAGCGAATCACACTATCCTCCCTGCCAACTAGGCACCACAAAATTAGTGCTTCGTGAAGAGGGATCATTAGCGCGATTCTCCACACGCACAGCCGGATGTGTACCTAGGACGATCCAGCCTAATTAATGACGCAATCTACTAGCAGTCCTGGTTGTGGAATCCCCACTATGACAGAAGCAGTCCTGGTTGTGGAATCCCCACTATGACAGAAGCAGTCCTGGTTGTAGAATCCCCACTATCACAGAAGCAGGGGAAGACAACAAAAACATGAAGAAGAGAACTGGAGACAGAAGTGAAAATGATGAGGAAGACACGGAAAGACCTAGAGCTGATGGCGCGCGGCAGGAGAACGTAGCATACGTTTGTTGAAGGCCTATGCTAGCTGCAGGGTAATGAAGCGTGGCAGGAGAACGTAGCATACGTTTGTTGACGGCCTATGCTAGCTGCAGGGTATGAAGCGTGTTGGGATAACACTATATACCCTTATTTATAACCCACAAGGGGCTGAGCCGAATATTCTTTGCTTAAGCTAAAGACCATTTCTCTTTGTGCATGGATCAAAAGCCAAACCAAAAAACGAAGAACTTAAAAGAGCTTTTTCACTCTTCTATTCCATTACATACAGTCTTTCTTTAGTTTTTGCTTTCTAAGCTTAAAGGTTAAACTTTCGGTTTACCTGCCTATTCAAATAGATGAGGGAGATGAAATTAGGATTTATTAAGGTTGCATATACAGACGATTGTGACAATCGTTAAACTGTTGAAATTTTTTATATAAGACTTAATGAATAATTTTTTTTTAATGAATAGAGTTGAAACAAAATGAAATTATAAGCAGTTTTCAAAGCTAAGAAAGACAATAGTGCTCGCCAAACAGAAACAGGGCTTCATCAGTGAACACTTACTTACCTACTTAGTCGTTCCCCTTCTACCGTGAGGTGTAGAGGTTTGGGAGAGAGAGCGCCAGACTATCCTATCGGCTGTCTTCCTCCTGGCCTGGTTCCATTCTAGTCCTCGGTCCTTCAAAGATTGTCTAATGTTGTCCTCCCAGCGGACTCTGAGTCGTCCTGGGGGTCTGGATCCCTGGCTCTTTGTTTCTCATGCTTGTCGTGGTAGCCGATCTTCTCTCATTCTGCAAACATGGCCAAACCATCTTAGTTTTGACTGTTCTACTTGGGTCTGCAGGGGGTGGGATTTTAGGCCTTGAAATATACCACATTTATGTACTTAGGAAGCATAGTAACACCAGTCTGGTTGCGGACCATGTCTCTTCTTGTTACTTCAACCACCTTCCTCAGATACCTAACTTCTGAGGTTTGGATCTGGCTTTTGTGGGTTGCAGTCATTGCCCATGACTCGCATCCATATGTCAAGACTGGGACATAGGTGGAGCGGTATACAGCCATCTTCGTTTTCCTACCAACCTCTCTCTTGCTGAGGAATCCTTGATTTATGGCATGAAAAAGTCTCCCAGCTGCTGCTTTTCGAGTGGCCAACTCTTCTTTGATGCCTCCCTTTCGGTCTATAATAGCTCCAAGGTATTTAAAGTGGTCGACCTGCTCCAGGACCTGTTCTCCCAGCTTAATCTGATGTCTTCTTTCTTCTCGTGATATCACCATGGATTTGTTTTAGAGCTGCTAATGACCATCCCTCTCTTCTCCAGCTCTTCCTTCCAGACTTGCAGGTTGGATTGGAGATGTACCTCTGATTTAGCAATCAATCAACACAACTAAATAAAATATCACTCGTAGCTTACAAAAAAATGTACAACGTAATGTCTACAAAAGAGGTGTCAAGTCCAATTAGAAACAAAAATTATGTAATTTTTTTTTGGTTTCGCTTTGGTCGTCTAAATGTGTTGTGTGTCTTGCAAGTACTAATAATCTTCTTTGTCTTAGCACGTGTGTGTCGCCATATTTGTTCTCTCCTAAGAATCTGTCAAATTAATCTTCTGCATCTTTTCATTCCCTAATCATGGACAAAAAAGTAACACGATCTATCTGGCTCCTCTTCTTTCTTTCTTATGTTATGAACGTAGTTGTCAAGAATCTAACGCAACTACATTATCTATGTAGTCGTGTTAGGCATATTTTTCATTAATTTCGTCTTGTCTAACAGCTTGTCAATCATTATGGGTAGTATACTCTTGCGTTATCTTTCTTCCTGTAAGTTATCAGCTGTTTTGCATTAATAATTAACTTTTTATAATGAACTTTGTGAAGAAGGCGTTGGTTGGTTATTAGCTCATGTAGCTATCAGCTTTTTACGACACCGATGTTAATTAAAAATAAATGGTAGAGATAGTTACTTTTGTTAGTATGTGGTTTGTTAGTAAGCGCAGTCAGATCAACTCAATCATTTTTAACTTGATTGTTATAGTAACTGAATTGATTAGATAATACTATATACCACATTTATGTACTTAGGAAGCATAGTAACACCAGATGGCGGAACAAACTAAGACATCAATCAGTAACCGAATTAATTAAGCCAGAATAGCATTCGCCAAGCTCAACAATATCTGGAAAATTTTCCCAGTACAGTACAAACTATAAATTAAAATATACAGTAGTTGCGTAATTTCTATACTTTTGTACGGTGCAGAATGCTGGAAAGTGACAGAGTAGGAAACGTCCAAGCGGTCCTCTTTCCACACAACCTGCATAAGGAAAATTTTTCCAATGTTCTGGCTGAACACCATCACCAACCATGAACTGCAATCTCGAAGCCACCAAGAACACATGCGCACCATCATAGCGGGTAGACGTTGGAATTGGGTTGACCACATCCTCAGAAGTGACCCTAACACCATCACCAGAACTGCTATGCCATGGACTCTAAAAGGAAAGCGAAAGCGAGGGCGGCCAAAAGCTACCTGGCGGAGAACTCTGGAGGCAAAGGAATAAAGCATGAACCAGAGTTGGGGCACCACACAAGGGATGGCTGCCGACCGGGCAAAATGGAGACAGTTTGTTGCTTACCCTACAAGACGCCACCAGGCGTGATGGTCACCGATTGCTTGGACAATCAGCAGCCAAAGACCAAAGAAGAAGAAGATAACAATATATACGGGTATCCTCTTATACCAGAATTCGATTTTTAAAAAACAACAAATATTAGTATCGAGATATTGTAACAAGAACTATTAAGAGAATTGTTTACATGTCTGAATATGTCACTATTAAAGGTGTACGAGGAGTGCGTAGAGATAAGCTGAAGCAAATACTAGACACAAATATATCATTATAATCATTATTCTTCAGTTCCTTATAGGGCACAGCACTCGACTAATTCACGCAACGTCCGATCTCATGTGCCATCCGTTCAATATCTGTCCATGTCTTCTTGATTCCTATCATGTCTGTATGCAATTACTTTATGATTTGTAAGATCTTCCTCTGTCTCTCTCTTATCTTGGAGATTCCAGAGCAAGTACCGCCTCTTATCCAACACCAACGTCTTGTCAATCAATCAATCAATAACCTTTAGCTGTCCAAGGAGCATAGGCCGTCAACATACACATGTCAAGTCCACCTGTCACGTCCCATCTTTTTTTTTTAACTTTTAAGAAGACTTTAATAATAAACACAATCATTAGAATCTTCAACTCAAATGTCAATTCACTCCATTGGATGGCTCTGAAACACGGAGAACAACAAAAAGGACATTTAAACAGATACAGATTTTCAGACGTGGGTGATTGCGCGGAATAGCAGGATTGAAATATACTGTTCAAAAAAAAAAAAAAGAAACGCATAGCTACTGAAAGCACACACATAGCCATAATTTTGACATTCAATAACTTTTTTAATTTAATGAGTTAATTGTTCTAATTGCACACAAGAATACCTTAGTGTTCAACCAATCAATTGACAGTTGTTTTGCATCTGGGTCACGAGAGTTTTTTGGCGTACGGGCTTTCCCGTTAGTATGGTGTTTGGCCTTCTCTTGCATCGATCAGCGACTGGCATCTCCTGGGCATAGATGCGATCAGACGTCTGATGTGGGCCTGTGGGATGGCTGCCCACTCTTCCTGGAGTGCCTGGAACAGATCACGACGATTGGCTGGAGCAACGTCTCGGCGACAAACACGTCTATGCAGCTCATCCCACTGGTGCTCAATCGGACTCATGTCTGGAGACAGGGATGGCCAGGGAAGGGTGAGAATGTTGTTGGCAGTCAGGAACTGCGTGGTCAACCGTGCACAATGGAGTCTGGCGTTGTCCTGTTGAAACACAGACCTTTGGGCAGCCAAAAGTGGAAGGACATGGGGTCGAAGAATTTCATTGACGTATCGTTGCGCATTCAAGCCTCCTTCAATGTGCCCCAATTGACTCCTTCCGTTGTAACTGATCATTCCCCACACCACTGCACCTCCACCACCGTGCGGCGGAGCTTCATCAACGCAATTTTGGGCAAAACGTTCATTTCGCCTACGGTAGACCCTACGCCGTCTATCATGACGCTGCAACAAAAAGAAAGATTCGTCACTAAACCAGACACGTCTCCATTGATTGTCGGCTGCCCAGGGACGATGCTGGTTGGCCCAAAGAAGTTGATTTTGGCGATGACGGCGCGTAAGGACAGGTCCTCGGTTAGGTCGTAGTGCCAGAAGTCCAGCGTCATGCAGTCTATTCCGGACAGTTTGATCAGACACATGACGTCCTGCAGGCAATGACTGGGCAGTTGAGAAAGCTGTTGTAAACCTGTCTCTGAGGTGACGAAGCCGAATAAAGCGATCCTCCGCTGCTGTTGTCACTCTGGGTCGTCCACTGCGATGCCGGTCTTCAACTGAGCCAGTGGCTTGGAACCGGTGCCAAAGTCGACTGATGGTACTCTGATGCACGTTTAGATACCTGGCAACCTGACTTTGACTTTCGCCTGCATGCAGTCGGCCAATAGCAATGTTCCTTAAATTTATCGATAGAGACGCCATAAATGTCTGCTTGAAAATTAACTGAATTTTTGTGTGTGTAGCGTTATCCTTTTATATGGTTTCAGTTGCGTAGTCAGTGAATAGTGTTCACCCCAAATTTGGTTGCTTTCACGTGCGCGCGACATGAGCTGTGGTCAAATATTGCGTCATAAACACTCTTGACCACTGCGTTGTAACGATTACAAAAACGAACGCAATTCAGGTCAACACGTACATTTGACACTGTAAAGAACATTTGAGGCTGGTTTTTATATACCCTAGCATCAAATTTTACTTACAAACTCATAAAAACGTGCCCTCGGATAGCTATGCGTTTCTTTTTTTGAACAGTATAATATGACCAGATGTCTATTGTGGACCTGATGGTAAGAAAAGAAAAACACCCGGGGAACAGGAGTTTAGGAGGAGACCTTGATATGACACACATGAAGAAAGCCAGTCCAGAGCATTGCAAGACAATCCCTGTTCTGGAATTCCCACGGGATGAGAAATAGAGAAGAGAATTCTAGACACGATGGCACAGGACAGGAATGCGTCTCTTGTTTTTTTCTATGACCTGGAGTCCACGGGGATCTAGAAAGTATTGATGATGATGATGACGATGATGATGACGATGATGATAAATGAGTGGTTAATAAATTATATATTTAAATAGGCAGGTGCTAATGACTGAGCAAGTAATATAAATCGGCAGCTACACCAATAGCAGATAATAATACCCCTGTAAACGTCCGCATAGCCACATTTCAAACAGTAAAAAATAAATCAATTAAAAATAGAAATTCAGAAAGAAAAGCAAGTCAGATAGGAAAATTAACAAATAAGGCAGTCAGCTAAACAATGTATTTTTTCAGTTGCCATTAATTGAATGGATAACTAAGCATTGTTTACCTTGATGCCGGTAGTAACTTTGAATGGAACTGTTGATATCTAGCGTGACAATAAGAGACGATTCTTGAATAACACGGACAACAGAAGAGGAGAATCACTGACCTGAACTGTTAAAACTAATATGATAATAAATCGAATACTTGTGACAACATCGAGCTCCTCTAAGTATGAATTCTGAAATAATGGTTCAAATAACGTGTTAAAGGGCCACAATTGTAAGGCAGTTTCTACCAGTTGCTTCATTTTGCTCCTATTATCTGTCAATTGTCGTAGCTTTGTTGCTCTGAATATTAATCGATCGCACTGACTTGGAATTTCAATGCGGTGGCTTAACACAATAAAATAGATGCGACCTTCGTTCATAGTAATTTGAGCTGTCTGTTGAAGCTCGATTTACCTTTGGTTTACCTGCTAAGCCGTGGTGACAGTGTACTCTAAATCAGTGTTTCTAAAACTTTTAAAGACACGACTCATTGAGTTATGAAAGTAATGAGAGTAATATTATAACTTGAGTTAAGACGTGCCTCAAATTTCCGAGATCCATTGCCCATACAATACCGGAAATGAAGCATAGATACATTAAACTACAGACAAAGGTACAGTCAATAATACGACGAGTTAAACGTTTACAGTGCTGTAAAATGTTACAGATTAACGGAAAGCAATCATTTCCGAGATCCATTTGCCATACATATACCGGAAAATAATAGATACATTAAACTAACAGACAAAGGTACAGAATAATACGGACGGCTCTGTCAGGAACATGCTGTAAAGATGCATCATATAAGGTTTTGCTTGGGACTGGTAATCTCATTGTGTGCAAAACGTTGTTACAGATACAACCACAGAAGGAGTAAATGATGTGTTTTGGTGCAGGTTTCCAACTGGAGTGGTGACCCCATGCTCCTCAGGGAGTTAAAAGAAGAATAGGAGAAGGAGAGTAATACAATTAGGAAACGTTAGATAATGATCAACGAAATACATACTGAAGTTGAGAATGCTCGTACATTGCTAGCAAAGCCCGGCGTATCTGAGAAAGATATTAAAAATCCCGAATAATCCTCAACATAGTGAATTTAACACTATGTGTGGACGCATTATTTAGCATACAAATACACGGCAGCATAATACGTGTTGAGCTAAGCTATAGTATTCTAGCACGCGCTCGTTTTAAATTCACAGTGAAGAAGGAGATACTGTACATATGCAGTTTCATGCGTCTACGATCTATGTCAATAGTACCAAAGTTATTTATTACAAAACCTGAAGTAATGCATATATGTATGTTTAATTTTAAAGTTGTCCTTGTATCCGTATCTGTAGCGTGCTGGTCTCCCCTGCTGTACATCAGTGGTCCAAAAATGGCCAAATTTAGAGTATAAAAATGAGGATCTTCGAAGGTATTAACCTTCGTTAAAGATTACTCTTGGCATAGATACATATAGAAGAATGATGCTTCTATTTCAGGGAGCCTCACAGGAATTTTAAGACATCAAGCTTAACAAACTTAATCTGTCATGAACTTTTTATCTTCCCGCCCCTTCTGTGAGGAAAAAAAAAATTGCTCGTATTTTCTGAGCCGCCAACTGAAATGATTCAGTAAAGTATTACTTTCATAGCTCTGGATGGTAATGCATCTAAATTAACTGAGTCACGTATCTATATATATATATATATATATATATATATATATATATATATATATATATATATATATATATATATATATATATATATATACACGGAGACAAGAGGCATCCCTGTCTCACTCCCGTTCTAATCCTAAACGGTTCTGAAAGTTGTCCTTTATTAATAACTCTGCATGTCATGTATTCATAGGTCTTCTTTATTAAGTTAATGATCTTTATGGGAACTCCGTAATGTCTCATCAATTTCCAAAGTGATTCTCTGTCTACACTGTCAAATGCCTTTTCATAGTCCACGAATCCGATGTATAGCGGTGAATTCCATTCCAGACTTTGTTCAACTATTATTCTCAATGTGGCTATCTGGTCTGTACAGAATCTGTTTTGTCGAAAATCTGCTTGTTCATCTCTCAGTTGCTTGTCTATGGACTCTTTTAATCTCTCAAGGATGATTCTGGTTAATATTTTTCCAGGCACTGATAGTAACATTATTCCTCTATAATTTGTGCACTCTTGTAAATTTCCCTTCTTAGTCAACTTGACCAGATAACCTTCCTTCCATTCTGCTGGTATTTCCTCTCTCCCCCAGTCTTTGCCAGGTAGTTTGTATAATATCTCTGTAGAGGTATCAATATCTGTTTTGATGGCCTCTGCTGGAATGCAATCTGGACCAGCTGCTTTTCCATCTTTCAGAAGCTTTATGGCTTTCTTTATTTCTTATCTACTTGGTCGTTCACAGCTGATTTGTAGCTCCTCTTCTGCTGGCTGGATTAGTTGGAGATGGTCTATTGAGAAGAACCTCTACACCTCACAGTAGTAGAGGAACGACTATGTAAGTACTATTGAGAAGTTCCTCAAAATGGTCTGCCCATCTCTTCATTTGTTCTTGTATATTACTAAGCAATTTTCCATTCTTATCTTTTATGAGGCCATGTGCCTGCTTATATTTCCCTGTTAGCTTCTTTGTGTTGTTGTACAGGTCCCTTATATTTCCTTTGGCTGCAGCTTCCTCTGCTTCCCTTGCCAAATCATCAATATATTTCATCTTGTCTGTTGATGTTTCTTCTTATTTCTTTGTTTGCTTCTATGTACACTTCATGAGCCTTGGCTTTGGAGCTTGTGGTTTTGCTTCTGTTTAAATCTGCTTTCTTGTTTTTCCTGTCTTCTATTTTTCTAAAGGTTTATGTTGTTATTCATGCTTTGTGCTGATGTTCTCTTTTTCTCAGTACATCTTCACATGTCTCGTTCCATATATTTTTTACTTGTTGCCAGTGGTCTTCCGTATCTGTTTCATCTTCCAGTTGTTGGAGTACTTGGTATTTGTTGGATACTGTGATTGAAAATGTTTCTATTATTTCCTGATTTCTTAGATATCACACATTATACTGTTGTCTATAGCTATATGCTGTTGTAAATTTCTTGAGTTTTAATTTTGTTTTAACCAACAGAAGATGGTGGTCTGATACAACATCTGCTCCTCTACATACTTTCACATCATGCAATGATGACCTAAACTTCTTACTTATGCCTATGTGATCAGTCTGATTCTCAGTTATGTGGTCTGGTGATATCCATGTTGCTTTATGTATTCTTTTATGTAGAAATATGCTTCCTCCTATAGCTAGTTGATTTGAAGCTCAGAAGTTTGCTAATAGTTCCCCATATATATGTATATGTATATGTGTATATGTATACATGCATATGTGTATATGTATATTGGGAGATGGTGGTAGACCTACCTGGACGAGGGGCATATCCAGAAAGTATCAGAAAATCGCGGAGACGGCCGGATATAGTGCTTCATTCTTCAGCAGCGCTTCAGGTTATACTGATTGAACTGACCGTGCCATTTGAATCCAGATTAGACGAGCAACATTCGTTCAAAGCGGCCAAGTATAATGATCTGTCCGCGGATCTGAGACACGATGGGTTCACTGCAAGGGTCATGGCTGTTGAGGTGGGCGCAAGAGGGCTTGTGGCTGCATCAGTGTATGATTTATTGAAACTGTTGGGGCTGAGGGGACAGTCGAGAACAAGGGCAATGAAGAGGCTTAGTGAAACTGCCGAAAAGGCATCAGGCTGGCTGTGGAACAACCGCAATGGGCAATGGAAATCGTGACAGTAAACGCTGCGGTACAGAAAACACCAGGAATTTTTCTAAGTGCACAATACGTTGAGTTTTTTGGTGTACTAGTGAAAGGGCTGTGACTGAGGGGCAACAGGCAGCGTAATTTATAAGAGGTGTTAGGCAAAGAATTTCAGTTGCTAGCGCGCGGTGGCTAGCCTCGTCGGCTTGGCGCAGGTGTTTCAGTGTGTGTCCTTAGTTGTGATGTGCGACGGACAGCGTTGCCACTCAAGTTCTAGAGATAAACCCAGATGTTCTTCTAAAAAAAAAACCAGAAATACCCAGATTATTTTATGCCTCAAATACACGGGATAGACGATGCTTACATAATCTTTTATGTGCATCTTTAGCACAAATAATCTGTGTGCTACCAATTTTTATGTATTTCATTTTTTTAATTTCCAAAAATTCACAATTAAATAAAAATGATTTTAATAACACCCCAATACAGACGATCAAGGTTCTCTTCTGAAACAACTGTTGGGAACTGCGCTGCTAATGGAATGACAGAAGGTTTGTTGATATCGAGAGCTTGCTTTGGATCCAACAGCTGCATTTGCGCCAGAACACTGTTTTGTTCAAGTGGGAACCTGCGTCGTATTTGAGTACAAAGTTCAATCAGGTATGCCAATGCATCCTTGCGAAACTGGACTTCTTTATCTCGTAATGGTTGTCGCATTAACTGCGCTTCACATCGTCCACCCAGCTCAATGTAATTCAGTTTCTTGTGCACTGTACATCCGAAGGATCAATGTCGGCAAGAGTGCGATGCTCATGCTGCAATACTTCCTGCCTAATAAACATACTGAGAAGAAAACGATACTCTCTTGTTACACTCGTGTACACTTTGTGAAGACGGAAGTTCTCGGATTGGAATTCCATGTTCATGACGTTAACTTTACCAAGTATGTAGCCGACAAATAGAAGCATGTGCTTCGTACCAACAGTGTTCATCGTCTGCAGGATTTGCCCCGCACCGTCGACGTTGTCCACTGAAGCTTCGGATTGGAAATAGAAGTGCAGAGCATCCCATTGCTCAAGGATCCTCTCAATGACTGCTTCACGGGACAGCCAGCGTGTTTCACACAGCTTCAACACTTTATGTTTCTGGGCCTGAACTACATCTTTTATTAACTGGAACTGGAGATTGCTTTTACTACTACGCGAAAAATAGAAGCAGACTTTCTTTATGAAAATTTCAAGCCAAGATGGTTGGTGGTTGCTGGCAGCATTTGCACAAAGTACAAATGAATGACAAACACAGCCGATAACAAAGGCATGTGGAATCTCTTTCTTCAGATGTGCCTGTAAACCACTTGCAGTCCCCATCATAGTGGCACAGTTGTCTGCACAAAACCAATGACGTTACTAAGCGGGATTGCATGCGTGCTCAACAATTTCTTAACAGCTGTAAACATGCCAAGACCAGTACCATCCTCCACCTCAATGAGGTCTAACAGTGAATCAACTACTTTTTTTGTTTTTGTGTCACAGAATCGCACAACAACTCCAACATCTGGATCGTAGAAATATCAGTACGCTCATCAACGAGTATAGACAATTTCTGATTTCTGCAAATGTTTATAACTTCAAACCGCTCAAAATGAGCAATGGCGTACTGCATCACATAGGCAGCCTTGGTGCGTTTCAGTGACATTTTTGGAGCAATTTTGCTGTCTGGAAATATCTGCTTGCAGCATTCAATCAAATGATCAGCTTGCGAAAATGGAGTATTATGTTCTGCCATGAAAGCCAACAACACTATCTCTGCTTTAGCAATTTTGTCTTGGAGACAGGGCTCTTTTGGTTTGATGAAAAAGTTGTTAATGTTCAGAGTTTTGCTTTTGGCTTCGAAGTTTTTCATGTGCTTCTGTGTGCTTTTATGTGTCAATAAAGCTGTTTTGTTGGCATTAGTTAATGTACAGGAACAGACCGTACAAATCGCAGCACAGCGATTACCAGAGTCCGGCTTTATCCAAGCCTTCAGTTCGCTGTCTGTTAGCCATTCCGCACAAAAAGCCTGCTGATACCATGGCTTCACTTTTTTATGCGGTGGCGTGTGTGTTGTCATGCTACCACAACTACCGCGTACCTTCACCATCGCTCATTTTATAATCTAATAATAACAAAACAAAACACAAAAACAATATGCTGTTTATCTGCTTAAGTCTAAAATGTAAAAAGAAGACTTTATAACACATCGCAAAAATGACTGAGTATTGCAGATGACAGCCATTAACAGAATAACAGGAAATAGATAGCTGATGTAAACGAGTCAAAAAACAACGTCATTGATGTGGTTAAAAACAAGAATTAAATTTAAGTGGAATAAAAAATATATAGCACATAATGTTTTACATTTAATTATAATATAAATATTTTGTATAATGCTCAGTGCACAGAATATACATACATTGTAAATGCCAATTGTCAAATATACCCAGATTAATGCAAATTTTGAAAAAAATTACCCAGATACCCAGACGGAAGCCCAAAAACCCAGATCTAGTAAGAAATACCCAGCTGTGGCATCACTGGCGACGGAACGAACTGAATAATTTGTCTTCTCTTTGTTACTTTCACAATTGCCTCCACGGCTGGCGGAGGTGTGGATTTTAAAGTTGCTACCATAAGTGGAATGGGTTCATTTTCGATACAAGACAACAGGAGGCTGAGACGCTTGGGAGTCATGACCCAAGTGGGCCCGCCCCCCTTAGAGTCTAAAGGAGTATACTGGGCCAAAACACTTGTCGGATGGGGGGACTCCTTCTGATGATCAGATTGCCTCCTGTTGTATCGCTCTGTAAAGAGTTTCCTATCATCATATGTGTATATGTATTTGTGTATATGTATATATGTCAAAACTCTTGTATATATATATATATATACACACACACAAGGGGATTGACATATGTTTTGGGCCTGACCATGAAGGAGTCACAGGAGGAAGATGAAACCTTGCACATTTAAAGTTCATCATATTTGCACTCAATATGTGAAGTACGCGTTTGTTTCTTCAATGGGTTTTCCCGCTACGGTGCACGGCGCAATGTACCCTATTGACCGGATCTGCTGCTCCAAAGATTTGACAAAACAATGGAAAAGAAGGAAGCCAGAGCTGTGATAAAATTTCTGATGTTTCAGGGGAAAACACCTACAGAAATACACAGGGAGATGGAACCAGTGTTTCGTGATTCTTGTCCTTCATATACTTCGGTAAAAAACTGATGTCAACAGTTTAAGTGCGGCCGCTCAAATGTTGCTGATCTGCCAAAATCTGGTAGACCAGCCTCAGAGTGCAACGATGAAAATACAACAAGAGTGAAGAAAATCATTGACCAGGATCGAAAAATGACAATTGTGGAGATAGCTAGTAGAGTAAAACTAAATGAAAGAACCGTTTATAGAATTTTACACAACAGACTGAACATGAGAAAAGTGTGTGCACGCTGGGTTCCGCGACTGTTGACACGTGAACAGAAGCAAACGAGGGTAAATTGCTGTCAACAGTTGCTCTAAAAGTGTCAGTCAAAAAATTGTTTTGAGACCATGGTGACAGTAGATGAGACTTGGGTACACCATTATGACCCCGAATCCAAAATTGCCAGCATGCAATGGAAAACCCCGGGTTCCCCAACACCTGTCAAGCCGAGAGCAAAGAAATCTGCAGGAAAAGTGATGCTGACTGTTTTTTGAGACGGCAAAGGTGTCCTTTTGAAATATTATCTGCCTCGTGGCAACACAGTTAATGGGCAGTACTATGCACATCTTCTCACCAAACTAAGAAAGGTTGTGACCAGGAAACGAGGGATAACGCGCACTCAACATCTTCCTTTGCTTCAATACAACGCGCCCTCTCACAAAGCACGGCTTGTGCAGCTAGCAGCCAACGATTAGAATATTGAAATTCTTCCACACCCACCATATTCTCCAGATTTGGCTCCATCAGACTTTTTTCTATTCCCAAATCTAAAAAAAAACAGCTAAAAGGAAATCATTTTGACAGCGATGAAGAGGTTATACTGGCATGTGATGACTGGTTTATTTTGAAAAATAGGGTTTTCTACTCCCAAGGTCTTTTCAAGGTCAAGCAGAGATGGCAGAAGTGTGTCAATTCAGAGGGTGGCTATATTGAAAAGAAATAAACACTATACAAAATTTCAGCTCTCTGTGACATGTCCTTCATGGTCAGGCCCAAGACTTATGTCAATCCCCTTGTATATATGACTTTCGTTCCAACTCGCCAATCGACGCAATATTTATTCGCGCATCAAAATGTCAGCCAGTCGTATTTGAAAGTTTTAGTTTTTATGAAATATTTTGTATAACTTATCTAGTGCAAAATTTCAAACCAGTACTTCCACAAATTGGGCTGTAAACATCCGATTATTATTTAGTAAAGTTACATCTATCACACTTCAAAATGTCTTCCCAGATTGGGGTTTATCTAACTTGCTTATCCCACGTAATTCAGACGTCGTTATCAGACTTTGACTCGGTGCAATAAGACCGTCTGTCTGGACATATGCGTGGTTTATCCGAACCTCCAATATTGCGAGTCTATTGTTCTGAGGAATTGAAAGGGATGACTCCAATCTTGTGCAAACATCGACGATATCCTTTCACCTGGAGTCCATGTTGGATCGTCTCGTTTTGTGTGACTTAATTAATCTTTCAGGGATGGACCGTCAAATTGAAGTGTGAAAGTTATGTAAACATTGATCGTTGGATGAGTTTTCTGTGTTGACAGAAATGGGCGAAGTTAGGGCAGGGGAGAGAGAGAGAAATATCAAAGTTTCGCCCGCAAAGTAAAGGTAATGCAATACTGCCGGAATGGACATGAGATCGCACAAAATATATATATATATATATATATATATATATATATATATATATATATATATATATATATATATATATATATATATATATATATATATATATATATATATATATATATATATATATATATATATATTTTTTTTGTTTGTGTGTTAACCAGCGGCACTTGGGCCTTTAGCCCTTCGGCCCAATGACATGTCATTGCGAGGCTGGGGAGTCTGTGGACTTTCCTTCCAACCCGGTCAGGAGCTTCGCTCCTTCCCATCCACAGAGGGTTTATCTCAGGAGCCGTTCAGGTTATTCAGTCAAAATTCCGGTCGATGACACTTCTTCAAAAGCGCACGCCCGGGTTTGAACCTTGAACACCTGATCGCCAGCGCAATGTGGTAACCATTACACCAGCGAGGCTCCCATATATATATATATATATATATATATATATATATATATATATATATATATATATATATATATATATATATATATATATATATTATATATATATACGAAATCTGTACAGAAAGTATGTACAGCTATGCAAATTTGAAAACACAAAAACAACGGGACAGAATATGGATTGTAAACGGAACAGTACCGTACTGCCATAATATAGTGTCCGGCGGCACGCGCCTCTTTGCTCACTCTGGGCGGTCTGGGCGGACTGCCCCCTTCGCACCCCCGGTTCTCGCTTAGTACCCCACTATTAATACTTCTCATTTTATTTATGAAAAGCAGATTTGACCATCACCAAATAACAATAATGTTAAGGTCCAAAGGGGAGTGATACGTACTATGCTGATTATACAGTGTGAATTCAGGGTTGTGGCACTTGTCGGCTTGTTTAATTATGGGTTGTTTAAACATTTATATGTTAGAAAACAGAGTGTACAGAAAGCGTGTGAGCGCTAGTCATGTAGTTATTCTGTACTGGTTTCGGCCGGCTGTGAATAGCTCACGGCTAGTCCGTAAACAGCCGAGTCCGGTGACTGTTTGGCGGGAGATGTGTGTTCCCGTGGCAGTCTGAGAGGAGTCTAAGTTTGGGCGTTGACTGGAGTCAGCCCTGTGTTTTGTGTGTGTTCCCATGGTAGTGTTCGGGAACGATGTTTGGCCATTTTTCGAGGTGTACCATTATTTGCCTATTTTAGGTGTGATTATCTGCAGATAAGAGAAGATAATACGTACTTTATGTTAAGGACATGTTCTGGGGGCCTTGGTGTCTACAGGCCGATGTTTTGGATCATATTTACCTCCCTGATAGATTTCTATTGTGCAGGAACGGCACTAGGAGATGGTAAGGCCATTGTTCCTTATGGAGGGAGAGTTTTCTGGTGAATGTACTTTATTTAAAGAGATTATAAGGCCAGGATTTGTGCAGGCCAGATTACTTGTAGACTGCAGAGCGGACAGTCTTTTGAGTATATATAGATTTAAGGATCCATGAACAGATATAAGAGTTATTGAAGAGATTATAAGGCCAGGATTTGTGTAGGCCAGATTACTTGTAGACTGCAGAGCGGACAGTCTTTTGAGTATATATATATTTAAGCCTGTGTAGCGTTTGTTGTAACTGCAGTATCAGCAGTCGTTCTGGTGGAACATTCGAACTGCAAGTATATATAGATTTAAGCCTGTGTGGCGTTTTGGTAATTGCAGTGTATGCAGTCGTTGAAGTATTCCTATAGATTTAAGCCTGTGTGGCGTTTTGTAACTGCAGTATCAGCAGTCGTTCTGGTGGATTTACTGATGTAACATTAGAACTGCGATGTAAACAGGGTTTACTTCATACTGAACAGCTGTGACATTCTGCGCAATTGATTATTATTGATTTTGTGTATCCTGTTGTACCTGTGTAGTGTAACGTACCGGATTGATGTTGCTGTGTGAATAAATTATGTGCTGTCAATTGGAAATGAACACTAGTCTGATTCGTTGATCTATGCTTGACAGTACAGGGTGAGTGACTGTACCCTTCATACCACTCATTACAGACTTTATACACAGGGACAATACAGAGCTAACCCATTGATCATCTGCAACATTTATTATGGTGGTTCTCTCAACTGAAACTGGATACAAAAAGAGAGTCATTATCATTTGGTGGCCAGTTTTTCGGGCGTAATGACCACGAATTTGCGTTATAAGAGCAATGAATAGCCCTGTGTGGGCGTGGCTTGGATTTAGAACGCATTTTCTTACTTCTACATTGGTAAGAAACAAAGGCGAATCTTCTACAGTTTTTGTGTCGATCGTGACCTGTAATCGTCAACGCCTCTACTATACACAGACAGTTGTGTGTCGCTCATGACCTGTAATCGGTGACACGGTGATGCGTCTTGTGTTTACATGTCTCCTTATGACATTTCTGCAGCGTGTCCAGTTCTACGTTTCGGAGTGAAATTTTCAAGTAACCTTTGACATGGTTATGGCGACCTGTCCTGATTCGTCATCATCAGCGATATCTGCATTATGAGAATTACAGTATGTTCCAGTTTTATATGCAAGTTCGAAATATCAGGTAACTCTTTTCAACAAGAGTGACAGACAGTGTACCTTCGCGACGACAGAGGGAACAAGTGGGTAACTTGCGCTGTTTCCAGTTTCCTGTGCTGTGTACGATCACATAGCATACTGTTTCCAGATTCCAGTTTCCTGTGCTGTGTACGACAACATATCATTGTTGCGTGCATATTTTGACGCACATATTATAAAAATCGATATGGCTATTTAATATGGAAAAGTTATAGACATTCATTCATTTGTGTATGAAAATGCTGTCTATGGTAAAGCGAGATAATCCATGTTTGATTCACACTTTTGATTATAGGAGTAATCGTTCTTGATATTGATCCGGCGCATGGATATTGCTCTCATGTCTGTACTTATTTTTTAGGGCCAGAAAATAGATTAATTTGCTTATTATGTTTATGGCCTGAATTCATATGTATTACATATTATTAGTACAAGTAGAATCAGTCCTATATTGTATATTTTGGATGGGTAGGCAGGACTAGATTCTTGTTATGCCGCTCTAGCGGAAGTATGAGTTGTCTTGACAAGTCGTGATGAGTTCCGATGTACCGTTACAATGGCGGGTACGCATTTTCTAGGGCTGGTACATTCTTAAGGAAAAATGATTTATGAAGTGGTTTTTCTTCTGTAGGAGATTGTGTCTCTACTAGAGTTTGTGTTAGAGACTCTCCTAAGGTACGGTACCATGTATGATTCGGACTCCATGTAATGCCAGTCCCTATTTTGATGATCTCAGGTCGGTTAGACCTAGCTGGAATTTTGTGCTTCGCAACGCTAGGGTCAAGTTTGTATCGACGAAGATGACGGGCTTCCATACAGTAGTTATATCTACGTGAAGTAACTGGATTACTGTAGATCTGTATGGAGGAACTTTAAGAAATTATGCATATGTATTTCAAATTAACTTTGGCTTATATATACCCTCCTGTGAGTGAGTGAGCGACAACTCAGGAAGGCGGCCATGTTACATTGCTGTCATCATATTTTTGTATCACTGTCCAAAGAACGGGGCATGTATCTTACTATTCGGACAGTGGCAGGGAGATCTCAATTTTGATAGAAACCCCTTATCGTGGTTTCATAATATGCTATAAACTATGGACATAAAGCAACTTTTGTTACTTACCGATCCGCCTTCACTGACGCGTTTAGTCAGATAGGGGATGCGGCCATAATGTATCATGACATTGGAAGCTATTGATGTACTACCCATTATTTATGAATGTGTCATGACTTGGGATCTACTATGTATGCCTGCAAATTGATGTGTCAACCTGTATCCATGATTTACTCGTTATGTCCCAGTGTGTGCGTCTAAATAAACTGTGTAAACAAAGATTCCAGCAGTCTGCATTGGTGCCTTGTAGACACAAGTGAATGAGTGATTAGATTGGTCAGAACACGAACAGTACACCATTCGCGTTAATCACACTCTACACTTCTACTCCATATCTACACCATCCTGCGTCGGTTGAAGTGACCAAGTTTAGGGCCTGCTTCCCCTGGAGCCTTAGAGGGAAACTACTGTTTACAGCTGCCTTTGCCTTCCCTAACTCAGGACTAGGGTGAATTACCCATTTACAGCTGGGTAGACTGGAGCATGCCTGATCTCAACAACTCTGTACACATCTTTACAGAAGAAAGAGAACACACCACACTTCTTTACAGACTGACACTTTACAGTGTGACACAAACTTTACAGTGGTGGCCAGATTCCTGGGTCCAGCCTACGCAGTCTTGTGTTGAGAATCACATTTTACAGTTGAAAGAACATTTGTTTGACCACATCAACACCAGTAGGACAGCTATACAATCAATGTCAGCTTGACCTGTTCTGACAAGTGTAGCAATATCTGGGTCAGCACTTGTTGACATTTGGCACAGTACAGTCAGTGTTCTAAACTAGTGAGTGTTTAGCCTGCTGTAATAGAAGAGCAATGTTGAACAGAATGTGCAAATTTCATCGTTAGATCTTCTTATGTGCTCAAAAAAATTGAACAGTGTAACAATTAGAAAGCAAATCTATTACTCAATAAAGTGGTAGTCTAATTTGTTAAAACTGAGCATACAGTACAATACATTGCAACTACAACACATTGCATGATATGATACACACATTGATGATTTATATATATTTATGTTTATATATTATTTGTTTATATGTGTGATTGTTATGTGTTTGCGGGCCTGGATGGGAGGTGACTAGAACAGGAAATACCAAGTGATATTGGTCTTGTTCTGGCGTTCTATAGGGAGCAATTTCTTAATTGAAATTTGCATGCAACATAGTTTGCAAATATTTGGTTAGTTGTGACGACTGTTTCATATTTGTATTTGTAACATTTTTCTGTTCTTTATTTTTGTTTGATTTGTTTGTATAATTGTAGGCCTCATCTCTCCTTTCATTTCAGTTCTTTACACCCTTATGTTTATACACTGTGGCGTTATTTGTCTTGTTATCTTATTGCAGTTATCATCACAGATTCTGTGATCATTTTTTTTTCATTTCTCCTATTTAATTTAATTTGATCTCTGCAAATGTTTTCAGATTGTCTTTTCTTGTTTGTCCTTTGTAATGTCTTTAGTTGACATATGACATAGGAGGTATAGTTGAATACACTTATATTATAGTACAGATCAGTACTTTATGATTATTATTGTTATAAAATAAAGTGTACAAGACCTTTATAAGGCTTGTCTCCCAAAGTGATTGGGATAGGAAATATTATTTTCCACAGGTACTCAAGTTATCATTGGTTATTATAAACCATACAAGTTTTTCACTAAGACTAGGTCTATGGTATAGACTTGTCTCCCATTAAAGTGAAATAGGGTAATTTATTTACTTTTTCAGGTTTCTGATTTAAGAAGACAAGATGTCTACATTAGATTACTTTATTGCACAAGGAAAATCTCTTGATAAGACTGGGAAAGACTTAGAAGAATGGGCTGTTGCTCAATATGACAAAACATTAGCTGCTGAAGAGAGAAAAGCTGCTGCTGAGGAAAAAAAAGCTGCGGCTGAGGAGAGAAAACTTCAAATAGAAGAAAAAAAATTAGAAGCTGCTGCTGCTGCTGAAGAGAGAAAAGCTGCTGCTGCTGCTGCTGCTGCTGAAGAGAGAAAAGCTCTAGCTGAAGAAAAAAGATTAGAAAAAGAAGCTGATACTGCTGCTGAACTAAAGAAATTGCAGATGCAAGTGGAGGAAAGGAGATTTGATGCAGAACAGAAGAAATTAGAAGCTGCTGCTGCTGCTGCAGCTGAACAAAAAAAATTAGAAGTTGCTGCAGAACAGAAGAAATTAGAAGCTGCTGCAGAACAGAAAAGATTAGATAGAGAAGCTGAAGAGAGAAAAGCAATAAGAGAACATGAATTTGAGTTAGAGAAATTAAAATTGACAAGTATGAGTAATGTTAATCAGGCATCTAGTGGTAATGGTAAACCCTTTGTGTACAAGGTCAAGGTACCAGCGTTCAACTCTGCCAGTGATGATATAGCATTCTGGCTTGATAGATTTGAACGTGCTTGTCGAGCTCATAATGTTGACAAATCACAGTATGTGAATCAGTTGTCTGAAAATCTAAAAGGGGAGTCTCTGAGTAAGTTATATTTCGTTGAAGAGGCCGACAAGGATAATTATGATGCTGTTAGGGCAGCTTTGATAAAGAGATATCAGCTGTCTGAGGAAGGTTATCGTCTTTTGTTTAAAACAATGAGACCTGAGGTAGGTGTAGAATTCTCAGAATTCATCTCAAAAGCACGAATTACACTTTCACGATGGATTGAATTATCCAAAACAGAGAAAACATTTGATGGTCTTACGGATTTATTGCTAAGAGACAAGGTCATGTCTTCGGTAAATAAATCATTCCTAGAGTTCTTACATGAGCGTAAACCTAGTACATTAAAGCAAATGGAAGAATATTGTGACCAGTATGCCACGGCACACCCTGACATGATTCTTAGTAACTCTAACATTAAAGAGAGTATGCCAGTTGCTTCGGCAACAGAATATAATCAGAATTACTCACACAAATTCCAAGGAGCTAAAAATAAATTTGATAAAAAGGTTAATTGGAATAAGTATCAAAACCAAGATAACCACTCAAATCAGAGTTCTTCTTCGAAGAACTGGAATCGGGCTGATAGTCCTCGACACGCGAGGGGTACCCATAATTTTAGAAATTCTCGGAAAGGGAGTAGCTATAGGAACTACCCAAGTGCTTCATGGAGACAAAAAAACCAATATTACAGGGATACTCAATATAATGAGCGTGATGATTATGATCATGAATATTATGATTCAAACCCAAATAGGGGTTATAACAAGGGAAATAATAATTATAGAGACAATTATAACCGAGGTAGATCACAACACAAAAGACATAGTAAATCTTATTACCAGGCTGTGGTGAAGTGGGATGTTATAAATACTTATAGGGAACTTAGTGTACTGACTGAGATCAGCTGTGAAGGTATCTATATCTATTAAGAGTAGTGTATTATAGATAACCTTACTTGCTACCACATATCTATATATCTCAGTCAGAATTATTCTGGAATAGTGTGATGCTACGTTATGTGTCTAGGGTATGAGTATGGTGAAGTGTAAGTCACAACTACAGACAGATAAACAATTTAATTTAATCCACTACTCTTGACAACACTGTGACACTCACATACATATAACACTCTACAAAGATATCTTAAAAGAGTCACTGATAAACTTTCAAATAACAATATGTATTCATTACTGGCATGAATGAATATGTGTCCTGATTCAACTACAAGGGAACCAGGAATCACAATCAATTTAAATTACAAGTTATGTACAGAATGTATTTAATATGAATATTGTAGTGACATATATTATTACAAATGTTCTATGTGTGTCAGTTGTGTAGTAGTAAAATGAGGTAATACTGGTTTTGTTTTGTTCAAGCTCTGTTGGTATTTGTCATCATGACTTCAATAGTTTGTCTTTAGGGACTAGTATTGGAGATGTTCACAGTTCCTGATTTTAAGACAAGTAAATTCCCCTCTTAATGTTAATTTTAAAAAGTCAGTTCAAGATGAGGGGACATAATGTTGAGCTCAGCTGGCCAATTCGCTTATCTGGCGTGATGGCGGCAGGAAAGGACTCCTCTGCTCGAATTCTCCTCTGGGCTCAGGAGACACCTCACTGATAGCTAAAAAGACCAAGGAGTATGCTGTCCGACTCTGGATTCAGCAAAGCTCTGACCAGGTGCTGCTCAGTACCATCAAGACCACTGTCCCTGAAATCAAGAAGGATGTACCTTCTACTTCATAACTAATTTATATTTTCTTTTTACACTGATCACAATACATCACAAACATTGCATTCAGAGCGTTAGGCCAACAGTCAGCTTCATCTGAAATACTTTATTCCAGTATTACCCTTCCTAATGGTTACTACGCCTCTGCACTTCCAGCATTATTTCTTTCTAGTCAATCATCCAGGTGTCAGTGTACTGTTTGGCCATTCCATGCCGTTTTACTTCTCTCCGACACCCTCTGTTCAGGCTGGAGCATTTTAGGCTTTACCTCACGTTTGCCACTGAACTACACATATATATACAGGCATAAATCAACAATTCACATTCAATTTTCATTAAAAGATATTAAATGGTTCAAGCTTACCACAATTCATACGAATAACACAGATACGTTGATTAGCAATGAATTCTGGCACAAACTGGCACAAATTCCATCTGCTTATCTTCCAGGCTTTTATTGAGCAAAATTTTAGCTGGCTTCAACGCACTGATGCTTTATCAAGATCATTTAAACAAGTGGTCTCGAACTAACGCTCCCAAGTGTGTATATCAGCGAGACTGGCCAATGAGCCACGTTTCGACAAGTGTTTGAAAAAATGTTATCTTTTCCCGTCTCCCCTAACAACCAAGATAGTATTTATAGCCCGACCAATCGTGGTTAGGCTTTCATTTGTTGCGCTCCAATCAATTTGGAGTTTACATGGTAGGCTATTTCTGTAACGTAAATTTTTTTCAAACACGTTAAAAAAAAAATCTTATGAGCAGAAATGATTTTATGCTGTCAGGCACCCCCAATATTTTATTTTGGGTATAATTTATTAATTCCTGGACTATTTGCGTAACGTTTTACATATTATTTGTCAGCAAGCCCTAAGGAACCCAAAAATACTAATTTAAAGGAGCTACGTGGCTGCGTTCAAAATATGCAATTTCTTCTACCTCCTGTTTCGAAGATGTGCTGTCTGGGTACTGTTATGTTTTCAACCGTAAACCCATCTAATGTTATCTTTTCTAATAAGAGTCTGTTATGATTTATAAACCTAACTCTGGGAAAGGGTAGTGTATTTTATCACTGTCCGTCTGAAAAAAAATTAGTGCATGTAGACTTACACGCGTGATGGCAGCATTTGCGTATCGCGCGAAGCGTGTTTAGTGTTCGGCTTTCTGCCTCTCCCTTCTCGCTATCCTTTTGTCCATCTGTTCGTTCGTTTTGGTAACGTAATATAATTAATGTTAGGATTAATTTAGGTCATTACGCAGGGCCTCTCAATGCTTTTCCAAGAAATACAGCACACGTTTCATTGAAGAAAGCGGGTAATAATACAGTAAGCTTTTATATCAACGTGAAAGCGTTACAATTTGCAGACGAAGCAGAAAACAAGGGGGATTTCGAGTACATTCCTTGTGACAGCACTGTCATTTTACCATTGCTCTTCTCTTTATTAATTTTATTTGTTAGGCTTCATATTTACCTAATAATTTATATATGTGGATTAGAATATTTCATGACACCTCCCCTCTTAAAACAGACATTATATGTCAGTCCTTTATTCTATATACACATAGAGAAATTTATTATTATTTCTGGGGTTTACGGTGATTCTCATCACACGGATGGCGGCTTAAAAAATCCGCTCCCAGATTGGTTTTTCCAGATATATATTCAATGCTAAAATTATATGGAGCCAGAAGCAAAGACCATCGGAGTAACCTAGAGTTCTCATGCTTAGCCTGTGCTAAAAACGATAAAGGTTTGTGGTCAGTTTGCAACTTAAATGCCTTCCCATATAGATAAATATTGAATTTCTTTATTGCCCATATTACTGCAAGACATTCTTTTTCGCTAGTTGAGTAGTTGATTTCAGCTTTATTCAACTTTCTGCTAGCATATGCCACTGGGCTTAATTCCCCATCCAATGCATCTGATTTCTGTAGTAAAGTTGCACCTAACCCAATATTACTTGCATCCGTCCTTACTATGAATTCTTGACTTAAGTCAGGTAATTTCAAAATGGGTTTACTTGTGAGCTTTTCCTTCAATTCTTGGTAAGTCATTTCACATTGTGGAGTCCATGTAATGCGATCTGGATGTCCTTTACGTGTCAATTCAGTTAACGGTGCACATATGGAATTAAAGTTTTTGATATACTTCTGGTAGAAACCACATAATGAGACAAAGGATCTCACGTCCTTCTTGGTTTGTGGTCTCGGGGCTTTCTGTAGTTTCTCTAAGTTCTTTGGGTCAGGGGTCATGTTTCCCTGATAAACTGTGTGTCCCAAAAATTCCAATTCTTTACATCCAACGCAACATTTGGTTGGTCGGGCTGTTAAATTTGCCTCCCTAAGTCGATCAAACAGCATGTTCAGAGAGTCAATGTGTTCCTCAAATGTTTCTGTTGCTATAAGGATATCATCCATAAAATTTGTTATACAGGGATTATTCAGAGGATCCAATAATTTTCTCATCATTCTAGAGAAGACACTAGGCGCATTCTTCAATCCAAATGGCAATCTATTAAACTCATAGTGTCCTTCTGAGGTACTAAAAGCTAGGTATGGTCTAACCTCAGGCTTTACTGGAATCTGATAGTATCCTTTACTCAGATCCACTTTTGAGAAATATTTAGCTTTATTTAGTCTGGCAAACAGCTGATTTGTATCCGGCAATGGATCCACCTGTCCTTCTGTAATAGCATTCAGTCTCCTGTAATCTATACAGAGTCTATGTTCTCCAGAGGGCTTCCTTAAGAGTACCACCCCGGAACTATACGAAGACTCACTGTGCGAAATAATTCCTTCCTTCAATAGATAGTCTATCTCTTCCTTCAAAGCTTTTTCCTTAGCAAACGGAATCGAATATGGTTTCATACAGACAGGTGTGGAGTCTATGAGTTTCATATCATATTCCAATAGGTTTGTATGCCCTGGTCGGTCTGTTAACACCTCTGCATGATTCTTTAGAACCTGTTGCACTCTCTCTTTCTGAGTTTTCGTTAAATGTGTACTGATTTTCACCTGTGCTGCTGTCTCACAGGGGTGTAATGGATATTCAAATGATGAAAGTGGTTCCTTTTTCATCTCCATGGCGATGGACAAGGTCAACAAGTGTGTCTCTTCCTGATGTTCTCTTTCCAAATATTTCTTCAGGAGATTCACATGATAGATTTTTTCTTTCCCCTTCTTATCTATCTTATAATTTGTTCTAGACACCTTCTCTAGAACTGTATATGGACCCTGCCATCCAATTTGTAACTTATTCTGACTCCCGGGCAAAAGAAGCAGTACCTTCTCTCCCACAGCCAAATTTCTGTCTTTCGCCTTCCTGTTATAATAGGCAGCATGTTTCTTCCTGGCTTGTTTCAAATTTTCATTGGCAAGTTTCCAGCCAGTTTTCAACCGAGTGGTCAGCTCATTCACATATTGGTATGAAGATGTAATGTTTTCCTCTGCCTTTTCATCAGTCCACGTTCTTAACAAAGCTACATATGGACCTTTAATTGTGTGGACCTATTTGTCCATGCACCGGTATGGTCTCTTCCACTCGAAGCTTTATAGTGATGATTTTTCCTCCCAGAATTATCATTCACAAAACGACCGCTACCAATTTTTCTTTTGGGGCTTTCTCCCCTCTTAAAATTCTTGATGAGAGATTTCCTCTCTACATCTTCTTCCTCCAGTTTGTTTAAGTCCGATTGAGGGATTGTCGGCTTATCCTGGGGTAAGACATCTTTTTGCACTCTCCGCATAGTGGCCATAGTAAAACAGTTAAGTGAAGCTTGTCCGTGAAAAGGGGCTTCCCATTCCATTTGGTCCACTTTATCAAATCTATTTCTCTTTTTTATTATCAGGCCTAATTTTGCCCCGTGGCGTGTCCAGGTCCTGATCCATGTTCCCACTTGTGGGTGTTCCCTCATGTGCTATGCTACACCTTTCTACAAAATTCTCAATGTCCCATCTTGCTTTGGGCCAATAATAATTGTGAGCCACCTTTTGAATAATGGTACCTATCTTCTCATGGTCCCCATCTGGTTTCACATGTAGGCTCCTTATTAATTCTGTCCTGTATCTTTTTGGAAGAACCAGCTGTCCGTGACCATGGGATCTAGTTCCGGCCTTCCTATACATCAACTTGTTTTTCATGTAAAAATCTCCCTTGCCTGGAGTTGTATGACAAGTTGACAATTTTCTGAAACAAGGCTTGAGTGTTTTATCCCCAGCCTGTGCCTTCCTCATCTCTTCTGGAGTGGTATCTAACATAATATCCTCCTCCTGTCTTGAGGTCGACCTGACCTGAAGGGTTGCCATATACACAGGTTTCCTTCTGCAACGGTCAGTGTCATGATTGTCCATCTGACAATTCTTACACCACCTTTTTCCTTGGTTGAAAGATTTTCTTTCATTATATTTCCTTTCATCGAATTGTGGGAATTTATTTTTATTTTCATACCGTGGCCTATCAAATTGGTGCTTACCTTTATTTTGATCCCTAGGATCAAATTTATTAAAGTTCTGTGGTGCCCTAAAGTTATCCACCTGTTTCTTTTTATTACCTGTTACCTCTGCTTGAGCTGCTTGATACCTTTCAGCAACATTTAGCAACTCACCCAGCCTCTCTGCACCTTGTTCCATGAGAAACTTTCTCAGGTCTGGAGCCATGGACTCTCTTAGTTGCTCTATAAGGACCATTTCCTTAAGATCTTGGGTTTTCCCCAGAGAAGTCCATTTCTCCAAGTATGTCTCTATGCGTGCAGAGAACTGGTGATAGGTTTCACCTGACAGTAGTTTAGCATTCCTAAATTTTTTCCTGTAAAACTCTGCATTCTTTTCATACCTTAACAAAAGAGCCTGCTTTAGCATGTCATAATTTTCCTGATCACCTCTGCTCATTTTTGCAAAAACTTCATAAGCTGCCCCACGAAGTCCCTGAGATAACTTTAAGCTCCACCTTTCTCTCTCTAACCCATACGTGGTAGCTAATAGTTCGTACCTATTTATATAGCTCTCAATATCATCGTCTTTCTCAACAAAATGATCTAAATGAAAGTTCATAGCTGAGGTCGAGGCTCCCTGAGTAACCGTAGCATCAGAGGCAAAGGGACTGGCACCATTTTCAGGAGCATGGCCTTGAAACTCAAACTCCCTTAGTCGTAACTCATGTTCCCTTTGTAATCTTTTATCTTCTGCTTCCCTTTCTGCAGCTAATCTCCTCTCTTCCCTTTCTGCAGCTAATCGTTTGTCTTCTCTTTCTGCCTCCAATTTCTTAGCCTCAGCCTCAATCTGCAACCTCTTAGTCTCAGCCTCAGCTTCAAACTGTAACTTCTTAATTTCCCTGTCAGCCTCTAACTTTCTTTCGGCTTCAAACCTTCTTTCTTCACGTTCAATAAATTTGTCACATTCCGTCGTGACATAGGCAACCATAACTTGCCCATCTAATCCTAACTCTTTTGCAGTCTGAACCGCAGCAGATCGAAATTTGGCCAGGTCCGCCATTGTCTATTATGTAAATTTATACAATGTCTAACCAACAATTCAATCTCTAATGGACAACACAGGCACCGTGAGCTCAACCTTATTTAATTCCACCCAAGGATACCTTTTAATTCTTATATTCCCTGAAGTGAATTACCCCCAATATTTTTAATAGTTAAAGATTCAAAATCCCAAGAGCGAGACCCCAATATATGTGGTGAAGTGGGATGTTATAAATACTTATAGGGAACTTAGTGTACTGACTGAGATCAGCTGTGAAGGTATCTATATCTATTAAGAGTAGTGTATTATAGATAACCTTACTTGCTACCACATATCTATATATCTCAGTCAGAATTATTCTGGAATAGTGTGATGCTACGTTATGTGTCTAGGGTATGAGTATGGTGAAGTGTAAGTCACAACTACAGACAGATAAACAATTTAATTTAATCCACTACTCTTGACAACACTGTGACACTCACATACATATAACACTCTACAAAGATATCTTAAAAGAGTCACTGATAAACTTTCAAATAACAATATGTATTCATTACTGGCATGAATGAATATGTGTCCTGATTCAACTACAAGGGAACCAGGAATCACAATCAATTTAAATTACAAGTTATGTACAGAATGTATTTAATATGAATATTGTAGTGACATATATTATTACAAATGTTCTATGTGTGTCAGTTGTGTAGTAGTAAAATGAGGTAATACTGGTTTTGTTTTGTTCAAGCTCTGTTGGTATTTGTCATCATGACTTCAATAGTTTGTCTTTAGGGACTAGTATTGGAGATGTTCACAGTTCCTGATTTTAAGACAAGTAAATTCCCCTCTTAATGTTAATTTTAAAAAGTCAGTTCAAGATGAGGGGACATAATGTTGAGCTCAGCTGGCCAATTCGCTTATCTGGCGTGATGGCGGCAGGAAAGGACTCCTCTGCTCGAATTCTCCTCTGGGCTCAGGAGACACCTCACTGATAGCTAAAAAGACCAAGGAGTATGCTGTCCGACTCTGGATTCAGCAAAGCTCTGACCAGGTGCTGCTCAGTACCATCAAGACCACTGTCCCTGAAATCAAGAAGGATGTACCTTCTACTTCATAACTAATTTATATTTTCTTTTTACACTGATCACAATACATCACAAACATTGCGTTCAGAGCGTTAGGCCAACAGTCAGCTTCATCTGAAATACTTTATTCCAGTATTACCCTTCCTAATGGTTACTACGCCTCTGCACTTCCAGCATTATTTCTTTCTAGTCAATCATCCAGGTGTCAGTGTACTGTTTGGCCATTCCATGCCGTTTTACTTCTCTCCGACACCCTCTGTTCAGGCTGGAGCATTTTAGGCTTTACCTCACGTTTGCCACTGAACTACACATATATATACAGGCATAAATCAACAATTCACATTCAATTTTCATTAAAAGATATTAAATGGTTCAAGCTTACCACAATTCATACGAATAAACACAGATACGTTGATTAGCAATGAATTCTGGCACAAACTGGCACAAATTTCCATCTGCTTATCTTCCAGGCTTTTATTGAGCAAAATTTTAGCTGGCTTCAACGCACTGATGCTTTATCAAGATCATTTAAACAAGTGGTCTCGAACTAACGCTCCCAAGTGTGTATATCAGCGAGACTGGCCAATGAGCCACGTTTCGACAAGTGTTTGAAAAAATGTTATCTTTTCCCGTCTCCCCTAACAACCAAGATAGTATTTATAGCCCGACCAATCGTGGTTAGGCTTTCATTTGTTGCGCTCCAATCAATTTGGAGTTTACATGGTAGGCTATTTCTGTAACGTAAATTTTTTTCAAACACGTTAAAAAAAAATCTTATGAGCAGAAATGATTTTATGCTGTCAGGCACCCCCAATATTTTATTTTGGGTATAATTTATTAATTCCTGGACTATTTGCGTAACGTTTTACATATTATTTGTCAGCAAGCCCTAAGGAACCCAAAAATACTAATTTAAAGGAGCTACGTGGCTGCGTTCAAAATATGCAATTTCTTCTACCTCCTGTTTCGAAGATGTGCTGTCTGGGTACTGTTATGTTTTCAACCGTAAACCCATCTAATGTTATCTTTTCTAATAAGAGTCTGTTATGATTTATAAACCTAACTCTGGGAAAGGGTAGTGTATTTTATCACTGTCCGTCTGAAAAAAAATTAGTGCATGTAGACTTACACGCGTGATGGCAGCATTTGCGTATCGCGCGAAGCGTGTTTAGTGTTCGGCTTTCTGCCTCTCCCTTCTCGCTATCCTTTTGTCCATCTGTTCGTTCGTTTTGGTAACGTAATATAATTAATGTTAGGATTAATTTAGGTCATTACGCAGGGCCTCTCAATGCTTTTCCAAGAAATACAGCACACGTTTCATTGAAGAAAGCGGGTAATAATACAGTAAGCTTTTATATCAACGTGAAAGCGTTACAATTTGCAGACGAAGCAGAAAACAAAGGGGATTTCGAGTACATTCCTTGTGACAGCACTGTCATTTTACCATTGCTCTTCTCTTTATTAATTTTATTTGTTAGGCTTCATATTTACCTAATAATTTATATATGTGGATTAGAATATTTCATGACACAGGCTAACTCTGCACAACAGGAGTTCCACGACGCCGGTAATCAGAATAATGATAAAAAAGACTCCAATAGTGTAGCAAATTCCGCTTTCGATTTTGCTAGGGCATCTCAGTGTTCGCAATGCAAAACATTATTCGATCCAACCACAGTTTCTACTTTAAGCTGCGGTCACCCGCTTCCCGCTCTCCATGCGTCAATCGCGCATAATGGAAGGGGTGCTCTTGTCTTTAATAGGGGCCTAATAGATGGTACTCCGGTATCAATTCTTTTCGATTCGGGGTGCACTACCATCGGAGTGAGGCAATCACTCGTAAATCCTTCTCGAGCTACAGGCAATGTAGTCAAATGTGTAACATTTGGTGGCACATTGGAGAAGTACTCCACTGCCATTATCAATATGCCGCAATCTTCACATTCTGAAGATAATGATGCGCAGATCCAAGATGATCCCTTGGAGATTTCCCATGATTCCTTTATAAAACAGCAGGAAGATGATCCTACTCTAAAGAAATTCTTTACTCTGGCAACAAAAGGTGATCCGAATAAGGATACAAATCGTAAATCTTGGATTACGATGAAGAATGGCGTACTTGTACGTATGGTACAAGACTCCGCTAAGTCCATTCATTCTCAAATCCTTGTGCCTAAAAATATGAGAGTTAAAATCTTACAGCACGCTCATGATTTGCAGTGTGCTGGACATATGGGTTTTTCCCGTACTAAAGCTAGAGTTCTTGAATCTTTCTTTTTGCCTGCTGTGAATAAGGACATACGAATCTATTGTCGATCTTGTAAAGTATGTCAAGAGATTAAATCCAGAGGTCCACGCCATGATGCACCTATTCAGGCTGCAGACATTCCCATTCGACCTTTTCAAAAAATGGCGATAGACATCATTGGTCCATTTAAGATAAAGTCTGCTAGAGGACACCAATTTATTTTGACGTGTGTTGATATGTGCACACGTTGGCCGGAGGCTGTTCCTCTAAAGAGCATAACTGCTGCTGATGTCGCAGATGCTCTTTGGTTAATATTTTCTCGTCTGGGGTTCCCAGCAGAAATATTATCCGACCATGGTACCCAACTCATATCGGATACCATGTCTCAAGTAATGTCGACTCTGAAGATAGAGAGATCGCTGAGTAGTATTTATCATCCTATGTCCAAAGGGATGGTGGAACGTCTGAATAGAACTCTGAAAAACCTACTAGGTAAGATAACAGAAGATCATCCTCAGGATTGGGATAGGGTTTTACCCGCGGCTCTCTTTGCATATAGAGAGGTCGCCAACGAACATACAGGATTTTCTCCCTTTGAACTTGTCTTTGGCGCGAAACCGCGAGATCCTATGTCCTTACTTCATGATCTTATAACTGCTGATAATATTGTCGATGACACAAAATCCTCTTATGAATATGTCATCGCACTTAGACACAAGATTATTGAAGCATGCAAATTGGCAACTGCTTCTTCTGAATTTGCGAAACAGAAGGCAAGGGAATTTGCCAATAAAAAGAGATGTTTGCGACAACTTTGTCCAGGTGACAAAGCATTTGTCTTGCTACCTTGTAGGGAAAATAGACTTCTTATTTCTTGGAAAGGTCCGTACGATATAATATCAAAAGTTTCCGATGTTGACTATATCGTCGATATTGACGGGAAGCGTAAAACCTTCCACATCAACATGCTCACGGAATTCCATGAACGTCCGGATTATTTACAACCTGTTTTCCAGGCAACGGACGAGTTTCCAGTCCAACATGGACAGTACTCATCTCTGTCAGTAATACAGGATGAGGAAACGAGTTTCTCGGATGTAAATTTACCTTTTCCAATGATTCCTCTTCACTCTAATGAATCATGGAAAGATGTTGCAATTTCTCCAGAATTATCTCCAGGAGAGCAGAAACAAGTTTCTACTATGTTAGAACAATTTCAGGATGTCCTTACTGACATTCCTGGTCAAACTGATGTCATTCAACATGACATTATTCTTACTGACCATAGTCCTATAAGAGTCAGACCGTATCCTATCCCGATACATTTTCAAGCACAGGTAGAAAAAGAGTTGGATGAGATGATAGAGTTAAAAATTATTGAACCATCCACATCAGCATATTCTTCGCCGATGGTTATTGTACGAAAAAAAGACAATAACATACGTCTTTGCGTGGATTATCGCAAATTGAACCAAGTGACTAAATTTGATGCTGAACCTATGCCTTTACTAGAAGAGCTACTTACGAGACTATCGAATTCTCATTTCTTTACTAAACTCGATTTGTCTAAGGGATATTGGCAAGTTCCATTATCCGAACACGCCAAACCGTTTACTGCTTTTTCGACGCCTAGGGGTCTATTCCAATGGAATTTCATGCCTTTCGGTCTTATGAACGCCCCTGCAACATTCGTACGCATGATGCGTCGAATCCTATCTCATCGCTCAGATGTCATTGCGTATCTTGATGACATCTGTCTTTTCAGTGATACTTGGAACGATCACTATAATGGGATAAATGAACTATTGTCTATCTTACGCGAGCATAACCTGACAGCGAAACCATCAAAAGCATGTATTGGTTTTAGCGAAATATCTTTCTTAGGACACCGTGTTGGTCATGGGTTCCTAAAAACAGAAGACCATAATACAAGTAAGATACTCAACATTTCTATTCCTAAGACTAAAAAGCAAGTGCAAAGTCTCTTAGGTCTAATACAATTTTATGGACGATTCATTCCGAATCTGTCCTCCATTATGTCACCTCTTTCTTCCTTGCTAAAGAAAGGGTCTCCTAATGTAGTCCATTGGACTCAAGAATGTCAATCCTCTTTGGATAAGGTTAAAACTATGTTTTCTACTTCACCTATCCTAGTATTGCCTTCTAAGGATAAGACATTTATTCTTCGTAGTGACGCTTCATCCACCGGGATTGGAGCAGCACTAATGCAAGAGTACTCTGGAACTCTGCATCCTGTGATGTATATTTCTCGGAAATTAAATGCCGCAGAGAAGAATTACTCGGTCCTAGACCGTGAATTATTGGCTATGGTTTGGTCAATCCTTAAACTGCAAAGATTTCTTCTTGGCGCGCATTTCATTGTGGAAACTGACCAGAAAGCTCTTACAGCTATTCAGAGTAAAAATCTGAAGAGCGCGAGATCAACACGATACGCGATTGCTCTACAGCCATTTCATTTTTCGGTGCGAGCTATCCGTGGGTCAGAAAATGTGATGGCAGATATTTTGTCTAGATGCCCACATGATTCATAACTGTTATACAACTTTGATACAGTTGTTCCTATGTTGGAATGTGTATACATATGTAATATATCATATATTGATTGTAACACTACTTAGCGGTTCATTGATATTTATTCACCGCTGATCTTTCAATGTTTTTCGTCTTTGATGATCATGATGTTAAGATATCTTAGATGAAATTTATTTATAAACTAATGTATAAATTGTGTCATTGCTAATATTGTAGTATGCGTTGGTGACACCTCTCGGGAAGTATTTATACTTAGAGAAGTACTTTCTCTAAGGTCATAAAACTTATGCTTATCGTCTGCGCATTGTTATTGGTGCGTTGTGAGCCTATTGTATGTTGCTCCTAGATGTATTTAAAAAAAAATGTACCATTTTTTTTCCCGAGGGGTGTGGTAATCTGTTGCGTGCATATTTTGACGCACATATTACAAAAATCGATATGGCTATTTAATATGGAAAAGATATAGACATTCATTCATTTGTGTATGAAAGTGCTGTCTATGGTAAAGCGAGATAATCCATGTTTGATTCACACTTTTGATTATAGGAGTAATTGTTCTTGATATTGATCCGGCGCATGGATATTGCTCTCATGTCTGTACTTATTTTTAGGGCCAGAAAATAGATTAATTTGCTTATTATGTTTATGGCCTGAATTCATATGTATTACATATTATTAGTACAAGTAGAATCAGTCCTATATTGTATATTTTGGATGGGTAGGCAGGACTATATTCTTGTTATGCCGCTCTAGCGGAAGTATGAGTGGTCTTGACAAGTCGTGATGAGTTCCGATGTACCGTTACAATGGCGGGTACGCATTTTCTAGGGCTGGTACATTCTTAAGGAAAAATGATTTATGAAGTGGTTTTTCTTCTGTAGGAGATTGTGTCTCTACTAGAGTTTGTGTTAGAGACTCTCCTAAGGTACGGTACCATGTATGATTCGGACTCCATGTAATGCCAGTCCCTATTTTGATGATCTCAGGTCGGTTAGACCTAGCTGGAATTTTGTGCTTCGCAACGCTAGGGTCAAGTTTGTATCGACGAAGATGACGGGCTTCCATACAGTAGTTATATCTACGTGAAGTAACTGGATTACTGTAGATCTGTATGGAGGAACTTTAAGAAATTATGCATATGTATTTCAAATTAACTTTGGCTTATATATACCCTCCTGTGAGTGAGTGAGCGACAACTCAGGAAGGCGGCCATGTTACATTGCTGTCATCATATTTTTGTATCACTGTCCAAAGAACGGGGCATGTATCTTACTATTCGGACAGTGGCAGGGAGATCTCAATTTTGATAGAAACCCCTTATCGTGGTTTCATAATATGCTATAAACTATGGACATAAAGCAACTTTTGTTACTTACCGATCCGCCTTCACTGACGCGTTTAGTCAGATAGGGGATGCGGCCATAATGTATCATGACATTGGAAGCTATTGATGTACTACCCATTATTTATGAATGTGTCATGACTTGGGATCTACTATGTATGCCTGCAAATTGATGTGTCAACCTGTATCCATGATTTACTCGTTATGTCCCAGTGTGTGCGTCTAAATAAACTGTGTAAACAAAGATTCCAGCAGTCTGCATTGGTGCCTTGTAGACACAAGTGAATGAGTGATTAGATTGGTCAGAACACGAACAGTACACCATTCGCGTTAATCACACTCTACACTTCTACTCCATATCTACACCATCCTGCGTCGGTTGAAGTGACCAAGTTTAGGGCCTGCTTCCCCTGGAGCCTTAGAAGGAAACTACTGTTTACAGCTGCCTTTGCCTTCCCTAACTCAGGACTAGAGTGAATTACCCATTTACAGCTGGGTAGACTGGAGCATGCCTGATCTCAACAACTCTGTACACATCTTTACAGAAGAAAAAGAACACACCACACTTCTTTACAGACTGAAACTTTACAATCATATTGTGTCAAGGTGCAGTGAGAGTTGACACGGGACTCTGCTTATGGTGTGTCATCTGATGCCCATCGGTTGTAACGGGAAAAGAAGGGACTTTTTGCTATTTGCAAGATAAGTGGTTTATGTTGTTGTGGAAACTGTGTTTATGTATGTATGCTATCAAGTCTTCTCATATCACGCATTATGTATATTCTATTAACTGTTTAGTATAGGATTTAGTGCATAATAATTGAGAATTGATACATTATTTAATACATTAGTCTCTTGAGGAAATGTTTATTATGTGAGGTGGAAATTAATTGTCTAAATTTCCAAGGACATAAACTTATTATAATTATAAGTGGTTGATACATATAGTGAACTGATTGAATAAGTCACTATGGATTTTGATATGGATCCTGAGTGTGATTTAGATCCTACAGATATAAGGCCTATGTTGGAGTGTGCATTGGTGGTAGGAAGAGATAAAAAGGGATTGAGAGGCCAACGACTTGGAGCATGGGTGATGGATGATTTTTTGATTAATGTGTCAGCATCCCTAGAGTCATTTGCTGAACATAACTTTAAGTTTGTTTGTAATTTGGTAATGGCTAAAGATTTGGTTAATTTGCTACGGCACCTTCGTGTGTTTTTGCAACAATATATTGAGGTTGAACACGGACATATTGTGCAAAGTATATACAAAATAATCCACAACGGTGTTTCTGACATGCAGAAAAGGGAATTGAAAAATGAGAAGCAAACAAAGGTAGACAAACAGAGTGCTCTACAGGAGAGAGATAAGTTTTTACAGGATAGTGCTGAAAAGAATAAATTACAAGAAACAGTGTCTAGGCTCACAAGTGAGTTACAGAAATCAAACTTGGAGCTTGCTAGTGTAAAAACAGCATTAGACTCAGAATGCAGTAGAGTAAAAGACTTGGAAGTTCAGATAGAACATAAGAATAGCGTAATAGGTAATCTCACTCGAAAAGTGCAAGAAAAGACAGATATATATGGGAAATTAAAAGTTCGGGCCAAGAAATGTGAAGACTTATGTAATGAAACACTTACTGATTTATTAGGTGACAATGTGATTGTTAGTCACCGACTTAAAGAAAAGTATTTAGTATCTCCCGAGAAGAGTCATGAGCTTGTAGATAGTCATGATAGTGACACTGAGGAACTTCAGATGGACTTGGAGCAGTTGAGGGCTAATAAAGAAAAGGATGTAGAAAAGAGAGTAAAGGAGTTATCGTTTAAGAAAGAGGAAATGACTGATATTGAGAAATTACTCATGGAGGAGAAGAGTAAGGTTTTAACATCTAATGACTTAATTAAGAAACAAACCGAAGACATCTCACTTAGAAGTGCTGAGATTAGTGATCTAAGGAAAATGGTGGATGCATTAGTAGATGTTGTTTTAGGCATCAAGGGGTTGTCTACTGTCAATGTTGACAATAGTAGACAGAAGGTTGTTTATCACCAAGTAAAACAAGCAAGAAGTCAGCCCTTTACACTTTTTGCTGATACGAAAATTGAACATGGTGGACGTAGATCATTACGTGGCACATAGAATTTTCCACGTACTACTGCTGCTAACATTACTGACTCTTGGCGTCAGGCCAGCAAAGATAATTTTACATTATCAGTCAGTTCGGCAGATTACAAAAAAAATGGAGATAACTGTCAATTTAAGGTTCAAAAGACAAACCATTATGCTGATTATGGAAATTCTGATAAACTGATAATAAGGGACAAAGCTATTAGTAATACTTGTGCCAAAAATGTTGTTAACTATAAGGATTTTGTTATCACTAGTACTGAGCAATTTGGTAAGCATATTGTCACAAAGGAGAATAGAAACAATTTTGGTGAGAGAAATAACTACATTAAAGGTTATCAGCCTTATAATGATGGTTCTAGAACACAACAAAATCCATCGGTTAGATATTTTTTATAGAAGTAGAAATACTAATCATAATAATGTTGCACAACAAAAGAACAAACTTGGTTATAGACAAGGTAACAGTAAAAGTATTGTTTCAAATGCTACTGATTGTTATGCATTTTGAGTTCGAGAGAATATCTCGTTGTGTGTAAGTAGGATTTTATTTCAGCCTACTGTTGTGATGACCTTCATTTCGGTCAAAATGTTCCTATCCTTCTGTGTTATCGGCTATGTGACGAGGAAATGATGGCATCATATAGAAACCAGACGTTTTCACTGCCACAAGTTTGGGTAAATGTAAGACTAACTTTCCGTTTTATTCCAATAAATCTCACAAGTTGATTGAAATAGACATTTTCATTTGTATTTTCCCACAGTATTCGGCTTTGCGTTAAGAATCATCGCACCGAAGTTATTTTTTCACTGTGAGAGGAATGTAGGTCAACCTACGACCAGGTGTCTAGTCAAGCGCAGCCAAGTCAGCCTGTTGACCCAGTATTGTATGACGTTACTTCGTGCGGTGTACAGAATTCTATCAAGGACCCCGGAGTTGTGACCTATTAATTTTTTTCTTTAGGAGTTGGTTTAAGATTGCTACAGTGTTTCTTACACTTAATTTTTTTTTTTTGATAATGAATTATTGTATGCACTGTTGTAACTCTATGTTATTGTTTTTATAATTGTTTTGTGGATAAACATTGTATGTATTATGATTGCAATGAAACTGTATCATATCACTTTGTGGTGACTTATCTTTAATTTTTGTAATGGGATTGTGGATTTGTGATATTTTCAAATGCCAGTCGGAAGACTATTCCACTTAGACCATATTATGTTGGACCATAGGTGCTCCGTTGTGAAGTTTGAAGCAATGATAGTTGATACATCAAACATTTATATGTTTTGGCAGCGTTGGTTCTTAGGAAAATTTTGTACTTGATGAGATTGCCAGCCCTATGCACAAACTCATTAGCGAGGAATATGCGTTAGTTGTTTCAGAGAGTCTTGTTATTCATTAAATTTATTTTTTTCTTTTCTTATATTCTGGTGCTATGTCTAATTAATATATTACCATATACAGAGGTTATATACAGTAACTATTGTGTTTTGAAATGTAATTTTGAAACTAAACTTGTATGTGTTATTTATGATTTTGTATTTGTATTTGAAAACATATTTTGAAACATTGGTTTCTGGTATTTTTTTTGCCATGTGCTTTTTTCTGCTGAATTCTGTTTAAACTAGTATGCGTTTATTATGAGTCTACTTAAGAATTGGAATTCTTTTTTGTTAGATGTCATTCATTTGGTTAAAGATGATTTCATTTTGGTATATTAGTTATAGATTTAATCTAGAAAAAATTAAAATACTATTTTTATTTAACTTAGCTTTAAAGAAACTTTTTTGTATTGTAAGTTTTTAGGGAAATGTATTTTTCGTTGACATTGTTATATTTTTTCTGTGCCAAAGCGCTTAATAAGGTGTAATAATATATGTTGATATTTCCGAATTTAAAATAGTAATTTTTTTTTTGAGATTGTGATATTTTTATATATCGCACTTTTTTGTGTGATGCCTGTGATAAATCATTTTAGTTATGAATAAGTTTTGTAATTTGACTAAATTATTTATTATGCGTTATTTAGTTGGATAGTTGTTGGGATGTATAGCTGTCGTTTTTCTATGCATTCATCTTTTGAATTTCCTTCTTCCTTTTCGGATGATTCTTCGTTTCACTCCATTTCATTGGAAGCGGTCTATACTTTGGTTATGCTTCAATGTTTCATCTGGATGTTACTTTATACTATTTGTATGCGTTTACTTCTTACACTTCTTATACTTCCATTCTTTGTATTCTTACGTATTGTAATATGGATTAGTATATGTAACTATTTTTGACAATTCTATTTATTTCATGCAAGGAATTGATTACCTTAATTGTTACTATTAGGTATTATGGATCTTTGTTCCTATTTCGATTTCTTTGTTGATTTTCTGTGCTGATCATGCTTCTTTTGTTTGATCTTGACTTTACTTTCTATTTATTATGTCATGTTTGGTCTACAGTAATAATACTTAACTTTGTTTGTAAATGATTATTTCGGTGTACTTAGCAGATTATTATGGGTAATTTGTTTATTGTACACTTGCATTATTATTTGGCGAGGTATTATTTTGACCTTATCATAAAACTATTGTTGTAAGCATATATTAGAGCTTAGCTGACCCCTCATTTTTCGTTGATGTAGTTTTTAAAACAAAATGATAAATCATTTTTTTCTCCGGAGCGGGTGGTAGTATGTTAAGGTCCAAATGGGAGTGATACGTACTATGCTGATTATACAGTGTGAATTCAGGGTCGTGGCACTTGTCGGCTTGTTTAATTGTGAGTTGTTTAAACATTTATATGTTAGAAAACAGAGTGTACAGAAAGCGTGTGAGCGCTAGTCATGTAGTTATTCTGTACTGGTTTCGGCCAGCTGTGAATAGCTCACGGCTAGTCCGTAAACAGCCGAGTCCGGTGACTGTTTGGCGGGAGATGTGTGTTCCCGTGGCAGTCTGAGAGGAGTCTAAGTTTGGGCGTTGACTGGAGTCAGCCCTGTGTCTTGTGTGTGTTCCCATGGTAGTGTTCGGGAACGATGTTTGGCCATTTTTCGAGGTGTACCATTATTTGCCTATTTTAGGTGTGATTATCTGCAGATAAGAGAAGATAAGGTGTACTTTATGTTATGGACATGTTCTGGGGGCCTTGGTGTCTACAGGCCGATGTTTTGGATCATATTTACCTCCCTGATAGATTTCTATTGTGCAGGAACGGCGCTAGGAGATGGTAAGGCCATTGTTCCTTATGGAGGGAGAGTTTTCTGGTGAATGTACTTTATTTAAAGAGATTATAAGGCCAGGATTTGTGCAGGCCAGATTACTTGTAGACTGCAGAGTGGACAGTCTTTTGAGTATATATAGATTTAAGGATCCATGAACAGATATCAGAGTTATTGAAGAGATTATAAGGCCAGGATTTGTGTAGGCCAGATTACTTGTAGACTGCAGAGCGGACAGTCTTTTGAGTATATATATATTTAAGCCTGTGTGGCGTTTGTTGTAACTGCAGTATCAGCAGTCGTTCTGGTGGAACATTAGAACTGCAAGTATATATAGATTTAAGCCTGTGTGGCGTTTTGGTAATTGCAGTGTAAGCAGTCGTTGAAGTATTCCTATAGATTTAAGCCTGTGTGGCGTTTTGTAACTGCAGTATCAGCAGTCGTTCTGGTGGATTTACTGATGTAACATTAGAACTGCGATGTAAACAGAGTTTACATCATACTGAACAGCTGTGACATTCTGCGCAATTGATTATTATTGATTTTGTGTATCCTGTTGTACCTGTGTAGTGTATCGTACCGGATTGATGTTGCTGTGTGAATAAATTATGTGCTGTCAATTCGAAATGAACACTAGTCTGATTCGTTGATCTATGCTTGACAGTACAGGGTGAGTGACTTGTACCCTTCATACCACTCATTACAGACTTTATACACAGGGACAATACAGAGCTAACCCATTGATCATCTGCAACATTTATTATGGTGGTTCTCTCAACTGAAACTGGATACAAAAAGAGAGTCATTATCAAATAACAAATGATAATCTTTTCCTTGCAAGTTTGCCTGCGGTATATTGATTAGGTCGAGATCAGTAATGAGTGATTTAAGTCTTCTGGGCTTGCATGCGACACGCGATGAATCCATCTGACAACTCATTCCTTGCCACATTTTGCTGCATTGTGAAGATTTACTGAACAGTCTAAGCTGGTAATTGCGTATCAAATGATTTTGCGAGTGGTACCATTCTTTTAAAAAATAGATTATATAGCAATTTCCTGCTCGAAATACAATTTAGTTATTATGTTGTGCTGTCTCTGTTTAGTTAGGATTAGTTTTAGGTCGATAGTTAGATAGACCGACACATGGCTATGGCAAACAGTAAGATGAATGAACACACGGATAGACATACACACGGAGGGGCGGGTAGGCGGGCGGACGGGCAGACAGACAGATATATAGATAGATAGAAGAATTGGGCACGCAGCCCGTCTGACATTCTGTCCTTTCTCTCTCATCATGCATAATGTACCCTTTCATCCTCACATTTACTTGAAGCATTATTTAGGCATGTATTATTATAAAAGTAATACAAGAGCATACATTTGCAGTATCCATTCCTAATCAAATTTAAGTATGTTTTAAAAATAAATTTTAAAAAAGCAACAACAACAACAAAAGAAAGTAATGAAGAAAATAAAAATAACATATAAAGAAACAAAATTCAAACCCTTCATACAGTAAATTAGACAGTGATTTCAGACATAATCACATTAGGGCGGCGTATTATAATAATAATAATAGCCCCTTCAGTCATAACTGACTATGGGAATGCGCCCCTGAGGTGACAGCCCTCAGCTGCTTATTTTCCTGGTGCTCCTTTCGACGTTTTCTCCCCTCCTCTGCTTGTTGTGTGAGCCTCTCTTCGCCCAATCTGAGGTGGCGCCGTAAATAGCATCGCCACTTAGTGCGATCGGCAGCTTCATCCTCCCATGTTGCTGGATCCATGTCCAGTGCCCATTTTCATTCATCTTGCCAATACCAAACCTGCCCAGACATGAAGGCCATGAAACATTATCGGCACCCACTCTAGCGTTAAAGTCACCAAGGAGAACAAGCTGTTCTTGCCTAGGTATGCTTTTGATGACTGCTGCTAGATTCTCGTAGAACTCATCTTTAGCTTCTGAGGCAGAGTACAGAGTAGGAGCATACACACTGACAAGGGTGATGGGACATGTGCTAGTTTGCAGATGGAGCGTTAACAGGCGTTCTGATCCATTCTCGCCTGGTTCAACCATTTTAGTTAGCGATTTTTTGACCGCAAAACCTGCTCCGTGTTCTCTAGTTTTATTAAGATCTTTCCCTTGCCAATAAAATGTGTAGTCCTTCTCGCTCACCGTTCCAGAGCCCGCCAGGCGCGTTTCCTGAAGTGCAACTATATCCACCTGGAGTCGTTTAAGCTCATCATTAATTATGGCTGTCTTCCTTACATCGTTTACGTCCTGTAGGTTTTCGGATAGTCCAGTCAACATAGTCCGGACGTTCCAGCATCCCAATCTGAGAGTTTGCTTATTTCTATTATTCTGATAATTGCTTGGTGCAAAATTTTCTGTCCACAGTTCGGGTTTGACCCTAATCCCCATGCACCCAATGGGGAAAGCAGACAGTGGCGGGACAACACCTTATTGACTGGGGGCTGCCCAGCTTGAAACGGGCGGTAGCTGTCCAGTGAGATCCTAGAACCTCTCCCACTGTCGGAAGTAGCCCCTGATGCCATGCCCTACGCCAATTGGGCAAAATGCTTATAACCGGTAACTGCTACTTCCCGTGTTTTGCCGACACCTATAGGGTGAAGCTGGAGGGTCCTCTCCAGGGCGCGAGCTTGGGCACAGTTATATGGAGATCAAGCTGTTGCCCATGCAGTATGTTCCCCCTCTCCACACAGCTGGTAGATCCAAAGGAACGGCAGTAGCCGATACAGTTTGGTACCAGCCACGTCGCAGGAGTTGCCAGAATAATGTCGAATCGACATTAGACTGCCTTAGGGACTCTGACTCCGGATTTATCCTCAGGGTTTACTCCTGAAGCCAATTCCATAAAAGGATATTCCCGCAAGGCAGCGGTGGTTTGAATTCAAAGTTCCTTCTCTTAGATAAGCTACCAACCAAGGATCACGAGCCCTATCTGCCCGAAGGCGGCGTATTATAAGAACTCGTGAAATATTCGAGCTGTCTGCTATTAATAACAAGGGGTTCGACATGTTTTCCAGTGTATGCAAGAGATTTTACCAGTGGTGAGCGGCTTTGAGTTCCTTAGCAGATGCTGACGTAGGGAGTGGATTGTTAAAGCCTTCACAATACAAGGTCCAGCGTTATGTGGTGGGGTAACCAGTTCCCTTCCTCGCTGTCTCTGCCTTCCCTAACTCAAGAGCAGCATCAGATAGACTAGATAGGTAGATAGATGGACAGGTAATTAACTTTCCAAGGGTTGAGAATCGGGCTCACAGCCCCTTCTTGCATTCTTCCCTTCCTCTCGCTCATCGTTTATTACTGTCATTCTCTTGCGTACTTAAAGTATTAATTTAAGGGCAATGCAACATTATAAAGTATTATAACAGCAAACATTAACAGTATCTGATCACAATTAAGAAATAAGTATATTGTAATGAAAAACTAAACATCAGACCCAATATACAGTTTCTTAGATAATAATTCGAAACATAATCAGTTAGGGCGGCATATAACCAGCACTCATAAAATATTTGAAAATTTTACGGTTGTATAAATAGGGACTGTGCGTGTTTTTCAGGTCGTTGGGAAGATTGCTCCAAAGATGAGCAGCTGAGTATGCCAAAGTTTCCTTAAATAGGTCTAGCCTGAACTTGGGTACCTGAATTTTGTTTAATTGCTGACTATGTCTTTTAAGTGTATTTTAAAAGCGGCCACAGATACGTTGGAGCATTTTGTGACAGGATTTTGTAAGCGAATATTGCTTTGTTAAATATGATGTGCTTTCTGAGGGGTAATATGTGTATAATTATATAAATCTACACTATGTGTTTGGTGTTTGCCAGCAACTAGGTGCACTGCGCGTTTTTGAAGTGAATGGAGCCTTTTTGTGGTGGATACGGGACAACTATCCCCGATTGTGGAACAATAGTCTAGATGTGAGTGTATATGAGATGTGTAGAACATTTTCCTAGTTCCTCATCCAGGAAGTGCTTGATTTTAGCTAATTGGAAAACTTTCAGTGCCGTTTGCTTTGTGAGTGCATGTACATGTGAGTTCCAAATTAGGTGTTGGTCAACATTGAGACCTAGAGTTTGTGGTCATTTACGTTTTCAATTCGTGATGTTCCAATGTAGATCTGAAGTGCTTTCTGCGAGTTTTGTAATTTTTGTCTGGTTGATATTAACATACATTTCGTTTTACTAATATTCATATGCATGCAATTTTTATTGCTCCACTTAGCAAGAATATGTTTATGTTTTGTAAAGATAGTTGTAGTGTGGTTTAACTTGTATCACTTGTGTAAACAGTACAGTAATCCGCAAACAGGTCAGATGATGAGTGGAACCTAAGACGCATCAACAGTGAGGAATGCAGTTAGCGACCCATAGCTAGACTGCTTGCGTCAGGGTCAGCGAACCAGAACTGACCAAGACCCTACTCCACCTCCAAAGGGTGGTCCTGGAAACAGGCTGCATCATTGCAGTCTGGCTGAGTGACTAGGGATCGAAGAGTGAAGGCTAACCCGGTCCCAAAAATGCCGTGCTGAAGTCGGATGTGTCGGCCGAAAGGCGTAAATATCGCAGCTTCGCTGTAAATGGACACAACGCACACAACGTCCTTTTCAGGGCGAACGATGAAGAAGAAGAAGTATTCTTATTTTCATATCATTGTCTGTTACTCCAACTGTCTATACTGCTGCTAAAACATATGCAGGATTCTACATCTTGTAGTGATGTTTCTTCATATGCAACATTCCTATCGTTTCCTGCATTTATTCTCATTACCTTTGTTTTCTTCCAATGTATTTTCTGACCCACTGGCTGTGACCTTTCATCGAGTATTTGCATTTTGTCGTGCATCTGATTACTGTTATGTACAGTGTGGCAGATAAAGGGAAAGAATAAGTAAAATTATAAATAGGAAGGTTCAGATAGAGTACAAAAAGGGGATGCGCGAACAATAATGCGCATAAAAGGGGTGAACGATAATCCAGTGAAACACGCTTTCTCAGCAGCAGTCCAGAGGCGTGGGTAGTGTGCAGATGGCACGTACGCTAGTAGCCATGTTGAAGGCAGTACTCAAGTAGTTTGGGTGATGGATATTTCACGGACAAGGAGACGAGTTTAGGGTAATGATTAACCCGAAATATTGAATAGTGAGAATTCTTGTCTAGAAGGAGAAACGGTGTGAGTTAGATTTTATTCAGAAAGGGAAAAGGTACGTAGAGTGAAATCTGATACATACATAGTCCTATTCTTCAATGATGAAAGGGAAAAGAACAACCCCGGAAAGGTCCGGTCTACCAATAGATAACCTAAATACTGAGAGGATATATATAACAACAATCTAAGAAATTGTAAGGAAGAAAGAACAGAAATAGAGACTATAACACCTGAGTGATCATCTATGGTTAAAAGGTCAGAAGGTGTAAATTCGATACTGAACGAGAGAGAGAGAGTGAGGGAAGGAATAAATATTGAGAAAGAACTTACACATTGTATATTCTGTGATGGACCAGATGTAGAGGTCAGAGCAGACAGCAATGATCCTCTCACGTGTAAATAAACAGTATTTCAATTACTATGGCGTTATCGCATCACGTGCTGTGTGTGTGTGTGACTGTTATAATTATGCAGCATGTCAATGCTAACTAAAGAGGTAAAAGAACTTGGGCAGGCAGGTGGCCATACACTAGAACATTGATACTACGACACAGCCGGCCACATGATAGAAGTGACAACAGGCAGGCGGTCACATCTCATCAATTTTGGTGCCGTAACCAACCTCTAGCAGCACACACACATTGTTTCTAAACAGTACTTCAGCAACTATGCGTTATGCTCATCTCTCCTCGCTTCAGGCAGAATTTTAAGGCCCTGGTTGGTGGCCTAGACCAGAAACAAGACTATACACGTGAAACTAGGTTTATGAACTGATTATGCATTGGACTGTTTCTTTTGTGCACAGGAAGACAAAGTACAACACACAGAAGAATATTGTTGCGAGGACCGACTTCAACAACCACGAACGACAGATAGCCCTGATAATACAGAATAACACAGACAGAAGACACCATAATACGTTTTCGGATCTGTGACAGACCTCACCAACTACAGACGGCAGAGTACAACTCAGACAAAAGTCATATTTACATTAGCATTGTAGTGTCAATAATATTAAAATTGTAACAGTGTATGCATAATTTGTTTTTGTAACCGTAACATTATTTTTTTCCCAGGAAACCCAAGACTAATAGAAAAACTTCCGTTCATTTTCAGGTGCAAGTTAGTTTAAGTTAACGGTAGAAATAAGTAACTATTTTTCAGATTGTATGATGGCACAGGCCGAAAAGACACAGTATAACATGCAAGACAGTCAGACTCTAGCCCTCGTAAAGACGATTACCGACACATTAGCCAAGGTAGACAACAGTGCTAAATACGCAAACATAAAAGGTAATGTAGACTTATTTTCAGGTGACCCACACGCATGCCGTAAGTGGCTTACAGACATTGACAAATATGCGATGTCAATAAATGCAGATGAATTTGAGAAAGTTAAAATTGCGATTTTTGTCGTCTGCTGATCTGGTCACTGATTTTATGAGAAGGCGACTAGACACATTACTCAATGAAAGAGATCTTCAATCAGAGTATAAATCTTCCGATACGAAAGGGAAAGGACATTGTCACACTTGTGATAGAGAAAATAATGACAAAAACAAAATCCTAGAAACAGCTGCTCTACACGCACACTGGAACACACTTAATGAAAGAAGAATAAGAATGGCGGTCAGGAATTTTGTGGCAGAAGTTAGAAAAGGGAAGTCCATAGAAATAAATAACATCAACATAGAAAACCAACAGAAGTGCCAGATAAGAACACAGAATGGTTGGGAAATGAAGGTAGAACCGCTAGGAGTGTGGAAAAAAAATAATAGGATCTTGCCAGCAACATGTCACAATAAAGGAAGAAGTTAATAGGAATAGACCATGGACAAGTCAGGGTAGGAAAAACAGTCCAGAAACAGGAAAACATACAGAGAGACAGGGTCAGCGTTGGTACACATACAGAGATAGATACTGTAGCGTCACACTTGGGGCCAGCACAAAAGGAGAGAGACGTCATGAAAGAAAATGAAACATGGTCACATGGGTTAGACAATACGAGAAAGTTTAAGATACCTTACTTACTTACTTAGTCGTTCCCCTTCTACCGTGAGGTGTAGAGGTCCATTGAGGCATATTGGGAATATGGTGTTAGGCCCATATTATCTTGACCGTCGGCACACAAGGGGTGATGTGGTCGGCATCACGCCGGCCGCCTTAACCTTCCCAGAGTTGCTCTGGTACCCATTTGGGGCTGGGTCGACCCAGGAGCCGTTTGTGGCCTAAAAAATTCCCGCCTCATCTGGGGATCGAACCATAGACCACTGCGCTAAGAAGCCAGTGCACTAACCACTATGCTACCGCGGCTCCCAAGATACCACTTAGTGTAAAAAGGACGAACCAACAAACGGCTAAAGTAGTGGTACCACTGCATAGGGATAGCATCGAGGTAAATAATAAGAAAGATGAACCGATGCGGATATTACTACAAGAGAAAGAAAGATCAGCGAAGGCGGACAATGGAAAAGATAGGATAGAAGAAACGCAGGACACTGACACATCTAACAGGCATATAAGAACAGCAGTAAGAAGGAATCCTAAGAAAACAAGTCCACAAGAAATACAGGACATGGACACATGTTATGGGCGTACAAGAGCAGTACATAAGAAGAAAACGAGACATAGACAAATTGAAGGCTTGGTGAAGAGAAAGACGAAACAGGAGGGCGTAAATTCAGTACATGAAAAGTACCAGCTTGACATAGAATCGGAATCTGATTCGTCAAGTTGGGAAGATAGAGTTATGGACTCTGACGAATATGCACAGGGCTACTGGTCGGACGAACTCGATCATAGAACGGACGATGAAGGCAATAGAATTTATTGGCCGAAAAGTGAGAATAGTAATCGTGGATGCATAAATCAGATAAAGACGAAGAAAATAGTGTAAATGAGATAAAGAAGGCAATAAAATGTACCCTAAGAGGAGCCGATCTTAACACCTTGACAACAAGGAAGGTGCGGAATGTGCTAGAAGTAAAGTTTTATACAGACTTATCAAAAAGGCAACAAGAAGTGCACGAACTTGTGATCGAAATGATGGATAAAGAGACAGATATGGAGGACACAGATAATGAGGATTACAAAGAAGAGTATAGATCGACCAGGAGAAAAAGTCGACATGCAGTTAATGAAGCAGAATATAACAGTAGACGGAGGTGGTCTTCAGAATCGGTGTCGACTGACTCAGACAGTGTAGTGTCTGAGGAGAGTGACGGTAGTCACAGACACAAAATTACTTATAGAAGAGGAGAGAATAGTAGAAGAATTAAGGAAGAAGGGAGTAAATATAGAAGTAGGAGTAGAGAACGGGAGTTTCCAGTATACAACCTGGATAAAATAATTGCCGACAGGGCAGAAATGTGGAGACGACATGCAGAGACAATCAGTCAGACTAGATGGAGAGAATTGTCAGAAGCGGATAAACGATGGAAAGAGAGAAATAAAAATGGCGGCGTTAGATAAATCGTGAGTAGACTTTTAGTGGAGTCATTCTCCACCGAACATAACAGAAACCATAGAGAAATGGATAAGACATGAGAGTCACGGAGAAATGACGGGAGTATTGACAAGCCTCAGGAAGGATGGCACTGACACATAGAAGAGATAGTTCTAGAAGGAACGAATGTGGAAGTGAGAAGCCATGGAGAAAATGGCAAAGAGAGATTTTCGCGGCAGTGGCTGAGTCTTTTGAAGACTTTGGGGAGAAATCATATTTTTTTCCCTCCGTAATACATGAAGAGAAGAGAAATGTGCTGAGAACGTTCCAGGGAGAGAACGAAAAACATATAAAAACGTTAAGTGCGGTGTTTACCAGACTACAAATGAGAGTCTATGGAGGGTAACCCTCACCGAACATATACAACGGAAATTCAGACACGGGGAGACAGAGTGTTCTCGATAAGGAAAGAAATGGAGATAGCACAAAGAGAAGTTCCAGAGAGGGAACGGACATTGAGAAGCCATAAGAAAGGGACAAAGAAAAAAAAGAGAAGTGAGAAGGCACAGGAACATGATACAGATATGGAGTACTAAAGAAACAGTGACAAAAGAAGAAATATGGAGAAACCATGAAACAAAGTGATAAGGAGTGGACGTAAAAATAGAGTAAAGAGAAATGGACGTAAGTAGGAAAAGGAAGTCAAGTGACAGGTCAGCAGCAGAAAAACACGCAAGTAGGTAAAAACGACAAAATGGTTTAAGATGGGTAGACCTAAGAAGTTTCAAATATTTCCGCGTAGGAGACTATGGACAGAGGTCTAGTTGAAAAAAAGGGTGTACAGGAAGACGGCAATTCAGTGTTGCCATGATAGTAAATGGCTCACGCCATTAGGAATTATGTATATACAAAGACACGACAGACGACATGTTTGGGCTTTATATGAAAAGAAAAAGGCAAAACAATTCACACCAGGTGTGTGGTGACGGAAAAGCATACAATATGATGAGTTTACATGTATGACAATAGGAATGACTGGATGAGTAAAAGAAAATAAACTTTGTATGGATATGTACAGAGTTGGTAGAATGTGAGTGAGAAAGACAAGGGCTAAGAACAGTCATAAATGTGAAGAGGAAAGGTCACTTAAGAAAAGTGACGGGATAAGAGTAATTCCCCAGTTTTGTGATGATAATATGTTGCAACATAAGAAAATAATGACATGTTAAGTGATATGAAAAAAATGAAGACCACTAAGGAAGTGGAATGTACGAGAAAGTATGTATTTGAAATCATGTAATATGAGCAGATAGGAATTGGTAATGTGCTGAGCTAGGGTTGTAACAGCACATTGCTGAGGATTTTGTTTTTGTTTTGACACATAGTTAAGTACAATAATGGTTGGTACAGTCATTAAAATAAATTTTTTATCCTACGGATAAATAATTTATTTTTAGGGGAGATAAGGAGATAATGTGGCAGATAAAGGGAACGAATAAGGAGAATTATAAATAGGAAGGTTCAGATAGAGTACAAAAAGGGGATGCGCGAACAATAATGCGCATGAAAGGGATGAACGATAATTCAGTGAAGAACGCTTTCTCAGCAGCAGTCCAGAGGCGTGGGTAGTGTGCAGATGGCACGTACGCTAGTAGCCATGTTGAAGGCAGTACTCAAGTAGTCTGGGTGATGAATATTTCACGGACAAGGAGACGAATTTAGGGTAATGATTAACCCGAAATATTGAATAGTGAGAATTCTTGTCTAGAAGGAGAAACGGTGTGAGTTAGATTTTATTCAGAAAGGGAAAAGGTACGTAGAGTGAAATCTGATACATACATAGACAGTAGTCCTATTCTTCAATGATGAAAGGGAAAAGAACAACCCCGGAGAGGTCCGGTCTACCAATAGATAACCTAAATACTGAGAGGATATATATAACAACAATCTAAGAAATTGTAAGGAAGAAAGAACAGAAATAGAGACTATAGCACCTGAGTGATCATCTATGGTTAAAAGGTCAGAAGGTGTAGATTCGATACTGAACGAGAGAGAGAGTGAGGGAAGGAATAAATATTGAGAAAGAACTTACACATTGTATATTCTGTGATGGACCAGATGTAGAGGTCAGAGCAGACAGCAATGATCCTCTCACGTGTAAATAAACAGTATTTCAATTACTATGGCGTTATCGCATCACGTGCTGTGTGTGTGTGTGTGTGCGTGTGTGTGCGTGCGTGCGTGCGTGCGTGCGTGCGTGTGTGTGTGTGTGTGACTGTTATAATTATGCAGCATGTCAATGCTAACTAAAGAGGTAAAAGAACCTGGGCAGGCAGGTGGCCATACATTAGAACATTGATACTACGACACAGCCGGCCACATGATAGAAGTGACAACAGGCAGGCGGTCACATCTCAAGAGTCAGTTCGTCGGCAAAATTGTTAACTCTATGTTAACTAGTGCAGACAGAATAATCTTTTAAGTGAAATAGTGTTTAATTAATCAGGCTTTTACACATATTTTCCCTTTCATGGGCTGCGTCCCAGAACGACACAGGGTCCAACCTTTGTAGTACCCACCTAAATGTATTTGCTTTTGATTCCTCCAACCGCCAACATATAGACACGTCCGCACGCGCGCCCACACACACAGACACTGATTGCAAATGCTTACATCAGTTGGTTCAAATTGCAAAACGTTTGTGCATTTGATCTCTTCAGAATTTTGTCACGATGGTGATACCTTGTTACTGTTTTTTTAAATTTAATTTGACACAGTACAGTTTATGTAGTCTGCATTTTGTTTTTACAGGTGTGAGCTACATTATTTAAACAAGAAATATATAATTAAAACAACTTAAACTAGTTAATAATTATAACAATTATCCGATTTTTCAGCGGAGATATAATATTACTATAAGTCTTCCACAAGGGAGTTGTTAATTATTGGTGATAAAAGTTGTGGATAAAAAATCAGTGTTGCGGATAAAAGTTAAAACATCATTGATAAAAGAAGCGAATAAATATTAGACAAACATAAAGGTATGTTTTCAGGCACTCGTAAGAAATAAAGAAGTAGAACACTAGACAACAGAAAAACAACAGACGTGAGTGGCTTACCCAGGATTTGAACCCCGGACCTTCCGTACGACAACACCGCCTAGCTATACAAGCGAATCACACTATCCTCCCGGCCAGCTAGGCTTCCCCAAAAAAAGATGCTTTGATGACCGGTCATTAGTTCGAAACGCAAGACTACCGTTGCGTACGGAAGGTCCGGGGTTCAAATCCTGGGTAAGCCACTCACGTCTGTTGTTTTTCTGTTGTCTAGTGTTCTACTTCTTTATTTCTTACGAGTGCCTGAAAACATACCTTTATGTTTGTCTAATATTTATTTACTGTTTACAGGCCTCGGGTTTCCCTTCCTTATATGTTATAAATAAAAGAAGCGACCGTGACTAGTATATTTGTGTGTGACGTCACATTTTTTTTCAACTCCCTCTCCACCTATCATCACACTTCGTCACAAAATTTTGAGACACTCCCCATCCCTACTGCGTGACGTCATAAATGGATGACCCCATATCAGATATCTAGCCTAAGAAGTAGAAAGTGGAAAGATATAAAATGTGAAGTATTTCATGAAGGACAACTTACAGAACCATTTGAGATACGACCTGAAGAGGAATAGGTATTCCTCTTGTTACCATTTCTCTTCAAGCTGGCAATACCTTGGTGCTTACAAACAACATATTCACCTGTCGGAAATGAAAATCAGCCAACTCTGACAAAGAAGATCAGCGATCTAGATGTTTGCTTATGACCTTGCCCTTCTATTTCTTAACCAGACGCAAAACGCAATGAGAATACTTAATAGGTGGTCACGGATATTGGTCTGACAAACCACAGGAAAACAAGACAGGGATAAATGAGAATAAATTCGACAAATGCTGCCACGCTTTTGAAAAATGTCATATTGTATATTTATCTTGGCAGCAATGCGGACAACAATGGAGTTGTTATCATATCAAAATAAGAATACAGAAGACAAGACGCGCGTACACTGTAACGAGAAATAAATGGAAGTCAAAAGACAGAAACAGGACAAGTTCTAGTGGAAGAAGAGGTAAGGAAAAGACGTTGGCGTTTGATAAGATATGCATTAAGAAAATTCTTTGAGAGCATTACAAGGCAGTCCTTGTTCTTAAATCTGCAGTGTAGGAGAAACAGAGGGAAACTCGACAACCCGTGGAGACGGGAACTGGAAACAGACTAAAGGAGGATAAAGAAGGTATAAAAGGATGGCACTGGACACATAATCTTGAAGACATATATTCCACAGGGAGCCGAATGGTGTGGATGATAATCTTCTGATTTGTGGTATTAGTGTAATGTTTAATCTTCAGAGTGCAATCATTAGTCATATTTCGTTACCTTGACGGTTTCTGTTAATAATCACATCTCTGTGGCTCACACAGATAATCTTCTTTGAATGGTCTTGTTCGCGAACCAATTTTATACAATTGTTTCATGTCAGTCTAAATACAAATTGATACAGTTTTTATGCCTTAAACTTAGAGCTTAGTTTTGTCTTCCATTCTTCTGAAAATGCACAGGGGTTTTATACTGTTTGGTCACAACAGCTAGCCAGCATATGTAATTCTGGTGTTGACTAAATAATTAAAGTGCTAATTACTGTGTGTTTCAAGGCAGACAAACCTGGATTCGCTAGGGTTGTGTTTTCAGACGTTCTCTCCCCTTAACAAATACTTCAAAAGACTGTTAATACTCAACACAGGGGATCCCAACCTGGGGTAGGGATGCTCCCAGGGGGGTACGAAAAGCGTGTCAAGGGGGTATGGGAAATATTTTGTAAATAACTAAATTTTGCTTTTTAAATATTCCATGAGTATGTGAAAAAAGAAGTGGATTAAAGCAAGAACGGCGAGTCATGTTCTCAAATCAAAGCACAAAAAAAAAAAAAAATGGAGGCTGAACATGATATGCGGATATCCCTTACAAGAGTAAAACTGTTGGTTGACAAGAAACAGAAATGGAGTGACTCGCTAATTTATTTTCTGACAAACATTTAACAACTTCACGATAATATAAAAAAAAACGTATGTACCTAATAACGTTTTCTTGACTAAAAATTAAAAAGCTGTTTATTTATCTTTGATGTCATTATTTATGGTAAACTGTAGAATTTATTTCCTCTAATTCTGAATAAAGTTTTCGGGAAAATCTACTAAAGGCTAAGATGGTGCGAGGACAGACAAAGGTTGGGTAGCCATGTCCTAACTTGTTCAGATCTGTTATGAAATGGTGGTTATTGGGCACTGTAATCACTCATTGTCAACAACAGAAACAGCAGTGCTGCTAAACAGCTGAACTGAAAACTGAAGACCATTGTCTATGTGAAACCACATATGACCTGGGCAGTTAGAATTGTAAATGAATGAATATTTATTAGTATTTCTTCATTTTTTAAAAATTCTCTCCCCTATTAACGCGGCAAGCAATTGCTATTTCCCAGACTGCTTCACAATCGCTTGTTATCAGCAGCGCTACCTTCATGTAATGTTATTTTCTTTAGGTCTCTTATTTCCTTAATAATACGAGCAAGTAACCCACAACAATATATTTACTTCTTTACAAAACATAGCGGGAAATAATTATGTCGTGATCTTTCTGTCGCTATGTCCTGATGACGTCATTAATTCTCCCGTGTTCTTTTTATTCCTTTCAATTCCAACTTCATTGGATCTTTGTAGTCAAAAAATGTGCGCCTTTTTTTGTATCTTCCCGAAAGGTTGGCGCAATTTGCTTCATTGTTCGTTTCATGATTCTTCACTTGAACAATTAGCGACAAGGGCATTAGTGCGATTTAAATTATATCTTCAAACCAACCACACGTTGTTTGTATATATTTTTTCTGATGTCATTGCTGTGTTCTTCAATTCATGATATGGTTATATATTACTATAGCACGTTTCACTAGCTTTGCCCAACTTCAAATGTAATTATCTGATTAACCGTCGAACGTATTAATGCCATTTTTTGCATACGATGTTATATTGGGTTAGACCCAACAAATATATACTTTATATTTGTGCATCTTGTCCAGTTCACATAAACGGATGAAATCCTTTGATCTTTGTCGGCATACTAATTATTGTGTATCGAAAAAAGAAATTTTACCACTTCAGTCACAGATTCTGTGAATTGAATAGGCATAGGCGTGTCTACTATTAAAATAATGTGGCCATCACGTTTGCATATGAATACCTGTTGAAGATGATTTCTTAAATGATCTGCATGGGAGATACTCGTGACATTGTTTGTCATTGATATTTAATGCGCTACCAAACTGGACCTTCATTGATCTAATTAATTCAATAGGTATCACCACTTTGCGGTTCATAAATATCATAATGGAAAGTTTCTCCTCTACTGTGCTTGCAAATAACGGTAAGGTCATCTATAAAGAAATTAAACTTCATCCGAATCATAATCAGAAGGACAAACCATCATTCGTCCAATATTCCTCTTCCTCTTGTAACACATGGTTCTCACATTTCTTCCAATAATCCCTGGCTATGTTCGAGATGGCGGCTTTTGTAAGTATTTCAGCATCTTTTAATTTGAACGTCCTATTTTCTGTTGCTACCTGTTCCTTAATTTTAGCCCAGACTAATTCTATTGGGTTCAAGTGAGAATGGTAAGGAAGCAATCTTAAACATCTGTGACCATGTTCATGGATTGCCTTGTCTATGTGAAATATCTTTGTATGCTGTGTATTTTTTACAATTTCAAGTAATTCAGGCTTCAGGGACATTTCGTTGAATGGAATGTTGTTTTTGGTCAGCCAAATCTTTATTACATCTTTAGTACTTGATGAATTAAGAACTTTATCTTCTGGTGCCACAACGTTGTGATATGAAGCATTGTCCATTATCAAACACGACGGTCTATCCAATGAAGGAAGTACATGATTCACAATCCAATTTTGAAATATCTTGCCATTCATCTCTGTATGATAATCCCTATTATCTGTGGATTTTGAAACAAATATGAGTTCAGTATTATTTAGAAGCCCATGATGGCTGCTTCCTGCATGTGCAATTATTAGGCGCTGTCCTTTGCTGCTTGGTACTAGTCTCTTAGTTGTTCCATCAGATGATTGCCATTCTCGTTCATTACTGTGGTGCGCATTGATCCAAGTTTCATCTAAATACACAAAATCATAACAATCTCTTCTCATTTCTCTGACCTCGCGTAAATATTTGCTTCTCATTGCAACTATATGAGGCTTCTCACAAATAAGGTTTCTACCACCAACATATTTTCTAAAATTGAATCCCAAACTCCTAATAGTCCTCCATAGCGTAGATTTGGAAATATCAATGTCATTATTCTTTCTTAACCAAATTTTCAATTTCCTTAAAGTCACTGCCTCATTATTGTGAAACATATTGCAAATTTCTCTGCGGATCAATTCTCTGTCAAAATTATCCACCATTCTTGGCCTATTGGTCGTGTGTAAAACACTGGAATTAGACATTTCAGATGTCGCTATCCAGCGGTGCAATGATCGTTTGCTTATCCCCAAGGCGTGAATAGTCCTCTTTTGTGGGTTTGAAATAGAATGATATAGTTTTCCTCGAGTAGCTTCATTGCAGAAATACTTAAAAATCCTATTTGTGATTTGTTGTAATGTCATAAAATGTACTCGCAGACTCATTTTTCCTACTTAACCACACAATAATTTTTGTAGACACACCTCTGATTGACAATGTGTGCGTTGCACCGGATATAAACTGTTTTATGTTCAAGAAGTGCGATTTCACGCAATTTCACTCAAAAATCATGCCAATTGCTTGATAAACCAAAAATGTGCAAATGAGGTCGTATAATTTACTGTAGACATTTCAATATGTGTGCGTGTGATGTGTGTTGGCAAGTAGGATTTTATATTATATCGCAAAGAAACGAAAATTGAAACCAATGGCCGCATTTTAATGAAAAATTTAATTCATAGGGTCTATACCATTTCAAATTCACACACAAAATTTCACTTATATGCGTTATATATTCGCTGAGATATAGCATTTTGAAGTTGGGCAAAGCTAGTGAAACGTGCTATAGTAATCGTATGTCCATTATTCTGAGTTTCTGTTGGTCAGTCATTACTAACAGCCGCCCGTGGACACAAGCAAAGGACTGTATGTGTGTGAGAGATATAAATACGAGCAGGGGCGGAATTTTGTACGAGACAATCTACCTTCAGTACGAGACATGTAGTTATTTGACCGCCATCATAAAGACACTCAGTTATTTGACTATAGCACGTTTCACTAGCTTTGCCCAACTTCAAAATGCTATATCTCAGCGAATATATAACGCATATAAGTGAAATTTTGTGTGTGAATTTGAAATGGTATTGACCCTATGAATTAAATTTTTCATTAAAATGCGGCCATTGGTTTCAATTTTCGTCTCTTTGCGATATAATATAAAATCCTACTTGCCAACACACATCACACGCACACATATTGAAATGTCTACAGTAAATTATACGACCTCATTTGCACATTTTTGGTTTATCAAGTATTTGGCATGATTTTTGAGTGAAATTGCGTGAAATCGCACTTCTTGAACATAAAACAGTTTATATCCGGTGCAACGCACACATTGTCAATCAGAGGTGTGTCTACAAAAATTATTGTGTGGTTAAGAAGGAAATATGAGTCTGCGAGTACATTTTATGACATTACAGCAAATCACAAATAGGATTTTAAAGTATTTCTGCAATGAAGCTACTCGAGGAAAACTATATCATTCTATTTCAAACCCACAAAAGAGGACTATTCACGCCTTGGGGATAAGCAAACGATCATTGCACCGCTGGATAGCGACATCTGAAATGTCTAATTCCAGTGTTTTACACACGAAAATTAGGCCAAGAGTGGTGGATAATTTTGACAGAGAATTGATCCGCAGGGAAATTTGCAATATGTTTCACAATAATGAGGCAGTGACTTTAAGGAAATTGAAAATTTTGTTAAGAAAGAATAATGACATTGATATTTCCAAATCTACGCTATGGAGGACTATTATGAGTTTGGGATTCACTTTTAGAAAATATGTTGGTGGTAGAAACCTTATTTGTGAGAAGCCTCATATAGTTGCAATGAGAAGCAAATATTTACGCGAGATCAGAGAAATGAGAAGAGATTGTTATGATTTTGTGTATTTAGATGAAACTTGGATCAATGCGCACCACAGTAATGAACGAGAATGGCAATAATCTGATGGAACAACTAAGAGACTAGTACCAAGCAGCAAAGGACAGCGCCTAATAATTGCACATGCAGGAAGCAGCCATCATGGGCTTCTAAATAATACTGAACTCATATTTGTTTCAAAATCCACAGATAATAGGGATTATCATACAGAGATGAATGGCAAGATATTTCAAGATTGGATTGTGAATCATGTACTTCCTTCATTGGATAGACCGTCGTGTTTGATAATGGACAATGCTTCATATCACAACGTTGTGGCACCAGAAGATAAAGTTCCTAATTCATCAAGTACTCAAGCTGTAATAAAGATTTGGCTGACCATAAACAACATTCCATTCAACGAAATGTCCCTGAAGCCTGAATTACTTGAAATTGTAAAAAATACACAGCATACAAAGATATTTCACATAGACAAGGCAATCCATGAACATGGTCACAGATGTTTAAGATTGCCTCCTTACTATTCTCACTTAAACCCAATAGAATTAGTCTGGGCTAAAATTACGGAACAGGTAGCAACAGAAAATAGGACGTTCAAATTAAAAGACGTTGAAATACTTATAAAAGCCGCCATCTCCAATATAGCCAGGGATTATTGGAAGAAAAGTGAGAACCATGTGTTACCAGAGGAAGAGGAATATGGGCCGAATGATGGTTTGTCCTCATTCAGCCGAGATTGATTATCAATTTCTCAGAGACATCTGATTATGATTCGGATGAAGTTTAATTTCTTTAAAGATGACCTTACCGTTATTTACAAGCACAGTAGAGGAGAAACTTTTCATTATGATATTTATGAACCGCAAAGTGGTGATACCTATTGAAATAATCAGATCAATGAAGGTCCAGTTTGGCAGCGCATTAAATGTCAATGACAAACAATGTCACGAGTATCTCCCATGCAGATCATTTAAGAAATCATCTTCAACAAGTATTCATATGCAAACGGGATGGCCACATTATTGTAATAGTAGACACGCCTATGCCTATTCAATTCACAGAATCTGTGACTGAAGTGGTAAAATTTCTTTTTTCGATACACAATAATTAGTATGCCGACAAAGATCAAAGGATTTCATCCGTTTGTGGGAACTGGAAATTGCACAAATTTATATCTTTGCCTTGGGTCTAAATGTGGCATGTCTATCACAATATCGACAAGAATACAGTTTTCAATTATTTATTAGTGGAAAAAGACATCAATATTTGACCAGCAGGACAATTTCACAAATACTCAGTTATTTGACCAGCAGAACAAGACACGCAGTCATTCGACCAACAGGACAAGACACTCAGTTATTTGACCAGTAAATAAGTATTATAGCACGTTTTACTAGCTTTGCCCAACTTCAAAATGCTATATCTCAGCGAATATATAACGCATATAAGTGAAATTTTGTGTGTGAATTTGAAATGGTATAGACCCTATGAATTAAATTTTTCATTAAAATGCGGCCATTGGTTTCAATTTTCGTTTCTTTGCGATATAATATAAAATCCTACTTGCCAACACACATCACAAGCACACATATTGAAATGTCTACAGTAAATTATACGACCTCATTTGCACATTTTTGGTTTATCAAGCATTGGCATGATTTTTGAGTGAAATTGCGTGAAATCGCACTTCTTGAACATAAAACAGTTTATATCCGGTGCAACGCACACATTGTCAATCAGAGGTGTGTTTACAAAAATTATTGTGTGGATAAGAAGGAAAAATGAGTCTGCGAGTACATTTTATGACATTACAGCAAATCACAAATAGGATTTTTAAGTATTTCTGCAATGAAGCTACTCGAGGAAAACTATATCATTCTATTTCAAACCCACAAAAGAGGACTATTCACGCCTTGGGGATAAGCAAACGATCATTGCACCGCTGGATAGCGACATCTGAAATGTCTAATTCCAGTGTTTTACACACGAAAATTAGGCCAAGAGTGGTGGATAATTTTGACAGAGAATTGATCCGCAGAGAAATTTGCAATATGTTTCACAATAATGAGGCAGTGACTTTAAGGAAATTGAAAATTTGGTTAAGAAAGAATAATGACATTGATATTTCCAAATCTACGCTATGGAGGACTATTAGGAGTTTGGGATTCACTTTTAGAAAATATGTTGGTGGTAGAAACCTTATTTGTGAGAAGCCTCATATAGTTGCAATGAGAAGCAAATATTTACGCGAGGTCAGAGAAATGAGAAGAGATTGTTATGATTTTGTGTATTTAGATGAAACTTGGATCAATGCGCACCACAGTAATGAACGAGAATGGCAATCATCTGATGGAACAACTAAGAGACTAGTACCAAGCAGCAAAGGACAGCGACTAATAATTGCACATGCAGGAAGCAGCCATCATGGGCTTCTAAATAATACTGAACTCATATTTGTTTCAAAATCCACAGATAATAGGGATTATCATACAGAGATGAATGGCAAGATATTTCAAGATTGGATTGTGAATCATGTACTTCCTTCATTGGATAGACCGTCGTGTTTGATAATGGACAATGCTTCATATCACAACGTTGTGGCACCAGAAGATAAAGTTCTTAATTCATCAAGTACTAAAGATGTAATAAAGATTTGGCTGACCAAAAACAACATTCCATTCAACGAAATGTCCCTGAAGCCTGAATTACTTGAAATTGTAAAAAATACACAGCATACAAAGATATTTCACATAGACAAGGCAATCCATGAACATGGTCACAGATGTTTAAGATTGCCTCCTTACCATTCTCACTTAAACCCAATAGAATTAGTCTGGGCTAAAATTAAGGAACAGGTAGCAACAGAAAATAGGACGTTCAAATTAAAAGATGTTGAAATACTTACAAAAGCCGCCATCTCGAACATAGCCAGGGATTATTAGAAGAAATGTGAGAACCATGTGTTACAAGAGGAAGAGGAATATTGGACGAATGATGGTTTGTCCTTCATTCAGCCGAGATTGATTATCCATTTCTCAGAGACATCTGATTATGATTCGGATGAAGTTTAATTTCTTTAAAGATGACCTTACCGTTATTTACAAGCACAGTAGAGGAGAAACTTTCCATTATGATATTTATGAACCGCAAAGTGGTGATACCTATTGAAATAATCAGATCAATGAAGGTCCAGTTTGGTAGCGCATTAAATGTCAATGACAAACAATGTCACGAGTATCTCCCATGCAGATCATTTAAGAAATCATCTTCAACAGGTATTCATATGCAAACGTGATGGCCACATTATTGTAATAGTAGACACGCCTATGCCTATTCAATTCACAGAATCTGTGACTGAAGTGGTAAAATTTCTTTTTTCGATACACAATAATTAGTATGCCGACAAAGATCAAAGGATTTCATCCGTTTGTGGGAACTGGACAAGATGCACAGATATAAAGTATATATTTGTTGGGTCTAACCCAATATAACATCGTATGCAAAAAATGGCATTAATACGTTGGACGGTTAATCACATAATTACATTTGTTTGAGGGCAAAGCTAGTGAAACGTGCTATAGACAAACATAAAGGTATGTTTTCACGCACTCGTAAGAAATAAGTAAATAGAAACTAGAGAACAGAAAAACAACAGGCGTGAGTGGCTTACCCAGGACTTGAACCCAGGACCTTCCGTGCGACAACCCCGCCTAGCTATACAAGCGAATCACACTATCCTCCCCGCCATCTAGGCATCACCAAAAACTGATGCCTCGATGACGGGTCACTAGTGTGACCCGCAACACATAACACCGGAAATTTACCATGGGCAGTCCTGCCTATTAATGACGCAATCACTTCTGTTGGTCTCCTATTATACAGTATAGGTCAGACTACACAAGACAAATCGTATTTGGTGATGCCTAGATGTCGGGGAGGATAGTGTGATTCGCTTGCATAGCTAGGCGGGGGTTGTCGCACGGAAGGTCCTGGGTTCGAGTCCTGGGTAAGCCACTCACGCCTGTTGTTTTTCTGTTGTCTAGTTTTCTACTTATTTACTTCTTACGAGTGCCTGAAAACATACCTTTATGTTTGTCTAATATTTATTTACTGTTTACAGGCCTCGGGTTTCCCTTCCTTATGTGTTATAGTTATTTGACCAACAGGACAAGACACTCAGTTATTTGACCAGCAGGACAAGACACTCAGTTATTCGACCAGCAGGATAAGACGCTGTTATTCGACCAGCAGAACAAGACTCTCATTTATTTGACTAGCAGAACAAGACATTCAGTTATTTGACTAGCATCACAGGACACTCAGTTATTTGACCAGCAGCACGGGATACTCAGTTATTTGATTAGCAGCACCGGACACTCACTTATTTGACCAGCAGCACATGATACTCAGTTATTTGACTAGCAGCACAGGACATTCAGTTATTAGACCAGCAGCACGAGATGCTCAGTTATTTGACCAGCAGAACAGGAGACTCAGTTATTTGATTAGCAGCACCGGACACTCACTTATTTGACCAGCAGCACAGGACACCCACTTTTGACCAGCAGCACAGGACATTCAGTTATTAGACCAGCAGCACGAGACGCTGAATTATTTGACTAGCAGCACAGGACAGTCAGTTATTTGACCAGCAGCACAGAACATTCAGTTATTTGACTAGCAGAACATGACACTCAATTATATGACTAGCAGCACAGGACAGTCAGCTATTTGACTAGCAGCAATAGACACTCTGTTATTAGACCAGCAGCACAGGACATTCAGTTATTTGACCAGCAGCACGAGACGCTCAGTTATTTGACCAGCAGCACAGGAGACTCAGTTATTTGATTAGCAGCACAGGAGACTCAGTTATTTGACCAGCAGCACAGGAGACTCAGTTATTTGATTAGCAGCACCGGACACTCACTTATTTGACCAGCAGCACAGGACACTCACTTATTTGACCAGCAGCACAGGACATTCAGTTATTAGACCAGCATCACGAGACGCTGAATTATTTGACTAGCAGCACAGGACAGTCAGTTATTTGACCAGCAGCACAGAACATTCAGTTATTTGACTAGCAGAACATGACACTCAATTATATGACTAGCAGCACAGGACAGTCAGTTATTTGACTAGCAGCAATAGACACTCTGTTATTAGACCAGCAGCACAGGACATTCAGTTATTTGACCAGCAGCATAGGACACAGTTATTCGAACATCTAAAGAAAAGAAACGGACGTTATAGGGCGGACAAAACTCCTCACGTTTCTGATTATCTGAGGCCATAAATGTACAAATAAATAAAAAATTAAAAAAACTACTCCTCGAAGCTACATATTTCCTCCTAAATAAAAGCCAAGAAAATTGCTAGCAGTTTCAAAAAAAAATTTCAGCCAGGAAGATGTTTTTCTTTCTAACCAAACAGCTGATGTACAGCTGTAAGGTCAGAACGGAAACATGATTACCTCGGAAGTAAAATTGTAATTCGCAGGAAACAAATAACGGTAATTATGGACGTAGACATTGGCAAGAATCGCATGAGATAAAATGTCCGAAAACTAGGAGTTCCTGTGGCGCCAATATTTGAATGGATAACCCTGAGTGGATTATTACCGCGGGTATGTCGAGAAAGGGTGGGTAGCAACTGGCATAAAGACAGCAAATATCTTACATTGTTAGATCGGGATGTTGGGGGGTTGGGGAGGGGGGGGAGGTGTATAGAAATGTCGGCATTGGAAGAATAACATGAAGACATAGAGGTTGGAGGGGTAACACAGAGAGATCCAGAAATGATGTTTGCTGTGGAGAGACATAATGTATAAATTGGAGATATCGTGAAATGACGCGTACGTAAATTATAATAAAAAGAATGGAGGGTTAACAATCAGCAATAGAGATCGGGCAACTAAAACAGGTAAAATAGGAAACAGAATGGACGGGGAACATGTGGAGGAGGAGGGGTGACATAAAGACACTGAGAGTGGACGGTTAACTCATAATAATATTAATAATAACCCCTTCAGTCATAACTGACTATGGGATGCGCCCCTGAGGTGACAGCCCTCAGCTGCTTATTTTCCTGGTGTTCCTTTCGACTCTCTCTTCTTTCTTCTGCTTGTGTGTATGGTTCTTTTCGCCAAATCTGTGGTGGCGCCGCAGATAGCATCGATCCTTGGTTCGATCGGCAGCTTCTTCCTCCCAGGTTGCTGGATTTATGTCCAGAGGCCTCACGTCTCTCTTGCACACATCCTTGAATCTCAGCTGAGGTCGCTCAGCTGTTCTTATGCCATCTGCCAGTTGTCCGTAGAAGATATTTTTTCAGGATGCGACCATCTTCCATGCGGCGGACATGGCCAAGCCAGCATAGTCTGCGCTATTTAAGCAGTGCATACATGCTTTGAAGGCTAGCACGTGACAACACCTCGACATTTGTCACTTTATCTTTCCACGAAATGCGGAGGATGTTGCGTAGACACCGTAGATGGAAGGTATTGAGCCTTCTGTCTTGTTAATGTCTCGCTGCCATATAGAAATGTGCTGGAGACACAGGCTTTATATACCGCATCTTTGGTCTCAGTTATAAGTTTGGAGTTTCCCCAAACACGCGATGTAAACCAGGCAAAGGTCGCTGCAGCTTTGCCAATGCGGCTGTCAGTTTCTGTGTCCAGAGAGAGTATGTCATTGATGGTAGACCCCAAGTATGTGAAGTGGTGCACCTCTGCCAATTCATAGTTATCGATAGTGATAACTGGTGCAGCACCCACATCCTGACTCAGCACCCACATCCTGACTCAACACATTTGTTTTCTTTAGACTTATTGTGACGCCAAAGTCCTTGAAACGCCAGAAGAAAGTGATCTACATCAAGCACAAAAGCCCAGTGTTGGCTTAAGTGCGTGAATTTTCATCCAACACTCTTGAGGTAAGTCTCTTAAGTGACCCTTCTGATTTTTGTTTTTGCTTTCAGCCTGCGAGATCTGAACAATCGGCCATCTGACCTAGTGTAAGGACCAATTTTCTTTTATCTATGTTCATTTTCAAGAATTATTAAAATTTTTCGCAAGAGGGTTAAAGGCATGCAGCCTATTTTGGCAAATTTCGTAACATGAAGGAAAGTGAAAATCGCACATATAAATTGTGGTCGAAGTCTTTGGGTTCGATATTTCATTGTTCGCCTTTAACTTGGGCTCTGTTTTACGTACCTCCAGGGTCACGAAGGCTAATGTTGGTAATGCCCTGTTTTTTCGGTCTATTAATATTGTTTTTGATGGTCATTTTTAATTGTTTTATTTATGTTTTTAAGTTCCTCCCACTGATATGTACATGTGCCATAGTATATTAGCTTTAGGTTCTTTTTATTAGTATTTTAAATAAAACGTAGGCAGAGCCAGTTGAAGGATAGTTTGCATTTTCTATTGTTTATTATTTTATGTTTTATTATTTTATAGAATATGAAGTGAAGCATGAATTTTATTGTAGTTTATTATAAGAAAATTTAATTATGTATTTGTATGTTATGGTAATTTTTAATTATGTTTAAATAACCATTAGTTTGCATATAGTGGTATTATTGGAATAATATTTTGTTGTAAATTTTATAGTGGAAATAGCCTATAAATATGATAATTTAGTATAATTGGATTAATTTTAATTGACTGTATTTGAAATTATATGGATGAATTTGGTTATTGGGTTTTTTGTAGTTGTTGTTGGGAATTAGAAAGTGATTTTTATAGAAATTACTTTTGTGTTTTCTGTTTATTCAGTATTATTATTTAGATGTAATTTATTTTGTGATTTTGAAATATGATTTGATTAAAATATTTATTAGGTTTTTAATAGGATTTTTTATATATGATTTTATAGAAGGAATGTTGATTTTATTGTTTTTAATTTTATGATTAATTTTATGTTGTTAAATGAATATAATTATTGACTGGTAATAAATTTTAAATGTTCACGGTGATTATATGTGTTTTGGAAATTTGTTTAATGTTTATTGATTTTTTAGGTTTTTATGGAAGTTTTTTTTAATTTTGTATAAAGATTGAGGTATTTTGTTTAATAATTTTTAATTTATTTGATTGATTAGTTTAATTTAATGTGGGATTATTATTTTATAAATGTTTTTTTGAAATATTATTTTTAATTATTTTAATTTAATAATGGTTATAATATATTTTGGTGTTATTGGTTTATTTTATAAAAGGTTAAGTTTTATTTTTGATATTTTATTTTTTCACTGCTTATTTTGTTTTATTTTTTTTTATTTTTTTAATAATGTTTTATTTAAATTTTTATTGGTATTATTTATTTTTTTGTTGTTTTTAATTTTTTATTTTTATTTAATAAAAAATTTTTATAATATTTATAAAATATTTATAATTTATTTTTTAGAATTTTGATTTTTATTTTTATTTAATTTGATTTTTTTTATATATTTAATTTTTTTTTAAATTTTATAAAAATTATGTATTTTAATATTTTATTTATTTATATTTTTATTTCATTTTTTTTTTTTTTTTTTTTATAATATTTATTTTTTATATTTTTTTTGTTAAATAATTTTTAATATTTATAAATTGAATGTAGTTTAATATTATTGATTATTATTTTTTTTTAATTAAGTTTTTTGATTTATAAAATTGAAAGTTTAAATTTAAAAGATATTTTTTATAATTTGATTATTTTTTTAGGTTTAATTTTGTAAATATTAATATTAAAATTATGTTAGATTTTATTATATTTTTTAAAAATTTATTTATTAATTAGGTATTTTTTATTTTAGGAAAAAATTTTTATTATGAAAATTTTTGAAATATTTTTTGGTAGTAATTTCATTTGATTTTTTATTTTGTAATGAGTTTTTTAAATAAGAGGAATGGAAATATTAATAATAGATATATGTATATTTATAAAATATGGTTGTTAATTTTAATGGATATGGATGATGTAATAGATGATAGAGGTAAAATTTGGTGGTGTTTTTTAAAATAAGTATTGATTGAGAAGGATTTAAATTATTTTAATTGATATTTAATTGGGTTTTTAAATTTGGGAATGTATCTGGTTGATTTTTTTAATTTTTAAATAAAAAATATGTTTATAGTTTTTATTTGAAAAGTAAATTTAGGAAATACTTTATAAGTTAAAATTTAAATGAATATTTAGTATTTAAAATGATTTTATAAACGGGGTATAGATTAATATGATTGTTTTATGAATTTAGTAATAATTTTAAAGATTTTATGAATTAAAAAAAAATTTGTTTAGGATTAATTTGTTTATTTATTTAAAAGGGATAAGTTTATATTAATAATTGTTAATATATGGGTATTTGTATTGACCAAGTTGTAATTACCAATTTTTAATTGAATGAGTTTTTGAATATTGAGTAAAAGGTGGGAATTTATGGAGAGGATAAATGAGTTAATATGGGTTTTTGATTTTATATTATTTTATAGATTTTCTTAGCTGGTATATTTTAGTAAACATGTTTTATTATTTTTATAATTATTAAAGTTTTTTTAAATGTTTAATTTATTTAGCGATATTGAGATAATATTTTTATATGTTTTTTTTTTTGATATGGGTAAGAATGGTTTATAATTTTTTTGTAGATTTATTTGATATTTTAAGAGTGTAGTTTGATTTATTACAGTTTTGTGAGTTTGTTAAAAACCCCCATTTTATTTCTTTTTGTTTTTAACGGATTTTTTAATATGGGAAGTAATTGGATTTTTTTATATGGTTATTAAATTTATTGATTTTATTTGATGTAAATGTTTCTAGGATTAAAAATTTTTAATTTTTTTTTATGTATTAAATAAATTGGGGGATAATTTTTTTTTGTTTATTTATATTTTTACTTTGAGTGGAAATTATGATGGTTTATTGTTTATTTAAAAAATGTGTATTTTTTTTAAAAATTGTAAGATTTATTTTATTAGCAGTAAGTATTTTAATTAATTTAAATTGGATAATTTTTGTGGATTTTTTATTAATTTTGTATTTAATTATATTTTGGATTATTTAGGTGCGAGTATGGAGAATCATGTATTTTAAGAATAGGGAAATTAAGATTTATTATGTGAATTTATTGATTAGAGTTAGGTTGGGATTTTTATATTTTTTTTTTTACTTTTTAAGAATGAGTTGGATTAAGTAGGTGGATTTGGGGATAATTTCTTTAAACTATGTTAGTGTTAATGAATTTAAGAATGAGGAAATGTGGTTGGTTGTTGTTTAAGGGGTTTTGTGAAGATGGTTAGTTTATTTTGGAAATTTTATCAGTTTAGGGAATATTTATGTTATAAGTTTTATATTACTTTTTTTACTTTTTTATGAATTGTTTTTTTTTATGTTTTGGATTAATTGTTATTTGTTTTAAAATTTTTTATTGTTAGGGTGTAAATAATTAAATAATTATTTAATTAATGGATTTTTTGTGATGAAGGTGGTAATTTTTTTTATTTTTTTTATTCTGTTTGGGTTATTTATACAGATGATGGCATATTTTGTTTAATTAGTTATGTTGATTTTTTGTAATTTTTTTTTTTTTGTAATGTAGAAGTTTTTTATGATTTTAATTGGCAGTTAATTTTTTTTTTTTTAATTATTATTTTTGGGAATTTGGGATCACTTTTAAAAAAAATATTTTTATATATTTAAATTTAGAGAACAATGAAATACATGTTTTATTTAGTTGCACCGTATAATTGGGGTGTATTATGTTTTGTTTTTCAAAAGTGTTAAGTTGGGAGGTGGTTTTATATTAGGTAAAGTAAGTTAATTTTAATTATTATTTAATTTGATTAATAATTTTTTATTTTTGTTGGATTTAAAGAATTTTATTATTTTCGAAGAGATATAATTTAAGTTTTTAAATGTTTTTAATTATAGGATGTATAAATTAGAATTTAATTGTATGCGTTATAAATTTATTTATTAATTGGATTTTGTATTTTAATTTATTTATGTTTTTTGTTATTATTTTGTCAGAAATTTTTGTAAGATAAATTATTAAACTGGAGTTTGATTATAATTTTAAATTTAGGTATATATTTTATTTTGAATATTTTGGTTGATATGTTTATTTATTTAATATGTATTAGTATAAATATTAACTTTATTAATGGGATTTTTTATATTGATATATTGATGATAATTATTTTGTATATTAGGGGGTTTATATGATTAAGAATTTATTATAATGATTATTAATAATTATGAATTTTATTATGTATTTTGGGTGTAATATTTATGCGATATTATTTAAAATGAATTATTGTTTTATATTATAAATTTCTTTCTTAGAGATTATTGAAATTTGAGAATTTAATTAATTTTTAAATTTTTATTTGTATGGTGTTATTTTAATTTGGATTTGTTTAATATGTATATTAATTGGTGAAATAATTTTATTGTGTATTGGTTTGAAATTTCTATTTGTATTTGGCTTTTAGAATATTTTGTTTGGATTTCTAAAAAAGATATTAATGAATTTGGTTATTTTTTAATTTTAGTTGTTGAATTATTTTTGTGAAAACCAATTAAAACTCTAATGAAATGATAACTTGGTTTATTATGGACGGTTGACATTCTGATGGACGGGTGACTTGATGATTGGAAAGGTAACATAGAGAGAATGGATGGGCAGCATTGAAAGAGTGGTCCGGTGCCATTCTAAAAGACGTAGACAGAAAACTCATCACATCATCGTCATCATTTTCCTTCGCGCACATTACAGAGCATAGAGTCACCACTGAAGCTATTCCCTTTGCAGAAAAGCTTCACCAAGCAGTCACATGTTCTTGCAACAATGGCTTATGCTGCAACTCGTTTTACATGATAGAATGATTGTCGCATGTTCACTTTCTGCAACGTAAAAACTTAAGAACAGGCATTGTTATTGTAGGTCAAACATAGTGTGTAATATACTACAACCAAGCGTATATATCTTATTCACTACAGGGCATAGTCACATTATCACCGATATCTGCACATGTATTCATAAGAGGAAATGAATTAGCAGTTAGAGAAGCTGTAACAAGTGTAATTTGCTGGGGAGGTTAAGATGTTATACCTAACAAGAAAGATATTTGTGTCTGTGTCAACTGTGTGAGGTCAAGCACATGTAGGTCCCTGAATCAAAAAAAGATGATGATGATAATGAGATTTATTATCAGGGTACCTAACGCTACCTCCCTAGATCTCACACAGTCCGTATTCTGATTCTAGTGGCTGGTGTATGATGTCTCTAGTGTCTAGGGGTGAAATAAAAATGATGGAACATCAACACAATACACTTTAACTCACTATAAGAAAATGAATAAGACTGTGGTTAAAGTTTTCTTTAAAATTGGAATGTTTTTTCTTTGTACAATTTAATCTACCTGTCCCGCCATCTCTTTTGGACAGGTCTTTGAAAATGAGGAAATATATTTACATATAATACTTTAACTAAAAGTGTGGACTCTTGGTCCTATGAATGTGATATTATTAATATAGAGTTCCTGTAGGTGTATTCACAGACTAAAACTTTAATAGTTGCTAGTGATAGTCATTAGTTATGGGGAGCTGTTGTTTTCATCCTGCCCCATATAATTCTGTTTTATTTTGATAAGAACCAGTTTATTCGGATGAAGTGTCAGATGTCCCAGATGTTAACGTGTCACCTGGGATTCTTGATATGACGAAAATAAGTCTGTATAGATCAGCACCCACACACAAGCTCCTTTAGGCTATCTGATGACAGCATAAACTTTATAATGGAGACTTTTCTCTTTTCACTCACTCATCAGGTTTCCTGTCACCGGATGGTAACAGGAAATAAAAACCCTGGAATAAAAAGGCACCCTGGCCTTTTCATATCTGATCACCATTTCTTATGACTATGTATACATGAAGGTATGGGGTCAGCCTCGTGTGCATTCATGTGCATCAGCCCCTAATTTAAATGACTCACACCATTCTGTGACCACATCTCAGGTCCCTAAGGCAGATACGCCACTGTACTTTTACATAGTTTGCTTCAATCCAATAACGTGGAGTAACCACATCTCCTTTTATGATTTCTCATTTCTTTTCTAAATTATAAACTCTCTAGGCATGTTGACGAGTGTTCATGGAACACTGAGGCTTCCTAACATCTTCCAATACAAAATTATTTATATAAAATCATAATAATATGCAACAGTCAAATACAGTTCATTGTGAGGACTCAATAATGTTTGCTCCCGGCATGTCCTTCACTTTTCCACAGCAGTATCTAACTTTGGGAGTTTTAATCAAGCATGTAAATACATAAAGCATTCTTACCACAAATTCAAAGAAATATGTCACAAATAACGTTGACTGGCAAAGAATATGGCCTCAGTTTTGCTCTGCCCCGTCCAGATAGTGAATTTAGTATTTAATTTTACAATTTATGACATCTGCTCTCAACGTAGTTTTTTGTATAAAATTTTCTAGTCAAATGGCCACGAGACCACTATGCCTTTTGCCAATATCTATTAGAGCCGACCAATGAAAGCAGGCATTACTACATCTTTTTGAATTTAATTTGAAAAAACAAAACAAATTCCAAACAAACTATGTGCCTCGTAGTCCATTGGTCAGTCTGCGTTAGTTATGCCAATAGAAAAAGATGTTTAGTTTTAGTAAACCTTTTTCCTATCTCCCCCCTTTTACTCCTATACTCTTATACCAACCAATAGGATTAGAATTACTACCATGCCTCTTTTTTTAAACTTGCGTCCCCAATAACGTTATGTGTAACGAGCAAGAACAACAGTCTGTCCGTCCAAGCGTTCTTAGACATCTAGTATTATCTCAATAACTTGGCTAATACTTGGACTACCATATTTTTTAAAACATATTTTTGCTCAGGGGACACTAAGCTATCCTACTATATGATTTTTATGGTAGTTTCCTTATCGTTTAGATTTTTCAGTTTTTTGTCACTGTCCATCGTCAAATATAACTTTTACACAAGTCGGCCATCTTCCCCCCCCCCCTCCCCCCGTCTCTATCATTTTGTCATTATTAAAAAAACCAACTAGTTTGAGTGACGTCAGAATTTTACCGCTAGGAGGAAATGGAAAACTGTCTGTGTGTTTGTCTCTGCTGGCTTTGCCCACAGCGTGTATATATTAAAGAGACCGCGTGCAGAGCGAAGAGGGGTTTTTCAAACCGTTGATAGTGTTGGCGTTAATTATTACAATCGTCTCGTTCTTACTACTGGGAAATGTCCGAATTATTACAAATTTTAGTGTTAAAGTTAACATATTACGTTAATTCAAACGCCAGTTTGGTCACACAGTTCTGGCAATTCGTTAATTATAAGCTTTTCCCCCGTTTCGTGCAGCAGATCGGCGAGATGTTAAAATGTTTATTGTACGCTTCGAAACCGAAACTAAAAGCGTGTTAGATTTTTACGGCGGGTCATTTTTTAAGCATTCCCACTGCACCAAAGGCAGCGCTCTACTGGCGTTGAAGATGAAAATAGTCAGACACCTGAGGGCTGGTTTATTTATTATCATAGAACTATAATATTACTGAAATAAGCGATTATCTCATAGATTTCGCTGCACACCTCCCTTCTAAAACATGCATCCATTGCAGGTTACTATCTGTGAGATAACTTAGCGCAAATGAAGTCCTACGTTTCTTTTTTCTGACTTTCATCACACGGATGTCTACTTAAAAAATCTGCACCGACGTTCTGAGGGCCGGGAATATATTCAATCAGAAATGAATATGGCTGTAATAATAATGACCATCTTAATAATCTGGCATTTTCATGCTTTGCTTGTGATAGGAATACGAGTGGTAAATGATCTGTTTGGACCACAAATGTCTTGCCATATAGATAAATCTGGAATTTTCTTATAGCCCATATTAACGTTAAACATTCTTTCTCACTTGTTGAATAATTTTTTTCCGCCTTGTTCAACTTGCGGCTTGCATAAGCGACTGGGTTCAATTCCCCATTTTGTGAGGAGGACCTTTGCAACACATTGCTTGCGTCACATCTCACGACAAATTCTTGATTCAAGTCAGGCAATTGCAATACTGGCCTGCTTGTGAGTTTTTCTTTTAACTCCTGGTAAGCCAATTCACACTGTGCTGACCAATTTATTGTATCAGGTTGTCCCTTTCGAGTTAAATCCGTCAGAGGAGCACATATAGAGTTAAAATGTTTAATGTACTTTTGGTAGAAACCACACAACGACACAAAAGATCGCACATCTTTCTTTGTTTGTGGCCTAGGTGCTCTTTTCAGTTTCTCCAGATTCTTGGGGTCAGGGGTCATGCTACCCTGATGTACGGTATGTCCCAAGAATTCCAACTCTTTATACCCAATACAACATTTTGTTGGTCTAGCAGTCAAGTTAGCCTCTCTGAGTCTATCAAACAGCATATTCAAAGAGTTAACATGTTCCTCAAAAGTTTCAGTAGTAATGAGGATATCATCCATGAAATTCGAGATACATGGATTTTTCAGGGGATCCAACAATTTTCGCATCATCCTAGAAAACACACTCGGGGCATTTTTCAACCCAAACGGTAGCATGTTGAACTCATAATGACCTTCCGAGGTGCTAAATGCTAAGTAAGGTCGAACCTCAGGCTTTACTGTAATTTGATAATAGCCTTTGCTAAGATCCACCTTGGAAAAATATTTTGCCTTGTTCAGCCTGGCAAAAAGTTTAGTAATATCAGGTAATGGATCCACCTGATCTTCTGTGACAGCATTCAGTTTCCTGTAATCGATGCACAGTCTATGTTCTCCCGATGGTTTCCGCAACAAAACCACACGAGAACTATAAGGAGACTCACTGTAAGAAATAATCCCTTCTTGTAACAAATAATCTATCTCCTCTTTCAAAGCTTTTTCCTTAGCGAACGGAATAGAATAAGCCTCATTGTTGCGTGATAAATTCTCGCAACATCATTTTATTACAATATCTATTTTATAACGCAAGGGCAACAACTGCTTGAAATTTATAGTTACTTTTCTCGGTAAGCATTTGTCTTCTCGCGTTGGTATTGAATGCAGTTGAGTTTTTGAGCTGTGGTCATTTTTCGCGCCGGACTGCGCATGACTGGTCTTGCTTTTTGGTCGATCGGTTTCCGCCCACCACTAGTGGAGTGAGCGATTTGAATGGCGAAAGAGATGCCTCGTTGAAGAGGGGATCTCCGCTATTTTTGTTCTGTCAGGGATGTGTAGTCCTCTTAATGGATATTTCGTTTATTCGAGATAATACCTCTAGTGTTTCCCACATGTCGGGAGGCGTGATATTTCTGTGTATTTCATGAAAGCAAGGTAAATTGACTTTTTTTTCATTAACTCTATCGATTTTGGGTCGTGAGCGATTTCGATTCATAGCCTGTCTTCGAAAGTCGTCGTCACGAGATGTTTTCCCAGCTCACATGTCGCGGTATTGTGCTGCATCGGTTGATGCAGGTCCCAAGGACTATTACTTGCTACTTGGTTACCTGAACTAGGTTTGAAAAACCTTTGTTATCTAGAGGATATTTTTGAGGACATTATTTATACTTCGGCAGACGTGTCTGTCTTGCTGAAGTCAGACTAAGGAGAGTGAACTGATCTCATATATCTGGTTATCTCCTGGCTGTTATAGAAAAGGATGGAGTTTTTCACCTGACTACATTTACAGCACTATGAAATATAACATGCATCTGACTCATCATTGTAATGCTGTCTACCGTCTATTGCTGTATTGAATGTTGCTGTGATAATGACTGTTTGATGTGTCTACATATTCGCGTAACCATTTTGTCACTGTGGCGTCCACAATAAATAATGAAGAAAAACGTCAACGGCTGTTTCAAGAATCATTGACTTTATACGTCGTGAGTTTACTGACGTCCTATGTGGATTGCCCTGTTATTTTTGTATGAACATTGTTTGACTGAACACATCTGCACACTACACAAAACCAGACATGCGGATACCATCCATCATCATATGGCATCACGCATCACTCATACAGATGGGTGTTGGGTCAAGTAGTTTCATATCATATTCCAACAAATTTGTGTGCCCCGGCTTATCTGTTAACACGTCTGTATGTTTCTCCAGGACCTTTTGAATTCTCTCCCTCTGTCCTTTTGTCAGTTGATTACTGATCTTTACCTGTTCAAACGTTTCACTGGGCTTCAGTGGATATTCAAATGAGAAGAGATTCATTTTTCATTTCGGTTGCAATAGACAAGGCCATTAAGTGTGTTCCTTCCTGGATTTGTCTGTCCAGATATTTCTTCAAAAGGTTCACATGATAGACTTTTTCCTTTCCCTTCTTGTCTATCTTGTAATTTGTTCTGGATACCTTTTCCAAAACTGTATATGGACCTTGCCATCCGATCTGAAGTTTATTGTTGCTACCTGGTAATAGAAGAAGCACCTTCTCCCCTACAGCAAGCTCCCTATCCTTCGCTTTTTTGTTATAATAAGCAGCATGCTTTTTCCTGGCTTGTCTCAAATTTTCATTTGCCAGTTTCCAACTAGTTTTTAAACGAGTGGTCAGTTCGTTAACATATTGGTATGATGAGGTAACAGTCTCTTCTGCCTTCTCATCTGTCCACGTCCTTAACAATGCTTCCAGTGGACCTTTTATTGGCCTCCCAAATAACAGGGTTGCGGGAGCCATCCCGGTTGAATTATGTGGAACTGCCCGATAAGCAAACAATGCAGCGGGCAAATATTGGTCTCACGTATCAGGTTTCTAATGTGCCAGCTTTCTCAGGATAGAAATGAGAGTCCCATTGAACCTCTCTACCTGGCCGTTCATTTGGGGGTGATACGGACTACAATGAAAGTGCTTCGCTTGAAATAACCTAAAAACTTCTTCTGTTAGTTTCCCCTTGAATTGAGAGCCGTTATCAGTCAAGATTTGATGCGGGAATCCTAACCTCGTGAATATAGTAAGTAATGCCTCTGCCACATGTTTCGAATCGATTGACGACAGGGCTACCGCCTCTCCCCACATAGAACAAGTGTCCACCAGAGTAAGGATGTAACTGTTCCTCCTCTTGGTCCGAGTGAGAGGTCCCACAATATCCACTGCAACTCTCTCAAAAGGTGTTCCCACTATGGGCATTTCCCCTAGAGTTGCTGGAACAGTCCAATGCTTCGGAGCTACTCTCTGACATTCTGGACAAGATTTTACATATCTCTTTATGTCCTCCGTTATCCCGGGCCAGACATAATGACAAGCTATACGCTGTCCGGTTGCACTGATCCCCATATGACCATTGTCGTAAGTTTTTATCTGAGAGGGTGCTGATGAATATTGGTCCCTTTAGAGTGTAAAGTGATATTGAAGGCTCTGTGAGAATAACGATTTAGGAGAATGAGGTAGTAGATTCACAAGCGCTGGGAAGGAGCAAGGACAGTCTCTTATTACGACAATATCTGTTTTCTCACAGACTACTCCTATCTCTCTTCTGCACAAACAATTGTTTGTCAGTTCCAGTCGCTCAACGTACATGAATACAGCCTACACAGATGGAAATGTTTGGAGTTTTAGGCCAACCGACAACCAACACAATTAATGATTAATACCTTTATTATCATAAAGGACTCACACATAATTGTACATTTACAGTCAAAAATCAAAGGTTACAAAATACAAATATAACAAGGGAAGAGGGGTTTTTGAGGAGAAATAACCCATCCACCGTTTCCCGTTTATATTTACTAACAGACAAAACCCGGTCCCAAAGACAAGAAGGGGGGGGGGGTGATCAGGGATAGGCAATTTAACCCACTGGTAAAGTTATTACTCTGAGGCAAGGGGTTACAGAAAAAAAGGGGGGGGGTGTAGAGGAAAAGCTAGGGTTCTCAATTGTCTCCCTTTAAATCAACAAATTTTACGGGAGGGGGAAGGAACACAGTTACCCGATCCCGCTAGGAGAGATCCCGTACAAGGAATATAATGCACCTTAGTACAAGGTCGAACTAATTAAAAGGGTAAAGAAAAGATAAATCTCCTTTCATTCAAAAAAACACACTAGGGCTGGCCATCCCCACAAACACACATGCAGACTTACCGAAAGGTGAATTCTGGCACTTCATAGGAAATACATCAAAAACAGCACTAAACCTTGGCTTAGGTAAAAGTATTTTCTTCCGTGTACAGCCCCAGATTTGGGGTTTGTTGAAGTTAACAAAGTGTCCCGAAATCGCTGGACGTTGAAGTTTAACGGTACTGTTTATTTATTAGATAAAGTTCCTAAAGAATGTCACAGGCACTTGGCTAGGCGTGAGGTATGGTGTGGTTCCTAAAATTGGCACAGCTGGTGGAGATAACTTCCTTTTTTCCGTAATGTCACAAGTTAAGAAAAACACTGAGGTAAGTTATTCTTCTGGGGGGAGGGGGGGGGGCAGGGGAGGGTAAAATCCACTGAATATACGTGACAGACAGTGTTCAGGTAGATCGATGCTTTTTCTTCACAAATAGGGGCAGTGAATAAAATATGTTCTGCTTCCAGTTTTCTTTAAGGACTCTATATGAACTAGTATTTTTAAAGTGTTTCTTGAATGGCTTTTTTCTCAGTTACGTTCAGAGGAGCGGGGCCCATTACAGGTCGCCACAAGTTTAGCTTTAAAAAGTTCATATGTTACTGGAGTTATCGAATTGAGTTTGGCAGAACTCTGTATATAATTAATAATTGCTGGGATGCAGGTTGAATGATCGTTCTGAATGAAAGATAATCAAAACAAGAAATGCATTACAAATCATATTATAATCTGACGAGATAAATTACAGTTAGCCTATTTACTTATTAGCGTCGTCAATTAACAAATCAGGAAAACTTCCCGTGAGTTAAAACAATTAAAAGCACATCTATCTATACAGAACTAAACTGTATTAAAGTTATAATTCTCTTTAACGTCTGCAAAATAAATTTACGCGTCAATTGTATTAGGAAATACTTTTAGCTGTAACATTAGTTTGCACTAGAACTTTGAAAATGGGTTTATTTAATAAGGTTAAATTTACACCACAATCCATTGAAATCAATTGAAATAACTCGACCACTGATCACTCGAAGCTAATGTATAAATTACCGTCTGCACAGAAAGAATACACTCCAATAGTCACGAAGGTAGATGAAATCCAGCAGGAATCCGACTATGCTAGTGCAACTAGGATTCTGTCAGAGCGAACGATAAAATGCAGTTTCTCGGAGTTCTCTATTTATACTTATCGAATGTAACTTGAATAGGGCGTGTTAAATTTTCGCACCTTTCTTGAACTTGAGCAAAATCCGGGGTACCTCGCCGATGTGTTAACCTCTGCGATTCCTTCGTTTTCCCCGGTCTACCGATTTTCTTCCGTCTCAGGCTTCTAGCATGAGAGTGCGAAAATCTTCCGAGAAGCTAACTCTGTGAGCTGAAAGTCCCCTGATTCTTTAGATCGCGGCCGCTCCACGTTGAATTCTGAAGATCAGCCTGTTCTTTGATGGTACCGCTGTTCTGAGAGCTTTGGCAACTCCCACCAGGCGGGGTGACAGCCAGGTAAGAAAATGATCTGCTGTTTATTGCTCTAGCAACAGGAGTGAGTCTGTGGCCCGTCCTCTTTTGGGCCGGCGTTAAGGAAAAGATTGCTATAAATCGTTCTCAGAAATGGTTGTGGGCGGGATTTAACCTCCCATCAAAGGCCATGCGATCTCAAACGTTCACATAAGATAGCAGGCTACATATTAATGATCCAGCGTGTAAGGTTCTCGTGGAAATGCTGCATGCCGGTAAAAGTTACAACAGATGATCAGGGGTTCTAAAGTTATGAGAGGCCAATATTCTGTTGTTATCATCCATCGAGTCAGGGAAATTCATTTGTCATACTTAGACGTACGTCACAACCATTAAAGGGAACTGCATGTCCTAATTCCAACACTCTCTCCCGATATGAATTTGGAAGTACCAGTTAGCTGTGACCATTTCTTCCAGTTCCGGTTTTCCTGTACAACAATTTGTTCTTCATATAATAATCCCCTTTGCTTGGAGGTGTGTGGCATTTATGTAATTTCTTAAAGCAAGGCTTGAGTGTCCTAACTTCAGCCTGTGCCTTCCTCATCTCCTCTGGATGAGTATTTATTGGCTCATCTTCTTCCTCTCTGGATTGTGAACGGGTCTGGACTGCTGCCAGAACCACATGTCTCTTGGGATTCCCCAAGAAGATATAACGACATCCCAATATAAGAGGGTAAATGGGTGCGTCTATCACTGCTGCTCTGATTATCCCTTCCATATAGCGAGTTTTCACTGTTATCCTTGCAATGGGAAGTTTCATGAGTGGTAGGTCCTTGGTCGCCCCTTGTATCTCCACTGTTTCTGTGTTATACTGATCCGGGTTCACCAAGTGCTTACTCACAACGGAATCAAAATCCAAACCGGTATCGTAAAGGCACCTAATTGTGACTCCATTACATACCACGTCCTCACATACTGATGGATGATAACGTTCCTGCTGTCCAGTAGGTTTTACCTTTACTTCCTTTTCCCCCAACTTCATCGCAGCACATCCAGAAGGTTTCCTTGTACAAAATTTGGTGTCATGACCCTCTCTCTTACACCATTTACAATAGTATCTATTTTGATAAAGGGGTTTTCTTTCCTCATATTTCCTGTCATTGAACTGTGGGTTTGTATGTTTATTATCATTTCGTGGCCTATCAAACTTTGCTTAAACTTGTTACCCTGATCTTTATTATGAAATCTATTTGAGTTTTGTGGGGCCCTATAATTATCTACATGCTTCTTTTTAGCGCCAGCTACCTCTGCCTGGGCTGCCTGATACCTCTCAGCGACATTAAGTAGCTCCCCTAGCCTCTCTGCACCCTGTTCCATGAGAAACTTTCTCAAGTCTGGAGCCATGGAATCTCTCAATTGCTCAATAAGGATCATTTCTTTAAGATCTTGGGTTTTCCCCAGAGCAGTCCATTTCTCCAAGTAAGTCTCTAACCGTGCAGAGAACTGGTGATAAGTCTAACCGACAGTAGCTTGGCATTTCTAAACTTTTTCCTGTAAAATTCAATATTCTTTTCGTATCTTAACAAAAGAGCCTGCTTTAACAAGTCATAATTGTCTTGGTCATCCCAACTCATTTTGGAAAAAAACATCATAAGCTGTTCCCCGAAGACCTTGTGACAACTTCAAGCTCCATCTTTCTTTTTCTAGCCCATAAGTTGTAGCTAATACCTCATACCTACTTAAATATGATTCAATATCATCATCTCTCTCAACAAAATAATCTAAGTGAAACCCCCATAGCTGAGTTGGAGGCTCCCTGACTAGCAGTCGTATCAGAGGTAGAGGGGCTGTGACCATTTTCATGAGCATGGCCTTGCAGCTCCAGCTCCCTTAGTCGCAACTCATGCTCCCTCTGTAACCTTTTATCTTCTGCCTCTGCTTCCCTTTGCAGTCGTTTTTCTTCAGCCTCCATTTGCAAACGTTTATTTTCTGCCTCTCTATCCAACTCTAATTTCTTCATCTCCCTAGCATCTTCTAACTGCATTCTCCTCTCTTCAGCTAACCTATGTTCTTCCCTAGCAATAAACTTATCACATTCTGAGGTGACATAGTCAATCAAAACTTGACCCTCCATGTTCATCTCTTTCGCAATCTGCACAGCAGCAGAGCGGAACTTGGCCAAATCCGCCATCTGATAAATACTAAAACGTTCTAACTCAATTTCTAAACAAGTATAACTTTAATTAATTATTCCAGGCTCTGACACTTCATCAATTCCCAAATCTTGGGCAAAATTAATAATGAGGATTCCCTGGGTAAATAGAAATGTTGTTACACCTAAATCCCAGAACAGGACCCTAATATGTAGTACTAGAAGTTCCAATCCCGGACAAGCCTACCAATTTATGTAGCAAGTGTAATTTGCTGGGGAGGTTAAGATGTTATTCCTAACAAGAAAGATAGTTGTGTCTGTGTCAACTGTGTGAGGTCAAGCACATGTAGGTCCCTGAATAAAAAAAAAGATGATGATGATAATGAGATTTATTAACAGGGTACCTAACGCTACCTCCCTAAATCTCACACAGTCCGTATTCTGATTCTAGTGGCTGGTGTATGATGTCTCTAGTGTCTAGGGGTGAAATAAAAATGATGGAACATCAACACAATACACTTTAACTCACTATAAGAAAATGAATAAGACTGTGGTTAAAGTTTTCTTTAAAATTGGAATGTTTTTTCTTTGTACAATTTAATCTGCCTGTCCCGCCATCTCTTTTGGACAGGTCTTTGAAAATGAGGAAATATATTTACATATAATACTTTAACTAAAAGTATGGACTCTTGGTCCTATGAATGTGATATTATTAATATAGAGTTCCTGTAGGTGTATTCACAGACTAAAACTTTAATAGTTGCTAGTGATAGTCATTGGTTATGGGGAGCTGTTGTTTTCATCCTGCCCCATATAATTCTGTTTTATTTTGATAAGAACCAGTTTATTCGGATGAAGTGTCAGATGTCCCAGCTGTTAACGTGTCACCTGGGATTCTTGATATGACGAAAATAAGTCTGTATAGATCAGCACCCACACACAAGCTCCTTCAGGCTATCTGATGATAGCATAAACTTTATAATGGAGACTTTTCTCTTTTCACTCACTCATCAGGTTTCCTGTCACCGGATGGTAACAGGAAATAAAAACCCTGGAATAAAGAGACACCCTGGCCTTTTCATATCTGATCACCATTTCTTATCACTATGTATACATGAAGGTATGGGGTCATCCTCGTGTGCATTCATGTGCATCAGCCCCTAATTTAAATGACTCACACCTTTCTGTGACCACACCTCAGGTCCCTATGGCAGATACGCCACTGTACTTTTACATAGTTTGCTTCAATCCAATAACGTGGAGTAACCACATCTCCTTTTATGATTTCTCATTTCTTTTCTAAATTATAAACTCTCTAGGCATGTTGACGAGTGTTCATGGAACACTGAGGCTTCCTAACATCTTCCAATACAAAATTATTTATATAAAATCATAATAATATGCAACAGTCAAATACAGTTCATTGTGAGGACTCAATAATGTTTGCTCCCGGCATGTCCTTCACTTTTCCACAGCAGTATCTAACTTTGGGAGTTTTAATCAAGCATGTAAATACATAAAGCATTGTTACCACAAATTCAAAGAAATATGTCACAAATAACGTTGACTGGCAAAGAATATGGCCTCAGTTTTGCTCTGCCCCGTCCAGATAGTGAATTTAGTATTTAATTTTACAATTTATCACATCTGCTCTCAACGTAGTTGTTTGTATAAAATTTTCTAGTCAAATGGCCACGAGACCACTATGCCTTTTGTCAATATCTATTAGAGCCAACCAATGAAAGCAGGCATTACTACATCTTTTTGAATTTAATTTGAAAAAACAAAACAAATTCCAAACAAACTATGTGCCTCGTAGTCCATTGGTCAGTCTGCGTTAGTTATGCCAATAGAAAAAGATGTTTAGTTTTAGTTAACCTTTTTCTTATCTCCCCCCTTTTACTCCTATACTCTTATACCAACCAATAGGATTTGAATTACTACCATGCCTCTTTTTTAAACTTGCGTCCCCAATAACGTTATGTGTAACGAGCAAGAACAACAGTCTGTCCGTCCAAGCGTTCTTAGACATCTAGTATTATCTCAATAACTTGGCTAATACATGGACTACCATATTTTTTAAAACATATTTTTGCTCAGGGGACACTAAGCTATCCTACTATATGATTTTTATGGTCAGTTTCCGTATCGTTTAGATTTTTCAGTTTTGTCACTGTCCATCGTCAAATATAACTTTTACACAAGTCGGCCATCTTCCCCCCCCCCCCCCCCCCCCCTTGTCTCTATCATTTTGTCATTATTCAAAAAACCAACTAGTTTGAGTGACGTCAGAATTTTACCGCTAGGAGGAAATGGAAAACTGTCTGTGTGTTTGTCTCTGCTAGCTTTGCCCACAGCGTGTATATATTAAAGAGACCGCGTGCAGAGCGAAAAGGGGTTTTTCAAACCGTTGATAGTGTTGGCGTTAATTATTACAATCGTCTCGTTCTTACTACTGGGAAATGTCCGAATTATTACAAATTTTAATGTTAAAGTTAACATATTACGTTAATTCAAACGCCAGTTTGGTCACACAGTTCTGGCAATTCGTTAATTATAAGCTTTTCCCCCCGTTTCGTGCAGCAGATCGGCGAGATGTTAAAATGTTTATTGTACGTTTCGAAACCGAAACTAAAAGCGTGTTAGATTTTTACGGCGGGTCATTTTTTAAGCATTCCCACTGCACCAAAGGCAGCGCTCTACTGGCGTTGAAGATGAAAATAGTCAGACACCTGAGGGCTGGTGTATTTATTATCATAGGACTATAATATTACTGAAATAAGCGATTATCTCATAGATTTCGCTACAGAAGCTAAACAGGGAAAACGTAGTTATGACTCAGTATAATATGAAGTTATAAAATACGCGCTGTTTTTCTCCCGAAGCCTCTGAGTAGAAGACGACAGAATAGGTCAACTGCTGCCTCAGGCCATTCGTAAATGGCACGGAAACGGCAACCTCAACATGCAAAATATTTCTACAGAAACCATCGCTGCAAGAGGTTGTATTTTCATGTAGGCTTTATCAAGGGCGTCATCTGCAGTGATGCATTGGGAGAACCCGGAACCAGAGCACAGTAGTTTGGCTCTGCTTAGTAGGAGAGCCCCCTTAATTAAAATTAAAATTGGAATTAATGAAGCTTCAAAAAAAAAATAAAAAATTAATAAAGGGGGAATGCACAGTATGCAATGCGCTTCTTACTCCATAAAGTGTAAAAATGGAGATTTCCACGTATGATAATATGTGCTTTATGTACTAAAGAAAATATGTTGTAGTGGTGGATCCATTTGTTGATGTATTGATTGATTGATAATATGTGCTGTATGTAGTAAAGAAAATATGTTGTAGTGGTGGATCCATTTGTTGATGTATTGATTGATTGATAATATGTGCTGTATGTAGTAAAGAAAATTTGTTGTAGTGGTGAATCCATTTGTTGATGTATTGATTGATTGATAATGTATGCTGTATGTACTAAAGAAAATATGTTGTAGTGGTGGATCCATTTGTTGATGTATGGATTGATTGATAATATGTACTGTATGTAGTAAAGAAAATATATTGGAGTGGTGGATCAATTTGTTGATGTATTGATTGATTGATAATATGTCCTGTAGGTGGTAAAGAAAATATGTTGTAGTGGTGGATCCATTTGTAGATGTATTTATTGATTGATAATATGTGCTGTATGTAGTAAAGAAAATATGTGAAGTGCTGGATCCATTTGTTGATGTATTGATTGATTGATAATATGTGCTGTAGGTGGTAAAGAACATATGTTGCAGTGGTGGATCCATTTGATAGATTGATTGATTGATTGATAATATGTGCTGTAGTTAGTAAAGAAAATGTGTTGTACTGGTGGATCCATTTGTTGATGTATTGATTGATTGATAATAAGTGCTGTACGTAGTAAAGAAAATACGTTGTAGTGGTGGATCCATGTGATTGATTTGTTGATTGATTGATAGATAATATATGCATTAAAGCATATCTGGAGTCATAATCATATACCACCAGCTATGCAGAATGCAATAAAATACATATGTCGAAGTGAACCTCTGTGAGGCTAATTACATCCTCATTAACTCTTGAAATCATCCACACACTTCCAGGGATTCCCTCTGTGGTGAAACTTGTTGAGAACCCAGCATTGCACACTACGCTTGGAGAAGTCACTTGAACCCCTGGTGTATTTCTTTGGCTTTGACTTGGTTGACTGCATGCAGAAGGATCTCACTGTGGACCCAGTGACAGGCAGGTGGAGCTGAGAAGTGGCTTTGTACAGGACGTGGCAATTCCTTCCAAGAGCCCGGAACCAGAGCACAGTAGTTTGGCTCTGCATAGAAGGCGAGTCTCCTTGGATGGCGGGGAATGCACAGTATGCCACGCGCTTCTTACTGCTAGCTTGGGACCCTATGTGAAGACCCTTTAAATGCAAGCCAAGCTGGAGAAACTGGTGCTCATGACTTCAAGTCAACACGTTTCGGAATTGCAGAAAAGCCAAAGGAAAAGCCTAGATCGATAATATGTGCTGTAGGTAGTAAAGAAAATATGTTGTAATGGTGGATCCATTTGATTGATTGATTGATAATGTGCTGTATGTAGTAAAGAAAATATGTTGTAGCGGTGGATCCATTTGATTGATTTATTGATTGATTTAATGATAAAATGTGATTACGTAGTAAAGAAAACAAGTTGTAGTGATGGATCCGTATGATCGATTTATTGATTGATTGATAATATGTGTTGTACAAAGTAAACAAACTAAGTTGTAGTGGTGGATTCATGCTCCGTAAGGAGTGAAACATGAAATTAATAACAATACATGTTCTTATAGTAACACTTCCATTATCATCCGAAGGGTACTTCATCCAAACAAAAACAAAACCAAAAAAAGTTCCAAATTTAATAGTCATATTATCTATCAGATTTATGAGTTTTTTTTTTTATTGGGCACACTTGTCAGTAAATCATGGCGATCATATTGTGTTTTAAAATGTATTAGTCCTTTAATTTATGCCAGTTTGCAAACACAAGAACTATTAGCATCCTGTTTACCAGCTACATTTATAAATAACAGATATAAAGGACACACGCAGCTCAGACAACAAGCCAAAAGCTGAAAGCTGGGAACTAATTTCCGGTACGATTTGCAAGGTTTTAAATAATTGATTGTGGCTATAAGAATATGGCACGCGCCTCAAACAGCCTCTGACAACCAAGTCCAGCTCCCGGCCTTCACGTGTGGCTCAATTTGAGCCCGGCGGAACTATTTCCACTGACGGGAGAAGGGGCAAAGGCGAGCGACTGGCACCTTAAAACCAGCAGCTTCGGGCAGATAGGGCTCGTGATCCTTGGTTGGTATCTTATCTAAGAGAAGGAACTCTGAATTCAAACCACCGCTGCCTTGCGGGAATATCCATTTATGGAATTGGCTTCGGGAGTAAACCCTGAGGATAAATCCGGAGTCGGAGTCCCTAAGGCAGTCTAATGTCGATTCGACATTATTCTGGCAACTCCTGCGACATGGCTGGTACCAAACTGTATCGGCTACTGCCGTTCCTTTGGATCTACCGGCTGTGTGGAGAGGGGGAACATGCTGCATGGGCAACAGCTTGATCTCCATATAACTGTGCCCAAGCTCGTGCCCTGGAGAGGACACTCCAGCTTCACCCTATAGGTGTCGGCAAAACACGGGAAGTAGCAGTTATCTTCTACGGACAGTTAGCAGATGGCAAGAGAACAGTTGGGCGACCACAGCTGAGGTTCAAAGATGTGTGCAAGAGAGATATGAGGGCACTGGACATGGATCCAGCAACATGGGAGGATGAAGCTGCCGATCGCACTAAGTGGCGATGCTATTTACGGCGCCACCTCAGATTGGGCGAAGAGAGGCTCACACAAGAAGCAGAGATGAGGAGAAAACGTCGAAAGGAGCACCAGGAAAATAAGCAGCTGAGGGCTGTCACCTCAGGGGCGCATTCCCATAGTCAGTTATGACTGAAGGGGCTATTATTATTATATTATTATTATTATTATAAGAATAGAGGCGATATTCGTTTCTTGTATTCATTACTGCATTGCTCTCTTCCTAGCAGAAATTATAATATTTACGGCCAAGATACTTCTATATCATTGCTTGTAATTTAGATTTTGGGTTTAAAAATGTTAAATAAAAAGTGCCAGTATTCAATCTATTTTGTAGATCTTTTAGCTTTAAATTTGGAAAGTGATTCTTTGTCTTTCAAATACAGTTATCTGTTTGCGCCTGTGCATTTGCATGTTGTATACAAATGGAAGAAACACCACTACAAGATACAGAATCGTACATATACCTTGGCATTAATATAGACACTGTTGGAGAGACAGACATCAAAATAAGAATACAAAGCTAGAGGAGCTTTCATTGCATTGGGAAATGTACCTAGATCAAAATAAATTAGGTCCGACAAAACAAAATCAGATTCTTCAATTCAAATTTTAAATCGGTCCTATTGTATGGCTGTGAAACATGGAGGGCAATAAAAATGACAATGAGAAAGTTACAGACGTTCATAAATGGGTGCTTGCTTAGAATAGAAGGATTGAAGTGGTATGACAAGGTCACTAATGTTGAACTGATGACAAGAACCAGGCAGACAGTGTCAGTGGAACAAGAGATGACAAGAACCAGGCAGACAGTGTCAGTGGAACAAGAGATGACAAGAACCAGGCAGACAGTGTCAGTGGAACAAGAGATGACAAGAACCAGGCAGACAGTGTCAGTGGAACAAGAGATGACAAGAACCAGGCAGACAGTGTCAGTGGAACAAGAGATGACAAGAACCCGTCAGACAGTGTCAGTGGAACAAGAGATGACAAGAACCAGGCAGACAGTGTCAGTGGAACAAGAGATGACAAGAACCAGTCAGACAGTGTCAGTGGAACAAGAGATGACAAGAACCAGACAGACAGTGTCAGTGGAACAAGAGATGACAAGAACCGGGCAGACAGTGTTAGTGGAACAAGAGATGAGAAGAAGACGCTGGCGATGGATAGGACACACACTGAGGAAACCTGTTGATAGCATTACAAGGCAGTCCTTGTTCTGGAACCGCCAGGACAAGAGAGGTAGAGGGAGACCAAGGAACACATGGAGAAGAGAACTGGAGACAGACATGAAAGGCATGGACAAGACATGGAAAGAACTTCAGCTGATGGCACGAGCAAAAACATGTGGTATAACTTTGTTGAAGGCCTATGCTCCTTGGGGAGTAGAAGGGAGATGAATAAATGAAAATATTTCTAGATCACATGCTTGTCATTTAGATTTAGCGTTTAAAGTTGTTGTAGTAAGATCCTTGATAGCCCGATCAAATAGATAAAATATTATAGATTATAAATTCAAATATTATAGAGATAAAAAAGGGGAGTTGTGCCCAACTTCTTCGCCATCGCCCTCAGTCGCGCAGGTTTTGAGAAAGCCGTAACGCAAAGTGAATGGCCCTCTCTCTCTCTCTCTCTCTCTCTCTCTCTCTCTCTCTCTCTCTCTCTCTCTCTCTCTCTCTCTCTCTCAATAGTACAAGCTTTTCATAATCCGTCCTTGAAACTAAATATAACATTTTGATAGCCAAGGCGTGTTTCGTCCAAGAAAGAGTGAGATAAAAAACGGAGGAATGACAGAAGGAGAGGAAGACAGTGGTTCTAGGCATCGCTTACTAACGAGCGTGTGTGACTTTGTTGCTGGCAGATTTTGAAAAAGTGGTGCAAAGCCATTACAAACCCATTGCAGAACAGTTTGAATGTATAAACACTTAGACAGGGAGACGGTAGTGAAAAACACACAGACAGGCTCTCATTTCCTGTAGAGTTATATTGTCGAATGAAATTCAAACGCGTTGCTTCGTTTTGAACAGAACGATAGGGGAGGGGGAACGTTACCAATTTGAAAGTGTAATTTATTTTGAAAAAAAAAGACAAGTGGGGCATAACATAATTCGATTGGCTGTAGCAGAATAGGCTAACAGTAGTGATAAAAACGATTTGAAACCAGCGTTAGTTGCCACTCGAAGAAAAATATTTAACTAGTAGTGTTATCATCAGAAGCAAGAGATTCATGACCACTGCCTTCGCTGTTCTGTATCAGTGGCGATCTGAATGTGTCCATTGATCGCCGGTTAACCTACAAATTGTGCATTATTTCATTGATGCGGTAAGTTGAACATTTATGTAAACCTTATTATTGAATATGTATCTGTATTATTGAATATGTGTGCAGAATGGATGGGTAGAGGCTAAACCAGAAAGGCGCCAAACTCAACACTTTGTGTATGCCACAATTGATAGTAGGGAAGATTACCATTTCTGTTAAAAGCCAGACAGGCTTTCTTAAACTTTGGGAAAGGATGAAAAAATATAGATGGAATCAAAATATGACCTTATTATAATTGGTAGGCCAGAAAACCACTGGCCGTCTTCACCAAGTCATAGTGTTTTCACATGACTTCATAAAATTAATTATAATTTTCCTATGAAAGGAATATATCAAACTGATGATTGAAATTTACCTGAGTATGAAGCTGTCACCCCATCAGATAGGAATGATAGCTGTTTATGTAGCCATTGATTCTGATCTTGAAACTGTTGATAATGCTTAGTTGATTAGGGAAGGAGAGATATGTTTGAAATACTGAGGAGGCCTTAATCCTCTTAATTTCAGGGTTCCATGGAGGAAAAACGATTACAGATACAGATGGAGGCTGAAAAGGAGGAAAAACGATTACAGATGGAGGCTGATAGAGAAGAAAAGAGATTAGAGGCTGAAAGAGAAGATAAAAGATTACAAAGGGAACATGAGCTACGACTGAGGGAGTTAGAGTTGCGAAAAGTGGAGTCTGAAAGTATCCCAGGGGCTTAGAGGAACCTCGTATGAGGTATATTCAAAGTTGAGTAAGGAAAATCAGGAAGACTTTGACATTCTAAAACAGGCTCTCCTGATTAGGTATGAAAAGAATAGCGAATTTTATCGAAAGAAATTTAGAAATGCTAAACTACTTACTGGGGAAACTTACCACCAGTTCTCTGCACGCCTGGAGACATACTTGGAGAAATGGACTGCTCTGGGGAAAACCCAAGATTTAAAGGAAATGATTATGATGGAGCAGTTAAGAGAGTCCATGGCTCCAGACTTAAGAAAATTTCTCACGGAACAGGGTGCTGAGAGACTGGGGGAGATCCTAAATGTGGCTGAACGATATCAGGCAGCCCAGTCTGAAATAGCAGGAATGAAGAAGAAGCAATCAGAACATAATAAAGGCCCCCAAAACCAAAACCAAAATAAATTTGAGAGTAGGGACAAGTACAACCAAGGTAAACCCAACTATGATAGGCCAAGGTATGACCAACGAGATAGGAACCCGCAATTCAATGAAAGAAAACCTTTCAATCATGAAAGGACATGGTTTAAATGGTGTAAGAGGGACAATCATGACACCAAAGACTGTTAAAAGAAACCTTCTCACTTCGCTGCAATGAAAACGAGGAAAAGGGATTAAAGGACAAACCTACTGGACAGCAGGAACCTTATCACCCCCCAGTTTGTGAAGATGTTGTATGCAATGGTGCCACCATTAGCAGCCTCTATGATACAGGATTGGATTTTGACTCAGTCTTGAGCTCTCACCTGGTGCACCCAGATCAATACACCACGGAAACAGTGGAGATCCAAGGGGCAACCAAGGACGTAGCAACCATGACACTTCCCATTGCTAGAATAAGTGTAAAAACCCGCTATGTGGAAGGAGTGATTAGAGCAGCAGTGATAAACGAACCAATCTACCCTCTGATATTGGGGTGTAGGTACGTCTTCTTGGGAAATCCCAAAAGACCTGTGGTCATGGCAACAGTACAGACCAGGTCACAGTCAAGGAAGGAGGAAGAAAATCCAATAAATACTCATCCAGAGGAGATGAGGAAGGCACAGGCGGAGGATAGGTCACTCAAGCCGTGTTTCAAGAAATTTCCTAAATGCCATACACCTCCAAACAAAGGAGACTACTATATGAAGAATAAACTGATCTATAGGAAGGCTGGAACTAGTTCCAATGGTCACGGACAGCTGGTTCTTCCCACTTCATATAGGGAGAAAGTGATGGAGTTAGGACATGCGATTCCCTTCAGTGGTCATATGGGGATCAGTGCAACAGGACAGCGTATAGCTTGTCATTACTTCTGGCCAGGGATAACGGAAGATATAAAAAGATATGTCAAATCCTGCCCAGAATGCCAAAGGGTAGCTCCAAAACATTGGACTGCTCCTGCAACCTTAGGGGAGATGCTCATAGTGGGGACCCCTTTTGAAAGGGTTGCAGTGGATATTGTGGGACCTCTCACACGTACCAAGAGGAGGAACAGTTACATTCTTACTCTGGCGGACACTTGTTCTATGTGGGGAGAGGCGGTAGCCTTGTCATCAATCGACTCGAAGCATGTGGCAGAGGCATTACTCACGATATTCACAAGGTTAGGATTTCCGTACCAAATCTTGACTGATAACGGCTCTCAGTTCAAGGGAAGACTAACGGAAGAAGTTTTCAGGATATTCCAAGCCAAGCACTTTCACTGTAGTCCGTATAATCCCCAAGGGAACGGCCAAGTAGAAAGGTTCAACGGGACACTCATTTCTATCCTGCGAAAGCTGGCCCATGAAAAACCTGTTACGTGGGATTGTTGCCGTGGGTTCGGTTCGTGTTCGTTGGGTCTTTCATTCTATTAGTATTAGTTGAATATGTATGCTTGGTTATTCATCATTATCTCAGTTAATGTCCATACATAGGTTTTCATTGATTACTGAGTGTCCAAGGAAACATTAATATAAACTTCATATGAAGAAGAGTTCATCAGGTCAAACAACAATCAATACTCAAGTTGAAGCAACTAAGCGAAACCGAAGTAATGTGGGTAAGTCCTTGCTTGAGTCCAAACGTTTATTGACGAAACAACGGATGAAGACATTACATATGTTATTCATTAATAGCATACATCTATAATTTAGTACATTGTGAATCCATATCATATTCTCAGTCCGTGTCCAGTAAAATGAATCAACATCGCCAGAACAGCATAGCTGTGTGCACGCGTAGTTGGAGTTTCCAACGACCGACAATGAGCGTATTCGTCTGATAAATATAATCATATGGACTGAAATAATCTTCCTAGAAGTTGGTTATATACCGACCTATTATATTACTTTATTCACATACATTTGGACTGACCCTGAGTCCCTACTTCGAAGTACTTATATAAATATGTGGCAATACAATGCCTAACACTGGACGTCTAAAGGACGCGTCTTCACAGCTTGACGGTCAACGTAAAAAGGGTCTCGTATCTAAGTCACGATGCGTGACCTACCAACGGTAACACGTCATAAATCGATCGTGTATATAGCGTTCAATAGTCCGTGAATTCTTAACCTACAATTATATTAAACGCTGTGACCCTAGAAGTAGCACACTGCCAACCCTAGCAGACGACTTCAATAAAATACCGTAACAATTACCTGCACGCCGGGGAAAAAAAATCTATTAGATAGATTTTTTTTGAACTATCTTACTCAAACATTTTTTAAAAATTTAACAAAAACCCGACATATGGTCTACGATGTTCTGGCTAGAACAGTGTCGTGGTCATGTCGATAATATATAATCATGTAACATATTGACAGTCATGCTATACATGTAAATTAAATAACCTAAGGGATTGTCAACAGTCATTAACTAATTACCTAATTAATTAACGTAAGTGTTAACTAAGTACGAAAGTGAGATGTCATGAAATTATTATAACCAATTAAAATTAAACTAATTACTCATAGTGTATGTGTAAGTAGTCAAATTATTGAAAATCCAATTAACGAAAGTGAAAGAAGATGTCATAAGAAAAAGACAAATGAGGAGTAAAGACAAGTGAAATGTAGAAAACTAAGGTATAAAATCAATAGGTTTGAAATTAAATATCTGTATCACTAAATACTTAAATTAATTAATTAAATAATAATATATTATATCATTATCATATTACTAGTTATATCTAAGAATATTATATAAGCATTGTGTGAGATTCATTTGTTTTCTTTGTTACCCCTTTTTTTTCATAGTTTATTTTCATAATTTTTTTTTCTCACATTTCAATTTAATTTTATTTCTTTATTAATTCAATCAATAACTAGAACTAAGTAATATTGGATATGACGATCCAGACGTCGTTATTTTCCATAAGGATCTACATAAAGTTCCATTCGAAAACTGTTTAACTGTTCCGATCCTGAATGAATTTAAGTTTCACAACGTTCAATTAGTCATGTCACATAACGAAATTTGTCCAATTTGAATTCAGATATTCTTTCCGACTTTGTTGCAACTAGTTATAGCATGAATGGACACTAACCAAAGTACCAGCGTAAATACGAACTCAATGTCTCTTCAAAATTCATTTCGTATGACGCATGTCCCTAATAATCATTTATTTGAATTGTAGTCGACGTTTCATTCACAGGTCGAGAGTTTAACGATAGGATTCTGTCTCTTATGATAGGTACTTTCGTTATTTTATTCGAAGAGTTTCAGTGTTCATACATCGACATCTGAAGGATTTCTAGAAAGTACGTCCACCACGATATTATCTTTGCCTGATACATATTCAATTGTAAATTCGAATGGTTGAAGGAGAATGGCGAATCTTGTTAGCTTGGGGCTTCTATGATTAGCACGGCGTAGCGATGCCACCGCCTTCTGATCTGTTTGGATCACGAAGGGTGCACCCAAGAGGAATTTTTCTAACTTGTTGATGGCCCACACGACGGCCAATAGTTCTTTGTCCACCGTTGAATATTTAATCTCTGGAGTTTTAAGTTTACGTGAGATGTAAAGAACCGGATGTAGTATGCCTTCGTGACATTGGAGCAGACAAGCACCAATCGTATAATTACTGGCATCTGTACGAAGGATAAACTTTTTAGAAGCATCAGGTAGTCGCAAAATAGGTGGATTTGAAAATATATGCAATATTTTATTAAAAGTTTTGTCGCATTCGTCTGTCCATGTCACTTTCAACGGCATGTCTTTCTTCAACAATGATGACAAGACAGCCGTGATGGATGACAAGTTAGGTACGAATCTGCTGTAGTATTGAACTAACCCTAATAAGCTCCTGACTTGCTTCTTCGTTTGAGGAACTGATAATTTTAAGATTTTTGAAACCGTACAAGGAACCGTTTGAATACGTCCCGCTCCAATAAAATGCCCCAGAAAGGTTATCTCCTGAAACGCAATTTGTATTTTTGTAAGTTTCGCGGTTAAATGATTATCTCGGAGTATTTCCAAAACACATTTAAGCCCTGAAAAATGTTCCTCAAATGACGAACTAAATAAGCATATGTCGTCGATGTATGTGATGATGTCTGGTCTACCTGATAAGATATTTCGCATCATGCGAATAAAGGTAGCTGGAGCGTTAACAAGCCCAAAAGGCATCACATTCCACTGGTAAAGACCTTGTGGAGTGGAAAACGCTGTGTAGTATTTTGCTTTGTCGGTTAGTGGTATTTGCCAATAACCTTTAGTTAAGTCTATCTTCGTGAATATTGTTGCGTTGGATAGACGTGGAAGTAAATCGTCAATAAGTGGATGTGGTTCGCTATCAACTACAGTCTGAGCATTTAGCTTACTATAGTCCACGCATAGTCTAATGATGTTGTCCTTCTTTCTGACTATGACTAATGGAGACGAAAATGGAGAGTTACTAGGCTCAATAATCCCTAAAGACAACATCTGCTCAAGTTCTTTAGTAGTTTTAGTAAGAATGTGTAGTGGAACAGAATAAGGTTGTACACGAATTGGTGTATCATTATTAAGAGTAATGTCGTGACTAATTACTGATGTGCGACCTGGTACGTCGGTCAACACATCTGGGTAAGATTGTAGAAGATCAGCAATCTGATGATGCTGTTGCGGTGTAACCGAAGAAGAGATGGTTACGTCCCGCCAAGATTCAGTAGATTGTACTATAGGTACAGGTAACGCCATCTGTACCTCAGGAAAAGAAGATTCTTCTTCCTGAATAACTGACAGATTAGAATAGTGACATGTAGGTACTAATGTGTCATCTAGTTCGTGAAAAATAGCCTGTAGATGTTCTGGACGAGTATGAAATTGTTTGAGCATATTTATATGGTATATTTTGTTATGTCCTTTAATATCTAGGACATAATCGACATCAGAAATCTTATCAATAACGTGGTAAAGACCATGCCATGAGATAAGTAGTTTATTGTCGTTATGTGGCAGTAAGACATAAGCTTGATCTCCTGGAAATAATTGACGAAATCGTCTAGTTCTATTTTGTTAAGTTCTAGCTTTCGCTTTAGCAGCCTCAGATGAAGATGTTGCCATTTGGCAAGATTCAATAATGTTATTCCGGAGATTAATTACATACTCATAGGATGACTGGGTATCCTGAGTCATCTCGGAGTCAATCAACAAATCTTTTATTAGTCCCCTGTAATAACTGTTATCTCGATGTCTCGAGCCATGAGTATTGTTATTCCAACTAATACTAGTATTATAGTTATGTGATCGATTATGCTGATAACGCGAATGTCGTGGGTTCGATCCCCACACTGGCCACCATTGTTGCCGTGGGTTCGGTTCGTGTTCGTTGGGTCTTTCATTCTATTAGTATTAGTTGAATATGTATGCTTGGTTATTCATCATTATCTCAGTTAATGTCCATACATAGGTTTTCATTGATAACTGAGTGTCCAAGGAAACATTGGTTCCGTACGAACCTCGTTATCATTAATATAAACTTCATATGAAGACGAGTTCATCAGGTCAAACAACAATCAATACTCAAGTTGAAGCAACTAAGCGAAACCGAAGTAATGTGGGTACGTCCTTGCTTGAGTCCAAACGTTTATTGACGAAACAACGGATGAAGACATTACATATGTTATTCATTAATAGCATACATCTATAATTTAGTACATTGTGAATCCATATCATATTCTCAGTCCGTGTCCAGTAAAATGAATCAACATCGCCAGAACAGCATAGCTGTGTGCACGCGTAGTTGGGGTTTCCAACGACCGACAATGAGCGTATGCGTCTGATAAATATAATCATATGGACTGAAATAATCTTCCTAGAAGTTGGTTATATACCGACCTATTATATTACTTTATTCACATACATTTGGACTGACCCTGAGTCCCTACTTCGAAGTACTTATATAAATATGTGGTAATACAATGCCTAACACTGGACGTCTAAAGGACGCGTCTTCACAGCTTGACGGTCAACGTAAAAAGGGTCTCGTATCTAAGTCACGATGCGTGACCTACCAACGGTAACACATCATAAATCGATCGTGTATATAGCGTTCAATAGTCCGTGAATTCTTAACCTACAATTATATTAAACGCTGTGACCCTAGAAGTAGCACACTGCCAACCCTAGCAGACGACTTCAATAAAATACCGTAACAGGGATCAATACTTACCCGCTGCGTTGTTTGCTTATCGGAAAGTTCCCCATAATTCGACCGGAATGGCATCGGCAACACTGCTATTTGGCAGACCCATCAAAGGTCCATTGAAAGCCTTATTGAGGACGTGGACAGATGAGAAGGCAGAAGAGACTGTTACCTCATCATATCAGTATGTGAACGAGCTGACCACTCGTCTCAAAACTGGCTGGAAACTCGCTAATGATAATCTAAGATAAGCCAGGAAGAAACATGCTGCATACTATAATAAGAAAGAGAAAGATAGGAAACTAGCTGTGGGAGAGAAGATGCTTCTTCTATTATCCGGCAGCAGTAACAAACTGCAAATTGGATGGCAAGGTCCATACACGGTTCTAGAAAAGGTGTCTAGAACTAATTATAAGATAGATAAGAAAGGGAAAGAGAAAATCTATCACGTGAACCTCTTAAAGAAGTATCTGGAAAGACAAAACCATAAGGGACACATTTAATGACCTTGGCTATCGCAACGGAGATGAAAAACGAACCACTCGCCTCTCACGAATACCCCTTCAAACCCTGTGAAACACCTGCACAGGTCAAACTCAGTAAACACTTGACGAAAAATCAGACGGAGCGGATTCAAAAGGTTCTGGAAGATCATACGGACGTGTTAACGGACAAACCGGGGCACACCAACTTGTTGGAATATGATATGAAACTAGTAGACCCAACACCCATCTGTATGAGAGCCTATACTATCCCATTCGCAAAAGAAAAAGCTTTGAAAGAGGAGATAGATTACCTGTTAAAAGAAGAGATTATTTCTCACAGTGAATCTCCTTATAGCTCTAGTGTGGTTTTGTTGAGGAAACCATCTGGGGAACATAGACTGTGCATAGGTTACAGGAAACTGAATGCTGTCACAGAAAGTCAGGTGGATCAATTACCTGATACAAATCAACTGTTTGCCAGGCTGAACAAGGCAAAATATTTTTTCTAAGGTGGATCTGAGCAAAGGCTATTATCAGATTCCAGTAAAGCCTGAGGTTCGACCTTATTTAGCCTTTAGCACCTCGGAAGGTCATTATGAGTTCAACATGTTGCCGTTTGGGTTGAAAAATGCCCCGAGTGTGTTTTCTAGGATGATGCGAACATTGTTGGATCCACTGAACAATCCATGCATTTCGAATTTCCTGGATGATATCCTCATCGCTACTGAAACATTTGAAGAACACGTTAACTCTTTGAATATGCTATTCGATAGACTCAGAAAGGCAAACTTGACTGATGGACCAACAAAATGTTGTATTGGATGCAAGGAGTTGGAATTCTTGGGACATACGGTATATCAGGGAAGCATGACCCCTGACCCCAAGAACGTGGATAAATTGCAGAGGGCACCGAGACCACAGACAAAAAAGGATGTGCGATCCTTTGTGTCACTGTGTGGGTTTTACCAAAAGTACATTAAAAATTTTAACTCTATATGCGCTCATCTGACCGATTTAACACGTAAGGAACAACCTGATAAAATTAATTGGTCGGCACAGTGCGAATTGGCATACAATGAGTTAAAGGAAAAACTCACCAGCAAGCCTATATTGAAATTACCTGATTTGAGTCAGGAATTTGTGGTAAGAACGGACGCAAGTAACGTGGGATTAGGCGCTACATTGTTACAAAGGTCCACTTCACCAGATGGGGAATTAAACCCAGTTGCTTTTGCCAGCTGCAAATTAAACAAAGCTGAACAAAACTATTCAACAAGTGAAAAAGAATGTCTAGCTTTAGTCTGGGCTATAAAGAAGTTCCAGATCTATCTTTATGGTAGAACATTCGTGGTACAAACAGATCATCAGCCGTTGGTATTTTTGGCACAAGCCAAACATGGAAATGCTCGTTTATTAAGGTGGTCGTTGTTCATCCAACCTTATTCGTTTACTATTGAATACATTCCTGGTTCGCAAAATGTGGGAGCAGATTTCTTGAGTAGGAACCCTGTTGAAGAAAGTCAGGATATTCATAAAGTCTAGTGAGCTAATTTGATCTATGTGCATCACGGATCATAAACTTGCATCAGAAGCATGTTCTTAATAGGGGAGATATGTAGTAAGATCCTTGATACCCCGATCAAATAGATAAAATATTATAGATTATAAATTCAAATATTATAGAGATAAAATAGGGGAGTTGTGCCCAACTTCTTCGCCATCGCCCTCAGTCGCGCAGGTTTTGAGAAAGCCGTAACGCAAAGGGAATGGCCCTCCCTCTCTCTCTCTCTCTCTCTCTCTCTCTCTCTCAATAGTACAAGCTTTTCATAATCCGTCCTTGAAACTAAATATAACATTTTGATAGCCAAGGCGTGTTTCGTCCAAGAAAGAGTGAGAGAAAAAACGGAGGAATGACAGAAGGAGAGGAAGACAGTGGTTCTAGGCATCGCTTACTAACGAGCGTGTGTGACTTTGTTGCTGGCAGATTTTGAAAAAGTGGTGCAAAGCCATTACAAACCCATTGCAGAACAGTTTGAATGTATAAACACTTAGATAGGGAGACGGTAGTGAAAAACACACAGACAGGCTCTCATTTCCTGTAGAGTTATATTGTCGAATGAAATTCAAACGCGTTGCTTCGTTTTGAACACAACGATAGGGGAGGGGGAATGTTACCAATTTGAAAGTGTCATTTATTTCGAAAAAAAGACAAGTGGGGCATGATAAATCAGTTAAAGTTTATATGGAGGGTACCATTGTTAATACCACGGTTGTGTGTTGGTGTCATAAGTGAGGTGTGTATAGGTACATTCACACACTACAGGTACACACATCAGAGGCATGGAATGGTGTAACGGCAGGTGAAAGTTAATGACGGTTTATTACACCACAACACAGTACGTTAATATAGAATACACGTATGGTCAATTACAGTTTACAGCAATACAATAATAAAGTCCTCCACTTCTCAGAATCATCAAGATACTACTATATCAAGGGCCTCCTTAAAAATACTCCTCACATTAGCGCTATATTATAATCATGGATCCTTTTAGCCAACGGACATCATCGCCGTGCTAACAATATAAATGGCCTCCTCAAAATACTTATGGATCCTTTTAGCAAACGGACATCCTTGCCGTGCTAACAATACATATGGCCTCCTCAAAATACTTGTGGATCCTTTTAGCAAACGGACATCCTCGCCGTGCTAATAATATAAATGGCCTCCTCAAAATACTTATGGATCCTTCTAGCAAACGGACATCCTTGCCGTGCTAATAATACATATGGCCTCCTCAAGATACTTCTCACATCAGCGCTCTAAGCATATGATGAATCCTACTAGCAAGTTCTCACAAGGCTGCAAACCCAGCAGTTTGTAATAATCTCGCCTTCACTCATCTCATCGCGATTATGTGATAACATATCATTATGTGATAACATATAATTACCTTTCAAAATACACGCAATACTGCACATCCTGCAGTTTGCAATAATCTCACCTATCCACATGTCTTCACATTTCACAATTATCCTCTCTCATGAAATAATGGCCTACACAAAATAATGGCCTCTTATCTTCAGCACTGTACAGGCATACTTTTCAAACACATACAGGGGCCGACTACTTCGGTCGATGCCCAAAAACTCTCTGCCCCCGGGAATACACATCTCCCGCCTAAAACCACACGAGACTTGGCTGTTCAAAAAACACCGCTCAGTCTCACTACTTGCACGGGCTAGCCACAAATAGCTAAACACCCGTAGCTCAAAACAGTTCGGAGTGAATAAACCTCCACAATTGAACTGACTAGCGTTCACACGCTTTCTAACTTTATTTCTGGAATATACGAGAGAATTCCCCTATTACAATTTAACCTAACATCATAGCTAATCAAGCAATGTAACTCATAATCTAATCTGCTCACCTAACATTTTCCGGATCACTTCCCTTCCATTAAAATTACTCGCAACAGTTTGCCACCACGTCCGGGAAAAAAAATGATTTATCATTTTTTTTTGGAAAATTTAAGACCCAAAAATTTAAAGGTTAATGAAATTATATCCTATGGCTCCCAAAAATGTACATATGACAAGTCATAATAGTAAATCTACAAAAAATATCAGCAATAAATTTAAATAACAACTAAAGCATCCAACATAATCATGCAAGCATACTAAAATTAATCTAATACAAAACCAAACTAAGTACATTTAGTACAAGAATCAACTAATAGTAGGTGAAAGAACAAGATCCAGCAAAAGAAGAATGATCTGTAGTAAAGGAAAGTAAGAAATCGGAAAATGCGAAACATTCAACAATACCACATAATAACTAATAAGTAAAACAATTTCATGTACAATAAATACAAATACCCTACTAATTATATTATATTAAACTATATAATTAACTCAACAATATAACGCATGAAAGTATAAGTATCGAAAGAAGAAGAAGTATATAAGTAGAATGGAGAGAAACGAAGATGTAATACGGAAGTATAAACAAGATATGAACACATATCGAAAAGACAACAGAAATATTAAATGAAATGAAGAATAGTCACCAAAGACGGATGGAAAGCACAGGCATGAACACAGAGAAAGTCAATAACAATACATACCAATAACAGTTTAGATCAGACAACATATTTCAACAACTAAATACAAACATAATCGCAAGGCACAAAACAAAATGTCAAAGAATATCTATACTAACACCACACACAAAAAAATAGTTTATAACTAAACAAAGTCTAGTAAGTAATTTAACTAAGTTACAAAAGTTATATATATAACTAAAAATAAATGATAGACATCACACAAACAAATAGTATCATTACGATAACTAAGTTCGATCTAATGCAAAGTCAAGCGCTAAATAAAAAATACATCATAATATCAAACAAAACAACTTTTCAATGAAGCAATATCCCACTACATATCAACCATAGCGCATAGACAAGCGCTGGGCACACAACAACAACAAAAAATTACAATGCAAAAAAAAAAAAAAACAATTTTTTTCCAAAATTACCATACAAAATATTTCAGAATGATAAGTTATCAAAAAATAAAATTATTATTTTTAAGAAATTCGAAGTTATAATAAATAAACCAACAATGAAACTAGCTCTCAACAAAATGAGAGAAACACAAAATATCCTATCTCTAAACAAACACTTAAACTAAAACATGTAAGTTTTTTGTTTTTTTTTTAATTACGTCACACAAAAAAACACCTGGGAAAACACACTGTCGTCTGTATACCAACTTTCAAATATATAAACATAACACAATGTATATAGAGTATGTATTATAACAATCTGTCCATATTCTTTAAACAAAGAAAAGTATCAGATGTGTTTATCAATTTTACAAAAAAGTTTAATTTAATTTATAAGTTAATTCTGGCTGACAATTGCGTTCAGTTTCGCTACAGAGTTATTTAGCTGTAAATTTATATGTTATTCAGCCTGATGATATATACTATAAATAAATCCAAAATCTATTGGTACAATAAGATATGAAAAAGGTCCTATAAAATCTCTGCAAAGTTTTTATAAAAAATATTTATCAAATTAATCTGCTGCAAAAAATATTGAAAATCGTATTATTTAAATTCTTAGGTACCATACTCTGACAAGATCAGTGTTTCACAATATGTTAACAATTCATATACAAGATCATTTCTGATACATGCAAGATAATTTGACAAAATCACGTTCCACAACATAACAATAAATTCATATAATATCTGTATGTTAATATGTAAAACAATTATGGTATCAAAATATGGGAAAAATACAATTTAGAAATTAAATAAAATAACACTCTAGACTATCTATGAAAGTGACTATAATATCGTCCATGAAAATGAGTTTGTGCTTAGGGCTGGCAATCTCATCATGTACAAAAAAAAATACCCTAACAATTACAGCTGCAAAAAAAAGTAAAGATAAATGATTATGATCTAAATGAGCACAGGTTTGAAACCGCTGACTGTATTCATCAAAAACTACATACAAATCATTACCAACAAACATGTTACACATAATCCAAGCATAACAGCATACAAATGGTATACAAATTAACTGGTACATTATCAAAACAGTCATATATGTCAACAACAACAAAAAATATATATATAGCAATCAAATGATGTATAATGATGAACATCATAATGTTTTAAAGAAATTACTAATATCTCAATACAACAGCGTTTAATATACTATATAGAATACAATAATATGTACTATACTAATAAATAAAAAAAATCAGACGCAAAAATTTCCCGACGTTTTGTCAACATGTCCTGACCCTCCAAAAAAGTGACACATCAAATGCTCAGTAGACGCTGTCAGGTTTCGCTTGATTGCATACGAACTCCCAAAGGTGACCCACATTCTCCACCGATAACGTCAACAGGCGCGCTAAGTCATCGCAAAGTCGAATGCTGCGAGACAATACAAATGAGAATTTCTATTATAATCCTCTGTTAGATTTAATGAGGAAAAACGGAAAGTCAAACTAACAATTACCTATCCCTTGTGGTAGTGCGAAGTCATGGCTACTTTTTGCACCTTCCGCAAGCCTCCCCTTACAATGTGTAGACATCACAGAAGGCTTAGATACAACTGGACCGTAACGAACGGTTGTCTCTGCTGTAGGCTGAAAAAAAATTACTACATTCCCAAGAACGAGATACTCTCTTGAAATTATTGGCATGACAATCAATAGTAGTTAAGACCTTATTACCCTTCTTATAATATTGCTTGTTAATAATGTTGCTCTCATGTGGAGCACAGTTAACCTGGTTGCTATTTCTATAATTGCTTTTGAGAGCATTGTTATTTGCTCTATTACAACCGTTGTACTCATTTAAATCCCAGTTAGCATAGTTGTGCTTAACACTTCTTCCTAGATAACAATGTCCACCAGATAGAACTGGCTTTTTAGCAGAAAAATTATTACTAGATTGATGAACTTTCATATAATTATTTCTGCTATAGTTTTCTAAACTTTTAGAATCACAATGTTGAGATCTGTCACATTGTTTCTTGTTTTCAGGAGAAGAAACGTTACTATATGATGAACTCCCTTGGTACTTCCTAACCTCAGGGTTATGTCTCCTATCAAAACTGTTCTTTTCTTTGCTTGTGGCAATGTGTTTAACAAATGGGTCATACTGCATGGACTGGGTATGACTAGTAGAAGGTTTGATAGTTTCTTTATTGTTTTTCACAACATTTGTTTCATTCTTGGAACAAGGAGTGCTATCTTTATTCCCTGCTATCAACTTATCAGAGTTTCTACTAAACACACGGTTGGTTTTTAACACCCTGACTTGAAATTTATTACTGTCTCTTTCATTATCTACAGGACTGGCTGTTACTGTAGACTTTCCTTTGTTGCTTTGACGCCAGCAATCAATATCATTGGAAGCATCGGTATTGCGTGAAAAGTTATATTTTCCACGAAAAGATCTATGTCCACTATTCTTGACATTAGAATACGCAAAAAGTCTCTGAAGCTGACCTTTTGCTTTAGTGCTCTGATGGTAAGCAACTTTCGGCCTATCACTGTCAACATTGACAGAAGACCACATTTTGTTATTCAAAACTATGTCAAGCAGACCATCTATTCTTCTTCTCGTTTCTGAAATTTGAATATCCTTAAGTGCAATCTCCTCACTTAATTTCTTGTTTAAACTCTCAGTTCTTAAAACTTTACAGCTTTCCTCTGCTAGCAAATTTTCAATCTTAATCAATTTGTCTTTCTCCATCATTAACTCTTCCACTCTCTCTTTATCAACCTTCTCAATCTCAATATCATGGCTATTCGTAAGCCTATCAACCTTCTCTAGGGGTATGGTATCCTTTTCTTTAATTTGGCGACCAAAAATCGCATCGTCACTTAACAGATCAGTAAGTGTTTCATTACACAACTTCTCATATTTCTTAATCTGAACTTTTAATTTCCCACAAATCTCCGTCTTCTCTTGAGCGTCTTGAGTCAGATTTCTAACTTCGCCATTTTTTCCCCCATCTGAGCTTCCATCTTTTTAATTTTGCACAATACCAAGTCTAATTTTGCTCGAACACAAGCAAGCTCAGAATTTGATTTACATAAATCACCTGTAAGTTTAGTCACTTTTTTATGTAGCTTATTCACTTTAGCAGTACCTTTTAAGCAACTTCCCCTTTGCTCCTGTGTACTCTGTTTTATGTCTACTATTTGCTTCTCATCCTTTAACTCTTCTGTCTGGTCACTATGGATGCCGTCGTGCAATAACGTACGCATACTCTTCAATATGTTATCACGTTTAATACCAATATGCTTGTCCAAAAACAGACGAAGGTCCATAACCAATAACCTTGCCAGATCCTTAGCCATACTCACATGAGGAATGGACTGAAATCTCTCATCAGTAAAATTTCTTAGAGCTCTCGACGCACTGACCAAATACCTGTCCATAACATGTGCCTCAAGCTCTGGGCCTTTTAATTTCTGAAAATCTGTACCTTCCTCAAACAGATATTCTAATAAAGGCCTCATATCCTCATGGTCTATATCACAATCCATTGTGACTTGCTTATTCAGTCAACCATATATGTATTAATTAAACTTTCACTATACCAAATCAATTATCTTTTTAAGAAATTGCAATTATTCCTTAATCACTGCATCATCAATTCCCGAACATAGAACCTTTATATAGCCATACATTATTCATGCATCAACATATTCCTACAATCAATCGATATAATTATCGACAACAAAACAACAGTTCAACAGAATAAGTGATGTATTCAAGAATAGGCAGGCTCGCCGACATGCAAAAAGTAGCACAATTTACACACATACAAAACCACTTATCTGAATATAATTCCGTCCTTTCCGCCAAGACACTGGATATCACAAAGTTCTGCAGATATAAAACACTCCACTGCAGAAAGGTACAAGAACTTGACTGTCTTCTCTTCAGGTTCTTGCCACAGAATAGAACGTGCTCAAACAATGCATCAGATGACAGGAACCAGGGCACAGCAACCTCTGCAAATCTTGACTTGAGGCATACGTGCAAACGAACTCTCCAAAATACTGCACCTATAGTTGAATCTGTATATGGACAAACTGGAACAAGCACTGTAACTATTATGGCATGAATGTCGCTATCAGATAACAGCTGTTTGATATCCAAACCAACTGATAAAGTTAGTTTAGTTGCTACACACGCCAAGATATGAGGATGGATATGCGCAGTCAGCTGATACCTGTGTACAGTTGAATAAAGCCATTTATAACAAAGTTCAGTGTTCCCACTTGTAATGACTGGTCCAGAATCTGACCTAATTTACTCTCTTGCTACAAATACACACCAGCGTTGAGGTAACAGTTTCTGAATCATATACGCCACACAGGCACTTCTAAATGATCCTAAACTACGCCACACAGGCTATAAACGCGAATACGTAGGTGTTAGATCCGTTTAGACTGAAAATCACCACTGATAAATCAGTTAACGTTTATATGGAGGGTACCATTGTTAATACCACGGTTGTGTGTTGGTGTCATAAGTGAGGTGTGTATAGGTACATTCACACACTACAGGTACACACATCAGAGGCATGGAATGGTGTAACGGCAGGTGAAAGTTAATGACGGTTTATTACACCACAACACAGTACGTTAATATAGAATACACATATGGTCAATTACAGTTTACAGCAATACAATAATAAAATCCTCCACTTCTCAGAATCATCAAGATACTACTATACAAGGGCCTCCTTAAAAATACTCTTCACATTAGCGCTATATTATAATCATGGATCCTTTTAGCCAACGGACATCATCGCCGTGCTAACAATATAAATGGCCTCCTCAAAATACTTATGGATCCTTTTAGCAAACGGACATCCTTGCCGTGCTAACAATACATATGGCCTCCTCAAAATACTTGTGGATCCTTTTAGCAAACGGACATCCTCGCCGTGCTAATAATATAAATGGCCTCCTCAAAATACTTATGGATCCTTCTAGCAAACGGACATCCTTGCCGTGCTAATAATACATATGGCCTCCTCAAGATACTTCTCACATCAGCGCTCTAAACATATGATGAATCCTACTAGCAATTTCTCACAAGGCTGCATACCCAGCAGTTTGTAATAATCTCGCCTTCACTCATCTCAGCGCGATTATGTGATAACATAAGTTAATGTATCATTACCTTTCAAAATACACGCAATACTGCACATCCTGCAGTTTGCAATAATCTCACCTATCCACATGTCTTCACATTTCACAATTATCCTCTCTCATGAAATAATGGCCTACACAAAATAATGGCCTCTTATCTTCAGCACTGTACAGGCATACTTTTCAAACACTTACAGGGGCCGACTACTTCGGTCGATGCCCAAAAACTCTCTGCCCCCGGGAATTCACATCTCCCGCCTAAAACTACACGAGACTCGGCTGTTCAAAAAACACCGCTCAGTCTCACTACTTGCACGGGCTAGCCACAAATAGCTAAACACCCGTAGCTCAAAACAGTTCGGAGTGAATAAACCTCCACAATTGAACTGACTAGCGTTCACACGCTTTCTAACTTTATTTCTGGAACATACGAGAGAATTCCCCTATTACAATTTAACCTAACATCATAGCTAATCAAGCAATGTAACTCATAATCTAATCTGCTCACCTAACATTTTCCGGATCACTTCCCTTCCATTAAAATTACTCGCAACAGGGCATAACATAATTCGATTGGCTGTAGCAGAATAGACTAACAGTAGTGATAAAAACGATTTGAAACCAGCGTTAGTTGCCACTGGAAGAAAAATATTTAACTAGTAGTGTTATCATCAACCTCTACACCTCACGGTAGAAGGGGAACGACTAAGTAAGTAAGTAAGTGTTATCATCAGAAGCAAGAGATTCATGACCAGTGCCTTCGCTGTTCTGTATCAGTGGCGATCTGAATGTGTCCATTGATCGCTGGTTAACCTACAAATTGTGCATTATTTCATTGGTGCGGTAAGATGAACATTTATGTAAACCTTATTATTGAATATGTATCTGTGCTATTGAATGTGTGTGCAGAATGGATGAGTAGAGGCTAAACCAGAAAGGAGCCAAACTCAACACTTTGTGTATGCCACAAGTGATAGTAGGGAAGATTACCATTTCTGTTAAAAGCCAGGCAGGCTTTCTTAAACTTTGGGAAAGGATGAAAAAATATAGGTGGAAATAAAATATGACCTTATTATAATTGGTAGGCCAGAAAACCACTGGCCGTCTTCACCAAGTCATAGTGTTTTCACATGACTTCATAAAATTAATTATAATTTTCCTATGAAAGGAATATATCAAACTGATGATTGAAATTTACCTGAGTATGAAGCTGTCACCCCATCAGATAGGAATGATAGCTGTTTATGTAGCCATTGATTCTGATCTTGAAACTGTTGATAATGCTTAGTTGATTAGGGAAGGAGAGATATGTTTGAAATACTGAGGAGGCCTTAATCCTCTTAATTTCAGGGTTCCATGTACAAATATTCAGTGAGCCATCCCAGACTTATTGTATCTGCACGTGTGAGGCAGGAAGAATCTGATTACCAAAAGACGTTGAAGATTCCTGCAGTGTGTCTAAACTTTGCAGTCTTGACTACTATCGTGGTGGAAGAAAGACCACAGTGCACCAAGACTTTCAGATAAGAACCATATATGGGTTCATGAGTTTTCACCTGACATACTCTCTCCAGTATTATATCATTACAGCGTTCTTGAAGTGATGAACACCAACGTTCCTCCTAATAGTGATATATATATATATATATATATATATATATATATATATATATATATATATATATATATATATATATATATATATATATATATATATATATATATATATATATATATTAGTGCTTCATCAGGACATTTAAAGTCTCAGACATTTTATAATATTAACAGACAATTCTCTTTTGTTTTGATTCACATTAATGTAAATAATATATCCATTCTAATTGAGATTTAAACATTTCTGTGCCAAAGAAATTGAGGTACAGAAAATTAAAATTGTAAAAAATTGTTACTCAAACTTTAAACACTGATTTGTGTAATCCTTTTCATTGAGTTACAGTAGTGGTTGTTGTCATTATCTTTACATCACATATCGCATTACCCTAGACATCTAGCCAGATAACAACCAGACACCGTAACACATAAGTAGGATCAAAATATATCGCAGATTGAGGTCGTAGGGTGGTAGCAGTCAGGTTCCCTGAGAACAAGCTTCATCAACTATTAGACTCAGGGGCTTGCATAGCTGACCTCACTCTGTAGACAAGTAATATTTTAATCAATAACATCCAAACCCACCACAGTTGTCAAATAAAAATGTCAGTATTAATAATACTTTGTTGATCTTTTAGCGTTAAGTTGGAAAGTTATTGTTCGTCTTTAAAATTCAGTTATCTGTTAGCGCCTGTGACATTTGTATGTTGTATTCAAGCTACGGACGAGAGACAAAAATAGTCTTTGAGAGCAGTGTTTCTCAACCTTGTAACATTCGTAGACTCAGTAGTTATACCGATAGTAATACGGAACCCATTTTAAAAATTAATGTCTGCAGTAAACATAACATACAATCAATAAAAGACATGTACTAAGAAGTCAGCAACTAAACCATCACTATTTTATATAATATCACATATGTTATCGTATCAAACTTAACAATTTGAGTCTTTACTATTTCTGTCTATTTGTGTAGTTAAGCTGAAGCGTTATAACATGGAGTAGCCAGCGACTAGCCATTCACACATCTCAGTTTAGCAGTTTTCCGTTAAGTTTTCCGTTAACAGTTAGTCCATCAAAGACTCCTGGAATACCTGAAATAGAAATAAAACTGATCAGTACTCTCAATCTACACAGCACTTTCTCTCACGCACTTACGTAAAAATGACCACACTTAAATTACTAGTATGATATAATTGCATGTAAACACAAGACTAATATTATAGACACATTATTCTTCCTCATGCTAATACTACTATGAACATAAACACGTGTCTCAATGACAACGGCAGTGAATTATTATTACGGCTGTATGAAACTATACTAGAGAACACAGAATTATAGGTCTTTGTGGTTAATTGATTTCACAGTGTAGAAAAATCTGCTCATAACAAGGACATAACAGCATCACCTATACTTTAACTTATATCATCAATTTATTAACTTGGAGCACTTTAAAATGCACAGTCACATAATTTGGCAATATATTTCGATTCCTACAAGCCTCAGGGCGCAAAATACAGCACTTTATCGCCAATTCTGTTCTCCTTTGATATTATTTGTGAATATCGCAAGAGGAGATGAATTCGGCCCCGAACATCGTATTGAGATTTTTTAAAGACTCGATCTTTCTACAGTTCGGTCAAAAATGCCGCATAAACTGTTTGAGGGTTGTGTCGTTCGCCGCAGCAGTGCACGCCTACATTCATCCAAAAGATGAACCGGCATTCCTTGTGATATGTCATGTAATGTCCTCGTTAATACCACGTTGCCTACGTGCTTCTCTTCTCCCTGCCTCTCTTCTCGTCAAACTTTTCAGTACTAGCTTACCCTGCTTTCTCACATAACCCAGGTTTGTAATTCGTTATTCGGGATCCTCCATCGTCCGGTCTCAAACACTAATCGCCCCTAGAGGTTTTGTTTTTGTCTGTGCTTGTTGATAACTACACACACTTCGGTGATTTGTAATATTCTCATAGATTGCCTCCCCTGCTTTGCAGTAGTGGTCTAACAGTGGCCAAAACTCAAGAGTATCTAAAGTGGGTCGTCAAAGGTGTCTGCCTTCGCACAAGAATACTCTTGGCAAAGATGTACGAGGGAAGGTAAAAAAGTAATGCCTCCTATTTTTTATGTATGTAAATACTGCATCGGTGTGCAATTTGTAAATTTAGCAGGATTCCTCAAACACTCTTCTGCACTGTATAGCATTACCAACCTCTTTCAGTAACAGGGGGCACCACTGTAACAGTTTAAAAATGGCTGCCAAAGACGTTCGGTTAAAACAACGTTATGTCATAGAATTCCTCATTGCTGAAGGCGAAACTCCAATTCGCATCCACGAACGTTTGAAGAATGTTTATGGAGATTCAACAGTGGATGTTAGCACTGTCCGACATTGGGTACATCGTTGTGATGAAGCTGAAGTAGGTCAATCCTCAATGGCTGACGCAAAGCGGACTGGCCGTCCGTCTACCGCAGTGACTCCACACAACATTCATCGAGTTGATGGCATCATTCGTGGTGACCGTCGGGTAACACTGGATGAACTTTCTTCCATGTTGTCCATGAGTAAAGCCAGTGTCCAGAACATCATTAAAGACCTGGGTTATTCAAAAGTTTGTGCACGGTGGGTACCCAGAATGTTGACAGACAGACATAAAGAAACAAGGAAAACCATAGCCATCAGCCTCTTGCACCGTTACGAAACTGAAGGAGAAGAGTTGTTATCGAATATTGTGACAGGTGATGAAACTTGGGTTCATTTTTTTAAAACCAGAATCCAAGAGGCAGTCAATGGAATGAACATTTATTACAAATAAGGGAGGGAAACCTGAGGCCTGTAAACAGTAAATTAATATGAAACAAATATAAAGGTATGTTATCAGGCACTCGCAGGAAATAAAGAAGTAGAACACCAGACAACAGAAAAACAACAGACATGAGTGGCTTACCCAGGATTTGAACACTGGACCTTCCGTGCGACAACCCCGCCTAGCCATGCAAGCGAATCACACTATCCGCTCTGCCATCTACGCATCATCAAAAATGATGTTTCAATGGCAGGTCAATAGTGCGAACCACAATACACGACACCAGAAGTCCTCCATGGGCAGTTCAGCCTATTAATGACGCAATCACTTCTGTTGTATTTCTATCAAGCAGTATAGGCCGAATCCAACAAGACCCTTAGGACCTTAATACTGTGTCCAGTAAATGATAGTAGACTAGAACAGTGAGAACAGGATAGTGGGTAGGTTTGGTATTGTACAAACATTTATTACAAATAAGGGAGGGAAACCTGAGGCCTGTAAACAGTAAATTAATATGAAACAAATATAAAGGTATGTTATCAGGCACTCGCAGGAAATAAAGAAGTAGAACACCAGACAACAGAAAAACAACAGACATGAGTGGCTTACCCAGGATTTGAACACTGGACCTTCCGTGCGACAACCCCGCCTAGCCATGCAAGCGAATCACCTTATCCGCTCTGCCATCTACGCATCATCAAAAATGATGTTTCAATGGCAGGTCAATAGTGCGAACCACAATACACGACACCAGAAGTCCTCCATGGGCAGTTCAGCCTATTAATGACGCAATCATTTCTGTTGTATTTCTATCAAGCAGTATAGGCCGAATCCAACAAGACCCTTAGGACCTTAATACTGTGTCCAGTAAATGATAGTAGACTAGAACAGTGAGAACAGGATAGTGGGTAGGTTTGGTATTGTACAAACATTTATTACAAATAAGGGAGGGAAACCTGAGGCCTGTAAACAGTAAATTAATATGAAACAAATATAAAGGTATGTTATAAGGCACTCGTAGGAAATAAAGAAGTAGAACACCAGACAACAGAAAAACAACAGACATGAGTGGCTTACCCAGGATTTGAACACTGGACCTTCCGTGCGACAACCCCGCCTAGCCATGCAAGCGAATCACACTAGCCACTCATGTCTGTTGTTTTTCTGTTGTCTGGTGTTCTACTTCTTTATTTCCTGCGAGTGCCTGATAACATACCTTTATATTTGTTTCATATTAATTTACTGTTTACAGGCCTCAGGTTTCCCTCCCTTATTTGTAATAAATGTTTGTACAATACCAAACCTACCCACTATCCTGTTCTCACTGTTCTAGTCTACTATCATTTACTGGACACAGTATTAAGGTCCTAAGGGTCTTGTTGGATTCGGCCTATACTGCTTGATAGAAATACAACAGAAGTGATTGCGTCATTAATAGGCTGAACTGCCCATGGAGGACTTCTGGTGTCGTGTATTGTGGTTCGCACTATTGACCTGCCATTGAAACATCATTTTTGATGATGCGTAGATGGCAGAGCGGATAGTGTGATTCGCTTGCATGGCTAGGCGGGGTTGTCGCACGGAAGGTCCAGTGTTCAAATCCTGGGTAAGCCACTCATGTCTGTTGTTTTTCTGTTGTCTGGTGTTCTACTTCTTTATTTCCTGCGAGTGCCTGATAACATACCTTTATATTTGTTTCATATTAATTTACTGTTTACAGGCCTCAGGTTTCCCTCCCTTATTTGTAATAAATGTTTGTACAATACCAAACCTACCCACTATCCTGTTCTCACTGTTCTAGTCTACTATCATTTACTGGACACAGTATTAAGGTCCTAAGGGTCTTGTTGGATTCGGCCTATACTGCTTGATAGAAATACAACAGAAGTGATTGCGTCATTAATAGGCTGAACTGCCCATGGAGGACTTCTGGTGTCGTGTATTGTGGTTCGCACTATTGACCTGCCATTGAAACATCATTTTTGATGATGCGTAGATGGCAGAGCAGATAGTGAGATTCGCTTGCATGGCTAGGCGGGGTTGTCGCACGGAAGGTCCAGTGTTCAAATCCTGGGTAAGCCACTCATGTCTGTTGTTTTTCTTTTGTCTGGTGTTCTACTTCTTTATTTCCTGCGAGTGCCTGATAACATACCTTTATATTTGTTTCATATTAATTTACTGTTTACAGGCCTCAGGTTTCCCTCCCTTATTTGTAATAAATGTTTGTACAATACCAAACCTACCCACTATCCTGTTCTCACTGTTCTAGTCTACTATCATTTACTGGACACAGTATTAAGGTCCTAAGGGTCTTGTTGGATTCGGCCTATACTGCTTGATAGAAATACAACAGAAGTGATTGCGTCATTAATAGGCTGAACTGCCCATGGAGGACTTCTGGTGTCGTGTATTGTGGTTCGCACTATTGACCTGCCATTGAAACATCATTTTTGATGATGCGTAGATGGCAGAGCGGATAGTGTGATTCGCTTGCATGGCTAGGCGGGGGTTGTCGCACGGAAGGTCCAGTGTTCAAATCCTGGGTAAGCCACTCATGTCTGTTGTTTTTCTGTTGTCTGGTGTTCTACTTCTTTATTTCCTGCGAGTGCCTGATAACATACCTTTATGTTTGTTTCATATTAATTTACTGTTTACAGGCCTCAGGTTTCCCTCCCTTATTTGTAATAAATGTTTGTACAATACCAAACCTACCCACTATCCTGTTCTCACTGTTCTAGTCTACTATCATTTACTGGACACAGTATTAAGGTCCTAAGGGTCTTGTTGGATTCGGCCTATACTGCTTGATAGAAATACAACAGAAGTGATTGCGTCATTAATAGGCTGAACTGCCCATGGAGGACTTCTGGTGTCGTGTATTGTGGTTCGCACTATTGACCTGCCATTGAAACATCATTTTTGATGATGCGTAGATGGCAGAGCGGATAGTGTGATTCGCTTGCATGGCTAGGCGGGGTTGTCGCACGGAAGGTCCAGTGTTCAAATCCTGGGTAAGCCACTCATGTCTGTTGTTTTTCTGTTGTCTGGTGTTCTACTTCTTTATTTCCTGCGAGTGCCTGATAACATACCTTTATATTTGTTTCATATTAATTTACTGTTTACAGGCCTCAGGTTTCCCTCCCTTATTTGTAATAAATGTTTGTACAATACCAAACCTACCCACTATCCTGTTCTCACTGTTCTAGTCTACTATCATTTACTGGACACAGTATTAAGGTCCTAAGGGTCTTGTTGGATTCGGCCTATACTGCTTGATAGAAATACAACAGAAGTGATTGCGTCATTAATAGACTGAACTGCCCATGGAGGACTTCTGGTGTCGTGTATTGTGGTTCGCACTATTGACCTGCCATTGAAACATCATTTTTGATGATGCGTAGATGGCAGAGCGGATAGTGTGATTCGCTTGCATGGCTAGGCGGGGTTGTCGCACGGAAGGTCCAGTGTTCAAATCCTGGGTAAGCCACTCATGTCTGTTGTTTTTCTGTTGTCTGGTGTTCTCATATTAATTTACTGTTTACAGGCCTCAGGTTTCCCTCCCTTATTTGTAATAAATGTTTGTACAATACCAAACCTACCCACTATCCTGTTCTCACTGTTCTAGTCTACTATCATTTACTGGACACAGTATTAAGGTCCTAAGGGTCTTGTTGGATTCGGCCTATACTGCTTGATAGAAATACAACAGAAGTGATTGCGTCATTAATAGGCTGAACTGCCCATGGAGGACTTCTGGTGTCGTGTATTGTGGTTCGCACTATTGACCTGCCATTGAAACATCATTTTTGATGATGCGTAGATGGCAGAGCGGATAGTGTGATTCGCTTGCATGGCTAGGCGGGGTTGTCGCACGGAAGGTCCAGTGTTCAAATCCTGGGTAAGCCACTCATGTCTGTTGTTTTTCTGTTGTCTGGTGTTCTACTTCTTTATTTCCTGCGAGTGCCTGATAACATACCTTTATATTTGTTTCATATTAATTTAGTCAATGGAATGGCATCACACAACATCGCCGACAAGAAAGAAGTTCAAAAGTTCACCATCTGTAGGGAAAGTTATGGCCTCCGTGTTTTGGGATGAGAAGTGTGTGATTCTTCTCGACTTCTTGGAACAGGGAAACACGGTGAATGCAGACCGTTACATTGAAACTTTGAAGAAGCTTAGAGGTCGTCTTCGGCGACTTTACCCATTAAAAGATCAGAGAACTGCACTACTGTTGCACGATAATGCCACGCCACACACCGCTAAATTCACCATTGATGCGATTGCAGAATTTGGCTGGACATTATTACCACATCCCCCTTACAGTCCCGATCTTGCACCTTCTGACTTCCATCTGTTTGGACCACTGAAAGAAGATCTTCGCGGACATCACTTTGAGGACACCGAGACCCCTAAACGCGCCGTACGCCAGTGGTTTAGGAAATAGGACACACATTTTTACCGTGCGGGGATACATGCCCTTGTGAGAAGATGGACAAAAACTGTAACAAATAACGGAGACTACATTGAGAAATAAATTTTTGAAGTTCAGACTTGGGGCTACATTTCAATGTGAATTTTATCTGTTTTCTCGCCTATTGAATGAAATTAAAAATTACGAGGCAGTACTTTTTGACCGTCCCTCGTAGATAGAAGGGTAATGACGCTTCTATCTCAATGGACTATTACGATCCCAAAGTAACTTTTGGGAACACAATCTCCTTGCACAGTTTAGAATGGACACAGCACTTTATTAGATGCTTCGAATCATGTGGTCTGGACATTGTATTTTATTCCTCTTGTGACGGGTGTTCTCCGAATCACATGGTCTGGGAAATGTTAGTAATCCTCTTATGACGGGTGTTCTGCGAATCACTTGGTCTGGGAAATGTTAGTAATCCTCTTATGATGGGTGATCTGCGAATCACTTGGCATGGGAAACTTTAGTAATTCCTCTTATGACGGGTGATCTGATTCCTTAGGTTTCCAGACTTCGTATTTATAGATGCGGGTTTACTTTTTAAGTTTTAAGTTGCCCAAATACTTTTGTGCCGATCCTGTAAGTTTCCAGTCTCTGTATTTAAGTATGCGGGTTTACTTTTAAGTTTTAAGGTTGCCCAAATACTTTCGATCTGTCATTTTTAATTTTGGAATTCTGTGTCCGATCCTTCTCTCTCTGCCTTCTAGGAGTTGCTAATTTGACGTTGCGATGCAGTCTAATTTGTGACTCCTATTTCGCTAGATTATATCTCTCATCTCTCAGTTCAAATCCAAAACTGTGTTTCGGACGAATTTCCAATGAAAACTATTGTGTATTCCGGCTCTCAAATCAATCCAATCGAAAGCTCTGGACTATATGGGTAGGGGTGTTTAATTTAATTCCCTCCCCCCCGCCCGTTTGAAAATATTGCATTTTAAAATTACATCGCGTGACCTCTTTCTAATGCTGTAATACTTCCGCCAACTCAAAAAAATATGTGAACTCATTTGATGTCCAGATGCCTACCTTCCAATATTGTCTCCCCCAGACGGATTATCTGTAACAATTACACAGGGTTAGTCCCGTGAAAACGATTATCTCCTTATCGCCTGTGTCTGCTTAACTCCCCCAGACGAATTTCTCAGACAGACAATATGGCGTTCTTTCATCGCTCGAACTAGACCATATTGTGTCAAACGATGCTAGACTGACTCAAGTGATAAACATGTTATTACCGGTGTAATTAACTGGATATTGTTACAGTTCACCAGGCGAAACGCAAATACGTCTGAGGTGCGGTCACAGCAAAAGAATGTAAGGGCAATAAATATGCCAAATAATAGGACGATGAGTGAGAAAATGAAGAAAAGAAGCGATACTGTCGGAGTGGATGAGAGTTGTAAAATGTGCACGACTGATTTCGTCACAAAAATATGTGCGTAATCGTATCCGTTATGTATTAACTACCTAAAACGACTCCAAAACCAACTTCTCTCGTTATCCTTCAGTTTGAAAGCCTTCAGCATTTTGCATTGTCAAATGTTTAGCCGCTAAAAGCCATATTTTATTAGGTGTCATTGCCCGATGGGGTTAAGGTCTTCCCGCGTATTACTATCGCTACATCTATTATCAGTACCTAGGAATACACACTTTTCCTATCCTCTAAGATGGCAAAGGTGTATCCCTCTTTGTTTGAGACTACGCCAACGTCATCATCATTTTCATTCGCGCTCCTTTCGGAGCATGCAACCACCGCTGTAACTGGAAGCCTGCATCAAGTATTCACATTCTCTTGTAATTGTGGTTTATGTGGAAATGTGTTTTACAATAAGAAGTTGCAAGCCCCATTGTTAACCTCATATTAGTCGCCTTGTACGACATGCATGATTGTGCAGTGGTCCTATTCTTTATGTGTCTCTTCAGAGACCCCCGGGAACTACGGGGAGCATATGCCAGCCAGTATGGTCACTAATAAATGTCGTTGGCTCAGGAGCCAAATTATTTACAACAGTTTTTTCTGAATAAAAAAAAAAACGATATTCTGACTGCAGAAACACAATAACAAGGACGTGATAACAAGTGACAGCAAGAACCAGTATAAAAGTAAGTTCAGCGAACAGACAAACAAAAGAACCACGGAGATCGAAATTAAGATAAAAGAACACTTACACAATGACAGCAAGGAAAGGATAACACATGACAACCAGCACGATACGTTAATTAAAGGGGAAAAAAATGCTAATACAGGCTGTTACGACCAACAGTAATCAACAGAAAATGACAACATGTATTTGAAAACAGTACAAGATTGAAAATAACACAACACAGAGTACCCTAATTATAACCGACAATTAGGATGGCGGAGGAGTTAATCTGTTCTCCTCATATTGCTTTAAAAAACTAAAATAACTGATCAGAACCAGGAGAATAGTAAATAAGTACTAAAACCAGATAGAAATTAAAGTGTGAAAAAACTAACCAGTATGAACCGAAAATAAACAACACTATTACAAACAAAAAATACACGAAGAAACTATAAATACATGAGTATCCCGTTCACATACGTTAAACGATTGCCCGTTGTTTTAATTGTGTATAGATCCTCTAAAACATACAGGCAACGGCTAGATATCTTGATACGAAAGTATCGTGACCAGCGAATTATACAACAAACGTGAGTCTTCATCAATTTGTCTTCTCTCCATATTTAGGCTGCCTTATCTAAACGACCCAATTTCCTTTTCAGCTCTTGTCAAACTATGTTCGTTGTTGAGTCAGATCTAATTTTGTGTGTCTGAATTTTCTACATCTTAAATATATATTTGTGTGTCTTATATAAATTCTTCCATAACACATCTTGAGCTATATAGGCACTTACACACCGAACATTTTCCTTATATTGTGGTCGTCTGAAATATCTCTTGTACTATATCATGACTTGCACAACAGAGCCCGTCAAAGATTATTCCACAAAACATGTTATCCTAGATAATCTCTTCCACTATAAATCGTGTCCCAAATAACCTCTTGCACAACGTATTATGCCCTAGACAATTTCTTCCACGCCCAATCTTGACCAAGATAATCTCTTCTACGCCCCATCTTGATCTAGATAATCTCTTCCACAACATATTTTGTCCTAGATAATTTCCTCCGTAACACATCTTATCATAGATAATCTCTTCCACTATATATATATATATATATATATATATATATATATATATATATATATATATATATATATATATATATATATGATGAATTTACCATGATACAACGTTAAAATATCTCCAAAATTAACGATAAAATGTATAGATAAAAATAATGCGTAAGATACTAGGAGACATGCTCGCCCATGCCCGCCTTTCCTGCCACCATTCAAATTATCTAGTTAGAAGTGCAGACGGAACGTTTACCCTTTGTAGACGGGGGGGGGGGGGGGGGAATGAAACGGAGAGCAAAAAAGGAAAGATATGACTGAACACGTGTTTGAAGTTCGAACGGCAAAAAGACGCAATTGGGGGGTGAAAGGAAAAAAAAATTCACGTCCCTAGTTGACACAAAGTAAGGAAATGGACAAGAAAAGGACCTTAGCTCTTATTCGAGACAGTCATTTCTTGCACGTTTTTCGATACTTGGTCTTTATTTGAATGCCGCGGCAAAACACATGAGAGAAGGTTCTCGAACAAATTTCAAAAACTAAACTTGAGAAAAAAATATTTTTTTCTTAATAATAGAGTTATGAAAATAAAACCTAGCTAGTTTGATAGCCCATCTTGAGCAGAGAAATAATATGCTTTCAATTATGCAGACGGATAGATAATAAGGAAGATATTGACAAAAGACTGTATTGTTCATATCAGACGAGCGACTGCACTGTTAAACAATGTCACTAAAGTTTCAAAAATTTTGGCCTTGAGCATGCAAACGTAAAAATCGAGCTGTAATTAAAGAGAGGGGAAATGGTGGAGAATTGTAGCTAAAAATAACTTAGGAGGCAGATTCGTGTAGGAAATGCATGTAGAACCAAGCGTGTTTTTTATGAAAAAACAAGTAGAGACAGACGGACTAACAGACCGTAATACATACTTGACTGAGATCTGACTGAAGTGACTTTTGGTTGTAGATTTGAAAGTTAGGGGGGAAGTCGGCGATTGGTCAACGCATTTTATAGTAGCGGGACAGAGATGTGAAATTTTGCCATTTGACATAAGTCTGTTCAGAGACGCAGTTTAAATTAATAGTGGTGTTGATTCCAGAAGAATACAAATATATAGTGGGACGCCATCATATAGCCAGCAGCTCAGCTGAGTTTTGCTAGCAAATTTAACTGTGTTCTCAATTCTGAATTCTGGTAAGAATGAACAGTATTTATTTTGTATATTTTAATAATTCGAGTGATTGATACTGCCATATCATTAAAATGATTACGACAAGTAAGTGTTCGCTCTAGGTCCCCAGCCCAAGTTCAGAGTCTAGAGACATACATACAAAGAAAATATATAGGAACGCCTAAATAAAACTATGAAAAAGGATCTAGTGTTGAGATCAGTGGAACATATCACCTATCTTATTCAATAGCAGGAAGCTATTGAACATATCTCAGATGCAATGTAGTCTTGGGGAACTAGTACTATGTGAAACCAACTGGGTAAGATGTGCTGTGTGGTCAGAGAGATCTGACCCAGTCTGTGTGGTGTTGTTGTGTAGTGTTGTGTGCAGAAGTGGCTCAGGAGATAGAGTTCTGACACATGACCCAATACTTTTGTTTCAGAATTGTGAGTTTCTGTTTGGCACCAAAGCTGTGCCAAATGCTGTAGTGATATACACAAGTGTGGTCCAGGGCAGTCTAACATTGTGTCAGAGCAGCAGAATATTGTACTCCAGCACGGAGAGGAAGGGCCACCAGACTCCTGTACAAGATCGACGCAGTCGAGATAAGTGAGATCTGGCCTGCTGGACATTCACCAACGAATTACCAACGAATTATCAACTAACTTATCAACTAATCCACCAACTAATTCACCATCTAATAAAGACATACCATTGTGGGAAAATTCATGTATTCATCCCGTAAGTCAATGGACAATGTTTGGTAGTCATAGACTGGGAGTGATGACACCACCCCAACAGCATATCTAGTAATAAGTTCTCCTGGGACTATCTTAATATAATTATTATTAACCAGTCATTTGAAATAATTAGGTACACACATTCCATTTTATTATGTCATATGATTATGCATTCCATTTATAACTCCATAATATTTCTTATGTTCTGACCAACAAACATTTGGTTCAGAACAAATAAATTTATCAAAAGATTTAACTTTTAAAACTAAAACAGCCTGAGTTAGTTCAGTGTGTTATAAATTTTATTAATATTATTAGACTTATTAAATATCTGTGTGTGTGTGTGTGTGTGTAATCTACCACAACACATTACATATCAGTACCCTAGACTTTTAACGTAGCTACATTCATTAGTAAAAAAAAGATATGTGTGAGGTCGTAAGTGTTAGTAAGAAGGGCCTTCTGTAATTCACATCTACATTTATCTCAGGAGCCTTCACAGCTGACCTCATACATCACACTAGGTAACATCAACCATACAATACCATCAAAATCCACTACAATATATATATATATATATATATATATATATATATATATATATATATATAGATATATATATATATATATATATATATATAGATATATATATATATATATATATATATATATATATATATATATATATATATATATATATTGTGATAGATAATCTCTTCCACTATACATCTTGTCCTAGATAATCTCTGCCACTATAAATCTTGTGCTAGATAATTGTAGCGGAAGGTTTTATATGTGTGAGATGATAGTGCTAGAGTAGAAATAGTATTCTCTCCAGAATGTGTGAGGTCCCAGTGACAGAGAAGTACACTGGTATCACTCGATAGTCACGGCTGTGAAAATATCTGGACTGAAAATATTCAGAGAACTGTCAGACCTTACTGCGCCACCTCCGCTATGTGACCACCTGTGATATTAATAACAATTCAACCAAACTCAATATCAACTATATTAAATGAATAAAGCTGGTGAATACAATTTATATATCCTCTTTATTTACATCTATCTAATTGTGGTGATTGTGTGACTGTTGATAAAAAAAATTTATATTTACATAAAACCAAATTGGTGAAATCAATTACAGTTTTCACAAGTTTAAAACTAAAATGTCATTTCTTTAGAATCTTCCATTTTGTTGGGTAACAGACTTCTTCACTGTCTTATTCACTTTATAGCTTTCACTAGTTTATCATGCAAATTGTCATCATAAAACTCTGCTTGACAGTTATCACTTCTTGGGTGCATGATTGTCACAAATCCATTAGTGAAAATCCATTAGTTTCTCATTGGCAATTCAAGCAACATAGCCAACTATACTAGGACGCCATTTGTATGCGTCCGTTAATAAACGACGTCAAGTCAAGCAACATAGCCAACTATACTAGGCCGTCATTTGTATGCGTCCGTTAATAAACGACGTCAAGTCAAGAAAGGTCCGTCGAAGAACACTCAGTAATATAGCTGTATTATCATTATTATCCTTATACACCGGATACCTCTCTGTTTTCTGCAAAACTGTAAGCATAGACGCTCATATATTCGAAAAAATTACTGACACATGCCACTATCAAATGGAGTGTATAATAAACTGTATTGTAGTGTCGATGGACTTTTTCTGAATTTCTTCATAAAACGTTGCATGACTGTGTGGCTATAATTCTGAACATTCCCCTAGCCTTGATCTAATTAATCGCATACGAAGCACGCCACAATCATCTCTTCCACAGCACATCTTGTTATATATAATCGTTCCCACACCACATCTTGTTATATATCATTCCTTTCACAACACATCTTGTTAAATATCATCTCTTCCACACCATTTCTTGTTATATATCTTCTCTTCCACAGCACATCTTGTTATATATCATCTATTCCACAGCACATCTTGTTATACACCATCTCTTCCACAACACATCTTGTTATATATCATCTTTTTCACAGCACATCTTGTTATATATCTCTTCCACAACACATCTTGTTATATATCATCTCTTCCACAACACATCTTGTTATATATCATCTCTTCCACAACGCATCTTGTTATATATCATCTTTTCCACAACACATCTTGTTAAATATCATCTCTTCCACAACACATCTTGTCATATCTCATCTCTTCCACAACACATCTTGTCATATCTCGTCTCTTCCACAACATATTTGGTTATATATCGTGTCTTCCACGACACATCTTGTCATATATGACTTCTTGAATAATACATCTTGTCATATATGACTTTCTGAATAATACATCTTGTCATATATGACTTCTTGAATAACACATCTTGTCATATATGACTTCTTGAACAACACATTTTGTCATATATAGCTTCTTGAATAACATTAACACATTTTGTCATATATAACTTCTTAAAACCCATATCTTGTCATATACCGTATGACTTCTTGAACAGCACATCTTGTCGTATATAACTTCTTGAATAACACATCTTGTCCAAAATTAACTCTTCCACAACACTGTCATATGTGACAGACAGACGAAACATTAATAAATAAATAAACAACAATAAAAGTGTGCGACATCAGTTGTTATGCACACTTTATGTACACTCTGTGACAGGGTCACGCGAAGGCAGTTGAAAAAAATGCTGTAGAAGCGTAATTTTTTTTTTTTTTAGAAGAAATGGGATATTTTATAAAGATAAAAAATATGAAACAAACAAGTAATGAAAAACAAGAAATAAAAAGTTAAATAATGAACTAAAGAGATCACAGTCCGATAAATACAATTTTGGGAGCTATAAAACAAATAAAACATTATTTTGAACTCTGAGAAGGTAAGGGTAGCGTTGGTGTAATTCGCAGTTCTCTTCAGGACTTCATCACACTAGCAGATAGATACTACAAGGTATTAGTCCTTTTATTAGATACTATTCAGGACTTATGTAGTGTTTTTAATGCATACTGGTTCATTGGAAATACAGTAGTCCTTTCGGCTCATTTATACTTTTCATATCGGAAACACTTCTACCCCGGATGTTGACAACACAAACGTGCTGTGTTTTAAATGAACATTCTTCAACGTTCTTTTTTTTTTCCTCGGCTTAGACAAACTTTAGTCATTCTAGCCTTAACTGCTGACGAGACAACAATCTATATATAGTGTTCGGTCTGAATCTATCGTTAATGGAGTATTACCTGTGTCAAGTCTCAAGCAAAAAGACTCAAACGGTTCCTATCGGATGTACTCACATGTAACTGCATAAATGTTACAACACTTATTATCTGTCAACGCCGTACTTCAGCTAACAGAGTTCACGTATTTTTAAATGGCAAATTCGCTTTGATATAACCAACGACCTTAGTCCTAGGTTGAAAGCGACGTTTTTCGTCACAAGAAGGCAAAACCCGCCCAGAAAAAAAATGCCTACATGAGTATGACCCCAATAAAGAATCTTATACGTTCGTTTTGTTTCTTGATGAAAAGATTCGCTTGATGTTCTTTTTGTTTCTTGATGAACAGATACACGTGATCTGTTAAATATTGATTGGACATACGAGATTGAAAAATGGGCATTGGAGAACGATAGAGAGAATTTGATGAGAACGGAGGATAAAGACAGACATCGTGTGAAGGATGGTGTTGAGGTATCTAGATATCTCATGTTAGCGCTGAGAGGGAGATGGATGACAAACGAGTAGAAGAGACAAAGAAAGGAGAGAGAAGAGGAAAAGTGAAATGCTATGGGGGAGCTGACAAAGGGATGAATTGGGAGAGAAAGAGCTTTTTTTACTTCTTGCTTTATAAATGAAAAGCTCCTAAACATTTGTTAATGGTGATACATTTGACTAAACCTAGACGATTTCGTGATGTCTTACTTAATTAACGGTTATATTACTGGTAAAGAGAAGTAAAATTTTAGCCACATACTTAACTGTTCCTCGCCTCATTGATGGGTGGAAGGATGGATGGACGGACGGACAGGCAGACAAATACCGAAAAAAAAGCATAATCAAAAAGTGGCTGCAGTAAAATTGCGAAATTGTCTAGTGTTCTAAACAAAAATCCAGTTTCTTGACATCCGCAATGAAATAACAAAACTTGTCTCTAGTTCCTTAAATCTGCTTCTTCTTCGTTCACCCTCAGATGTCAACTTGAATAAGTTCAAAGCAAGCAGTGGTCAACCTCAGGCTGATGATATCTCCTTAGATTTTCTCAAGGAATGGTACTGGTGATGGCCATATGCGTTTTCTCTGTTCCTCATGTTGGGCACCTTTGAAGCAGATGTTGGGCAGTCATTTTATCAGTGCCACATTCACACTCATCAGTAGTTCCTATCTTTAATTTGTTGAATAGATGATATCTCAATCTGTTATGACCTGTGCGAAGTCTGAAGATTACCACTTGTTCACTTAAATGAAACTAGACATGTAGCAATCTTGGCCGCGTAGACAACATTGTGTCAATGATATTGATATTAAACTCTGTACCGAGCGTTAAAACAAGAGGCTATCTGATCACCAGAAGTGGTCTCCCAGTCGTACAAGTGCTTGGGTCCTTTTATTCCCGTTACACTTTAACAGGGCCGGGTCTACTTGGGTCATGACTACCACATGATAATTTTTTAATGTTTTTGTTTTATGTGGGGGTTTTTTTTCGCCTGAGTTGGGAATCGCATAGGATTGGCACTTTTGAGACACTTCGGCAAGTTTTTATTCTGATAAAAATGTGAGTCTTGCAAGAGAAATAATTTATAGCTTCTCTATAAGTGCAGAAGTTAGTATCAAAAGAAAGCTAAATAATCGTTGACTCATCGTAAAATATAGAGATGAGCTAAATCCTGTGTATACGTCCAAATCCCGTCCTTAACCTCCGACCTTTAATCTACATATTTCTCTCTTCTCCCGCCAATCATGGCGACATTCAGTCTCGGTCAGGAAAAAAAAATAACGTTATTTTCTTTTATAGATCGTTTTGTGAAAGATTAGAAAATGAACCGCACACAAACTACTGAGCTGTTATTTCTGGAGGATTGCTTTCCCATTAGGTTTTAAAAATTTTTGCATTACTGTTTCTTCAGTTGCTAATGTTTTTAATCCGACGCAGTTATGTTGTACTAGACTGTCATGTTTAGATTTGTGGTTATTTATCTTGATCCTGCACCCTAGCTTATTTTATTTCTTTCAGAAATAGATAGAACAGTGTCGAGCTTGCCTAATTTATGTTATTACAGTAGTAACTGACTATGGCAATGAGCCTTTGAGGTAATAGACATCAGCAGTTTTTTTTTTTTTAATAGGTGCTTCTTTCTTTGTATATATAGTCAACCCTCGCTATTCGCGTGTTCCAGATTCGTTCATTCGCGCAAGATAACGTGTAATCCATTGTTTGCCATTCGCGGGTGCCTCTCAGATATTCGCGACCATGCGCAGTAAGCAACAAATTTCGAGATGTCTACTGCGCAGCAAGGAGATCCTTGCTCATTGTTCTCGCGGCTTTCGTTATGTTTACATGTTTTATTATGTCGAGCATCTTTTCATCCACGTGTTTGCAGTTTTATGCTGCTTTTGATTATTTTTGGAATTAATAATAGTGTGGTGAAATTCTAAATACAATATCTAAATTAGAATATAACAGTATAGTGCATAAAGTGAAAGATAGGATAGAACTAAAAATTTTAGTCGAGAATTGTTTTCTTCACCCACGCCTTCAGCGTATTAGTTGATAACGCAGTAGCCGAACAAACGGTACCCAATTTTTCAAATTCGTCCTTGAGATAAACGTAACACTTCCCAAGTTCAACGAAGTATTTGCCTAAAAGACATAGTAGAGAGAGGGTGGGGAACGGATAGATGGCCCAATGCTAATCGCGTCTCGCATTGTTTCCAAAAATAAAACCAACTTGCTAGCCTTGCCTAGGGCGATTTTCAAAATACGATGTAAAAGTTAGAACATGTAGACAATTGGGTCATGCAGACAGCATTTATGACGTAATTCTCACGTACTACGAGAGACTCTCGTAATTAGCTTGAAATTAGTGCAAAAAGACATGAATATGTTGGTTATTGTAGAAAAAATAAGGAATTTTGAACCAAGCCACCTAGCCCCATAAAAAGTATATCTTCGTGTACCTTAGGACTTCCTGAGCAAGAATAGGTTGTTAGTTACACAAATAGTCCATTAAATAATCAGATATTGGTAATAATATTATAGAGGATCGGACAGACTGTCAGGACAAGTCATGCCTGCTTGATTTTTTTGGGGGGGCATATTTTTGGTAAAACTTTGGGGAAATAAAGACTAAGAAGGTACGAGAGATTGGATTGGATAGATTTTGAAGGAAGGCGAAATATTATTGGCCGACCTCAAAATAAAAATATACTAACCAAGTAACGAAGGGAAAGTTTGAATTTTATTTTGCAAGACTTGTTTACAATTGAGATATGCGTAGTCATTGGTCAGCTTACCAAAGCTGCATTTAAACTTGAAAGGCTTAGATGCCATTTTTTTCAAATCCTTAGTGGAAGCAGGTGCGTTGAGATGAGCAGTGCTGTAGACCATATTATCTCAGCAGTCTGGACAAAGGCAGAAGGAACAAAAGTGTATTTCCATTGCCAGTCAACGTATTAATTGTGTGCTTTTCATTGAATATTGTGGGGTTCTGCTGGCACTTATCTGGTGTCAATGAATTGTCTGAGTGAGAGAGCCTACCCTATTGTGAGGAGTCCCTCTTACTAATTCTGTACTCAAGCATTTGAAAGATCAGAGGAGACTGTGGCTTGTGGCTGAATCTACGACAACTGCTGTGATTCCTGGGTCCAGATAAGTCATAATATCTGGCCTGGGACAACTTATCATAAACATTAAGCGAATCTCCTGTATACCAATTAACATTTCCACCGAAGGATTAAATAAACAAGTATAGTTGTAACAGAAGAACCGAGGAATGATTATAAATCCCCAACCTGTCTCCAAATACCAGTAGTCATCATATATTAAGTAATACTATTTGAAAGATTTTAATTGTAACAATGGGCCTTGGACATATGGTCCTATTTATGTAAATATATATATATATATATATATATATATATATATATATATATATATATATATATATATATATATATATATATATATATATATATATATATATATATATTGATTCACTTGAGTTGTGGTCCTGGCCAAAACAAATTTCGGTTCAGGACAAATAAATTTGAGAAAAAGAAATTCCAAACTATAAATTTACCCACTGGTGTTAGTTAAGTTCATAATAGCATTTAGTATCTGTATGTGTATGTGTTTGTATTGAATTCCTATAACATCTCTCTTACATTACCCTAGACACTAAACGTAGCTCTCAATCATACTAGGTCAAAATATAACTTAGAGTGAGATCGTAGGTGGTATCAGCAAGGTTCTCTGAAAAACAGATATCAATTGTCTACATCAGGGACCTTCACAGATTGACCTCACTCAAGTACAACTTTACCACACACCAACCTTCTTAATAACATCAAAACCCACCACATATATTGGGGTCTCCAAATCCGGGATTAGAACTTTGCATAATTAGAGGGTTGTTTGAAATAGGAATCTCATATAACATATATTAGCAACTCCAGGAATTAAAAGTAGTATTAGTAAATAATTCAAGATTGTATCACCATTGTTATTAGAAGTTAAAAATACCCCTAAGAAAGATAATAATAATTTAGGTGGAGATTTCAGTTGATAAGTTGTCACAGCCAGTAATAATTAGTTAAGTATAATTAGTATTTATTTTAATTAAGTTTAGATTGTCTTTGAACCTTATTAGACCTGTTTCAGTTAGAATGGCTGACCTAGCTAAGTTCCGATCTGCTGCTGTGCAGACTGCTAAAGAGATGGGCATGGATGGACCAGAACTGGTCCAGTATGTAACCTCAGAGTTGATAAATTTATTGCCCGAGAAGATAAAAGATTAGAGAAAGAAGCAGAAAGAAAGTTAGGGGCTGAAAAAGAAATCAAGAGGTTGCAGATTGAGGCTGACAGAGAGGCTAGGGCATTGAGGCGGATAGGGATGCGGAGATTAAAAGGCTCCAATTAGAAGAAAAAAGGCAGAAAGAGAAGCAGAGGAAAGAAGACTGGCTACAGAAAGGGAAGAAAAGAGACTGGCTACAGAAAGGGAAGAAAAGAGACTGGCTGCAGAAAGAGAAGAAAAGAGACTGGCTGCAGAAAGGGAAGAAAAGAGACTGGCTGCAGAAAGGGAAGATAGGAGATTGCAGAGGGAGCACGAGTTACGACTAAGGGAGTTGGAATTTCAAGGCCATGCTCCTGAAAATGGTGCTAGTCCCTCTACCTCAGATGCCACTGCTAATCAGGGAGCCTCAACCTCAGCTATGGGTTTTCATTTAGACCATTTTGTTGAGAAAGACGATGACATAGAAGGGTATTTAAGTAGGTTTGAACTTTTGGCTACTTCGTATGGGTTAGAGAGAGAGAGGTGGAGCTTCAAGTTATCCCAGGGTCTTAGGGAACAGCTTATGAAGTTTTTGCCAAGATGAGCAGGGATGACCAAGACAATTATGACATGTTAAAGCAGGCTCTTTTGTTAAGATATGAAAAGAACGGAGAATTTTACAGGAAAAAAATTTAGAAATGCCATACTACTGTCGGGTGAGACCTATCACCAGTTCTCTGCACGGTTAGAGACCTACTTGGAGAAATGGATTGCTCTGGGGAAAACCCAAGATCTTAAGGAAATGATCCTTATTGAGCAACTAAGAGAGTCCATGGCTCTAGACTTGAGAAAGTTTCTCATGGAACAAGGTGCAGAGAGGCTGGGTGAGTTACTCAATGTCGCTGAGAGGTATCAGGCAGCCCAAGCAGAGGTAGTTGGAAATAAAAAGAAACAGGTTGACAATAATAGAATTCCTCCAGACCAAGATGCGTATTATAATATTAGAGAGCAGGATAACCGAGGTAAACCCAATTTTAATAGGCCGCGCAATGAGTATAGAAATAAAACCCCACAATTCAATGAAAAGAAATATAATGACAGGAAACCCTTCAGACAGGAAGGAAAATATTGTCAAATATGCAGGATGCATAATCATAATACTAGTGAATGTGGTAGGAAACTTCCTCCATATCGAGCGGCATGCATGATAACAGTGGACATGGGGACAAAGAAGGACCTGCCTACAGAACAGCATGAACCTCATCATCCCCCCATCTGTGAAGAAGTGACATGTAATGGTGCCAGAGTCAGGTGCCTTTACGATTCCGGTTTAGAATATGACTCTGTTATGAGTGCAACCCTGGTGCACCCTGACCAGTATACCACAGAGAGAGTGGAAATACAAGGGGCCCTAAAAAGAACAGCCACCATGACACTTCCCGTAGCCGAGATAAATGTCAAGACTAGGTACGTGGAAGGAGTGATTAGAGCAGCCGTGTGTGACGACCCTAAGTACCCGCTGGTGTTAGGAAAGAAATATGTTTTTCTAGGAAGCCCTGTAAAACCGGTGGTAATGGCCACGCTTCAGGTCAGGTCAACCCCTAGTAGAACGAAGTAGGAACCACCACTAATTTATTCCCATAAGCAGATGAGAAAGGCCCAGGCAAAGGACAAATCACTAAAACCTTGCTTTGGCAAATTGCCAACAAGCCATACACATCCTAAGAAAGGGCAATTCTTTTTAAAGGAGGGACTGCTCTACAGGAAAGCTAGAGAAGGATCAAAAGAATATGGACAGTTGGTACTTCCAACTTCCTACAGAGAAGAAGTGATGGCACAAGCGCATGTTGTACCAGACGGTGGACACCAGAGAAATGGAACCACCCGTCAAAGGACATCGGAAAAATTTTACTGGCCCCAAGTAGCTGCTGATATTGCACAATTTGTGGGGGCATGTGAAAAATGTAGCAAGGTATATTCCCCAAGTTGGGAAAATAATAATCAGTTGCAAGCCAAGCATTCTGAAAAATGTGGGCCTAAAAAGAAAAAGGGAAACAAAATTAATAAGGTAGACACAGAGGATAGGTATTCACCTTCCCACAACCCGTCTTCCCCAAAAATATTTAGACTGGCAACTCTGCGTATGGCACCCAGAGACAATAGAAACACAGACCAGTCATCCCAGGCTAAATTTGAAGCCGCATTCAGGGAGCTGGCTGACATTGACATTGAAGATGATCCGCCCAAGTTGAAACCGAAACTCAATGTTAACAATAGAAGAGTGGAGAAGTGGGCGGTTGAGCACTGAGGAAAATGGTCAACGCGCTTCACAATATGGCTATTAACTTAACATTATAAGGGCACCAGTGACAGTGGTAGTAACCGACCCACACAGTCCACAGGGAAGTATTGTACGGACCCTGGCTGGAGATTACCCACATACTATAACAATGCACACGGGTGAATTGATTTCTGATGCAGAAATTCTTTTCCCCACCTATTACATTATTTCACCCAAAATTGTCGTTAGGCGGAGAAATCAGTTGGCGAATATGGCCTCCATTTGAAGGCACATTATAGAATTATGTATGAATATTATTAAAGGGTGTTTCCAAATTCAAGTCAAGCTGGAACGCAGACCAATTGTTGGCTGTGAACATTTCGGAAGAGTATAATGAATCCCTAGGTTGCCTTCTTGAATTGAGGATATTCCGAGTGTTTTTCCATGCTGATAAGAGAATTATTGGATCCCCTACAAAACTCTACCATCACCATATTTATAGATTATTTCCTTATAACTATTGCAAACTTGAGGGACGTCTAGAATCTCTGGACATGTCATGGGACAGACTCAGGGAAGAGTAATGATGAAGATAAATTGATACTCAGTATGAGACAAGCAGTACACTTGTAGCTGTTCAGTAACATAACTGAAATGGATTCTTGGATTGCAGAGGTCTGAGGCAACCTTCGTCAGTAGGGCTTACTTTGAATTGACCCACCTGCATTAATCCATGATAAAAATAAAATCAGAGAAACGTCGGTGCAGATTTTTTAAGCAGACACCCGTACGACGAACATCAGAGTAGTCACCAGGCATAGGTAGTAAATTTATCTATGTGTATTTCGAATTATGAACTGACATATGATAGTCTGTTCTAAAGTGGGGAGATGTGTGGTGAAATTCTAAATACAATATCTAAATTAGAATATAACAGTATAGTGCATAAAGTCAAAGATAGGATAGAACTAAAAATTTTAGTCGAGAATTGTTTTCTTCACCCACGCCTTCAGCGTATTAGTTGATAACGCATTAGCCGAACAAACGGTACCCGATTTTTCAAATTCGTCCTTGAGATAAACGTAACACTTCCCAAGTTCAACGAAGTATTTGCCTAAAAGACATAGTAGAGAGAGGGTGGGGAACGGATAGATGGCCCAATGCTAATCGCGTCTCGCATTGTTTCCAAAAATAAAACCAACTTGCTAGCCTTGCCTAGGGCGATTTTCAAAATACGATGTAAAAGTTAGAACATGTAGACAATTGGGTCATGCAGACAGCATTTATGACGTAATTCTCACGTACTACGAGAGACTCGTAATTAGCTTGAAATTAGTGCAAAAAGACATGAATATGTTGGTTATTGTAGAAAAAATAAGGAATTTTGAACCAAGCCCCATAAAAAGTATATCTTCGTGTACCTTATATTGATTCACTTGAGTTGTGGTTCTGGCCAAAACAAATTTCGGTTCAGGACAAATAAATTTGAGAAAAAGAAATTCCAAACTATAAATTTACCCACTGGTGTTAGTTAAGTTCATAATAGCATTTAGTATCTGTATGTGTATGTGTTTGTATTGAATTCCTATAACATCTCTCTTACATTACCCTAGACACTAAACGTAGCTCTCAATCATACTAGGTCAAAATATAACTTAGAGTGAGATCGTAGGTGGTATCAGCAAGGTTCTCTGAAAAACAGATATCAATTGTCTACATCAGGGACCTTCACAGATTGACCTCACTCAAGTACAACTTTACCACACACCAACCTTCTTAACATCAAAACCCACCACAAATAGGCATACAAGCGTATTGCAAGTATTTTGGCGAGTGTGCCTAAGCACAACAGGCCTGTGATGAGGCTCATTGATGTCACGGGATTGCCTCCCCTTGCTTTGCAGTTGTGATCCACTAATGGTCACATCGCAAGCGTATCCAAAAGTAGGTTGTCCAAGGTATCTATCTTCGCGCAAGATTACTCTTGGCAAAGATGTAGATAGAAGATGAATGACTTTTCTACCTTAAGGGAGCCTTCACAAGATATTCCCAGAAGTCAAGAACAAAACGCTGCTTAAGGGCTGAACAAATTTGTTAACTTATTATCTGGTCCGTCGCCTTTTGTGAAGGGGTTATGCTATGATTCTGGCCCGTCAAGCCTCCAGTTGGAGTAATCCAACGAATGCCCTCTTATAATTAATGTCTCTATATTTATATTTATGATTTTATCAAGAAAATTTGGCTCATACGTTTGCTTTCGTACATATAAACTGAATCAACTATTATTGTTTAGTTTAAAATAACATACAACAAATTTAATAGTCAATTAGTTCAACAAGTTAAAATAAGGATTAAAGGGAGTGAAAGTTATATTAATATTTTCCTCATTGAGGTTTTTGTAGGGCGTGACTAATACTGTCCGAATTTTTCTGTAGCCTGTTACACACAACTTAACTCCAGCTGAGTCATGCAGCTGTGGTTTCCGTCACTTCTTTTTGGTGATGAGTACACTTCTCCACGTAACTCGTCCACTGTAGGCGGGGGGTGGTGATACTCTTCTCTCACACTAGTGGCGTAGGAACTTCAGTACATAAGTCTGATGTCTTTGTTACGTGTGGGGGTTAACTTCTTGTAGTATTATTGATCATAAAATTAGAATCATAAAATGTACATACATCGTACTGACATACACGAATGGAGACGGGTATGATCGTTGTCGTGTTTTGGTCTGTCTTACACCACGGTCATATTTACCGCACGCAATACTATAGGAAAACTGACCGATATAAGAACCAATGAAAACGCTCCTTTTTCTAGTGTGTAAAAGGAAACCTTTTTAGGCGTAACATAGAGGCCCATTTTGTGTAAAGGATAGTAAGAATTTATTTAATTTCTTAAGAACTAGAGATGTTTTAAAGGAAAGATATAGATAGTTCAACAACGGGGATGTTACTTAAGAGGTAGGTGCAAAGACTTCCTCGAATAGTAGTTCATTTAAAGAGAAAAATCGTTTAAATTGACATCTATACATCAGGGTAGTCCCAAATTTAGTTAGTTAAAGTCTGCATAGATTTAAATGCATTTTGCTAACTAAAAGATTATTAGACAGAACGGTAGAGATAAATTCACAGTATAAAAATAACTTTAAATGATCAAAATTGGTTCAGAATTAAGAGAGATAATAAATTCTAAAATTTTTGCACATTGAACAAGCAGGCAAAAGATGCCTCGTTTTTAGATTCCTAACACCGGTTTTTGGCCGTGTTCTCCGATACGGGGGAGCGACGGTATAAAAGTCCTTGAACTTGGTTGATTTGGGGCCACAACTTTTTGAAACACTAAGTGGTACACAAGAGAGCGGCAAAAAGTGGGCTGTCAAATACTTTGCCACTGCATCTGCATAGCAGACCTAGTTACCTTTTAACAGCCTGTTACAGCTTATGTGTATTGCCTGAGGGTAAGAAAGAATATATATATATATGTATGTATATAATTATGTAATTTTCTTGTGATTAATCCACTTGTGTGTTCGTAAGTGTGTTGAGTGTTTAAGAAAAAAACTTACAGGATGAGTGTATTGCCATCTGAAGCCAGCATGTGTTGACTTTTAGAGACGAAAGTCAGCATTGGGAAATGTGTAGAATATTATAGAATTATGGCAAAAATACGACTGTAGGTTTAATAATGTATTTGAAGGAGTATTTCCTAAAGGAAAGACACACTGATCAGGACCATGAGAAAGAATCACAGAATTTGTTAACATGTATTAATCAAGGTGTCACTTAATAGTTTGAACTAAACCAAATCATTGTATGGAAGCAGATCATGGACAAATAGATCTAACGTAGGATTTATAAGGAAAGTGTAATTACATTGAACTGGCTGTGAGTGGTACTGAGGTAAATTGTCCTGTGCAACTGTTAGCACCATGTCTGAAACTGTTTGTTACGTCCATTGTGTGTGTGGATAGAATAGTGCTGGACCATACAAGGGTTGTGATTATTTGTATTACAGGTTTTATCCTGCAACTACTAAGATTGTACGAGACATTCACTTCTGAGGGACTCTGTGGTGCAAACGTTCTCAATATATCTAGAACTAGACAACCTATGTTTCCCAGCCTGGAGATCCAGAAATTTTGTGATTCTGGCTATAGTTGGATGCTTCTCATATTTGGAGATAAGTGGTAACACAATTCCACTCGTCAGCCTATCCAGAGACATCAAACAAATAAAATACCCATAACAACAAAAACAGTTTGAGCGATGACTCATGAAGGACTTTAATAAACTAAATACCAACTTTACAGTCCAGTGAAAGTGTCATATATAAATATATAAATATATAAATATATATAAATATATATAAATATATATATAAATATATATATATATATATATATATTAATGTGAAAGAAATAATTAATATTTGAAATATAACTTTATCATATTTAACTATTGTGAAAATGGACATTCTATGTTTATTTATTTTAGCTTGTAAAAACATTTCAATTCTTTTATCATTTTCCTAACCGAAAAGAGAAACGGTATAGGATCAATAAATTGTAAATATATATAATCAGTCTTACTTAATTATTTAAATTGAGTTAAGGTTCTGTTGGTTATATATATCTATTACATATTTAATTAACTAATTAATCCCCTAGCAGAGTCAATACAAAAAAATAATAACCATTATTCAAGGGAGGATCTTGAGAGGTAGCACTTAGACCTTCAGTAACAAACACTATCATCATACTTGAAGGTTTATACAGCTTGACCCTACCTTTGATTGTCGATACACCCTTGCTCTTTTCAGAAAAGTGGGTATTTCTTATAGGACCAGTCTCTTATCTGGCACTATCCTGGTATCATCTGATACATCTTTTTGTCCAGGATATCTTTCATTTGACAACATCTGAACCTCTCGCGACAATCGTACAGGACATAAATGGCTGAAGAACTCAAGTCGTCAGGTGGAGGGTCCACAATATATCTTTACATTTAATTCACACCAGGAACAACAACATCATAGGCATGGCATGGCATATATATTGTACATACATCATAGTAGAATCCTTCATCAGTCTCGTCTCAACCATTCAGTTCTGGCCGCTGTACTAGAGGTGCATGCCACCCAAGTAATGTGGACCAAACAACGTGAATGTAAAATCTACTGGAATACTTTCTTCAGTAATATCTTGAACTTCTCGCTAAGTTCTGAATCATCTTATATAATATAGTGGCGGCCTTCGAAGATTATAATACATGCCACTTAGAGCTCTTCCTCCGCAATACTAGGAGCTTGAATAAAATACGTTTTACCATGAATACCACAGATAACGAAAGGCCAAGAATATCTTGTAGAGGTTTTCTGTTATAATATATATATATATATATATATATATATATATATATATATATATATATATATATATATATATATATATATATATATATATATATATATATATATATATATATATATATATAAGGAAGAGTGTTAGGGAAAGGTCCCCACCCTATGGGATTCCATGTTCCATTGTAGTCTTTTTGCTTAATTGTCCGTGCACCTGCACTCTAGATGTTCTGTTTGTTAGATAGTGGCTGATCCAGTTATACATTCTTCCACAGACTCCATATGCACAGTATAATAAATGAACTGTTGTTTTCCAAGGCAGGTACACGAAATGATGAGTTAATTGTGATTGGTAGCAAAAGTTTATGGTGAACAGGGTACAGCAGGAACCTAACCCCCACTTTTCCCCATAGGATCAATGGTTATATATATATATAATATTGGTAATGAAAAAAATAAGCTTAGATACTCTGAACACACACTGAGTAAAGCAAACTCTAATAGAAATTCGTCAAGTATTAAATGCAACCAGTAGAGACAAATCGGAAATGAAATGGACAAGGCTATGAAACACAAGGAGTTGAGGCACAGCCGGTGCCTCCTATTGGGTGCTATACACGGAGAGGTATGGAGTGACAGATAGACGAGATTAATAGAAGCATCCCATAGGAGGTTAATGGTCAGTTCATTCATCTCACTTTTTGCTCCTTATGGTGCATGGAGCTACCACGACAGGTGGTCCCCTTGCAGATAACCTGTACCACGCATTCATGTACTCTTGCAGATATGGTTTCTGTAGAAATGGGTTTACGTGATGAGGTTGCCAGTCCCATTCACAACCTCATATTAGTCGTCTCTTATGACATACTGTATGTGAGGTATCAGTAGGCCTATTCTTTCATTTCGCAGTCCGTGTTGACCTGTAAACTGACTGAAGCCGTCGTGAAAACTTAGTTAGTTTATTGGAACGGTGTATCACACATCCGTCTTTAACAAACAACACTACGATCACGTGATGTGCGAGCCCTATATCGGCCGCTGGTTGCTCACAACCCTTACAACGATTTCACTAGCCGTCCTGGACTTAATAAAGAATCACAAATGAAGGCTGAATATTGGCTCAGATTAATGATGGCTTGTGAACGAAAGGGTGAGCGACTGCGGCACGCCGTCAGTACGTGAACTTGGGGCACTGACAGGAAGTCATCAATCGACTGCTGATCTGAATTGAATTCTGCGGTCAAGATTTATTACATGCAGAAATAGGGGCTCTTTGTTTTTTTTTTTTGTTTTTTTTTTTTTTTAAATTGTCTTCAGACACGTGACCTTTTGGTTTCTGTATTTTTTATTGTTTGTTTTTGTTTCTGTTCTTTTTAATGCGTATGTTTACTTTAATTGTTGTGCAGACATGTGACCTTTTATTATTTGTAGCAATACGTGCTTTTCCCCCGTGTAGTTCGGGGGGGGGGGGGGGGGGGAATATATATATATATATATATATATTATATATATTATATATTATATATATATATATATATATATATATATATATATATATATATATATAGAGAGAGAGAGAGAGAGAGAGAGAGAGAGAGAGAGAGTGAGTGAGTTAACGTTAATATATGCTTTGTAGCTTTGTTTCTGATAACTGAACATTAGCAAAGTGTGCAGGTGCGTTTAATCACTATCATTTTCTCGTTCCTTGATACATGCGTTGTCCTCCATCATTTTATGCTATCGCCACCCTACCAATCCTCAAAGGTACTATTTCTGTATTTGTATCAAGTTTGTCCAATGAATCTGTAACAAGGGTAAATGGTGAACCAATATTCGCCTTCCCCTACCCACCGTTAATCTATTCTTATGAATATACTTGGGTATGTGGTATTCTGTCCCCTCAAGACAAGTGTGCTGCTAATTCTTGTGCCATTAATTTATTACCTGTCAGTCCCCAAGGAGCATAGAACGTCAACAAAGACAGGTGCCCGAGACTTGTCGTTTGAGTAGCTTGCCGTCGTTATCTCTGTATGAAGCTGGCTCTCGTTTCCAGTCAACGAAGTGTGCAGTTGTCGTAGTCCTGCTCGTGGATTCGCTTGTCCGACTCTTCACGTTGGATTGGTCTACATCAGGGGTCCCCAAACCCCTTGATATTGACCTCAGAGGGTCGATATCGACATCCAAGGTGTCGATGAATCCCAGAGGGTCGAAAATACAGCATTGAATCTCACCTTCACGATGAACTCATTGATAGGTGTGTGGATATCGATGCTCAATCATTGTTAAAAAAATAAACGACTCATTGATTATTGGAGCAATGTAAATAATGCTGCACAATAGCCTAAGCTTTGTGCATCAGTTGTGCGTTTCTACTTAAATTCCCAATTTCGTACATGGTTGAAACTGGTTTTCGCCATGCAAAGGCAGTTTTTATCAAGACCAGGCTGAACCTGGAAGAGCGTGGTGACATGACTAAAACCGCCTATCTCCGATCAAATACCAACACCTTTTTTGCTCATCAGCCACATCCTAGTGATTAATGAATGTATCCAATTAAAAAGAAAGTAATGTTACTTTATTGTGCCTCTGTAATCACTATTTTATTTTATTGTTTATTATTATTATTTTTTTTTTGGCAAGGGGCTATTAAGGATCAAGGATTCCATGGAAAGGTCGGGACTCAAAATAAGTTTGGGGAACCCTGGTCTACATTTCCAGTTTACGTTGGACACTGTATTATCTTCATGCACTAAACGCTTACGTTGGGCACTTATATCCCCTTTGCCTGGCATACAGTCGTTCAAAGCTATTTACTAGGTCTAATCTATTGAGTTAATTCATCCCTATTGACTGTCGTTATCAGTATCTGCATTGTCCTGGGTCAGTGTTAAGTCATCACGTCCCGTACCATCAGTTTTGGTCTTTCTCATCTCTTTCATGTCTCCATGTCTGATTTCCACGTATTGAAGATTCTGATGTTATTGTTGATTTCTTTTCATCTCCACAGATTTCAAAATGCAATGAAAGCGCAAGACAACGAATGACCGGTAATAAGTGACATACTGCCGTTGCATTAATTAAAAGAAAACGAATGAAGCATTACAAAGACGATAACAAACAGCTAAACAGACATATAACACGTATGCTGTGAATTTCGTAAATTTCCTTTGTTTGAAATAACGGTTCAGTTTCTATAGGTCATTTGTGCGTCCGACTGGTCAAGCGGATAGACTAGGGTTCCCATTCGTCCCGTTTTTCCCGGGACAGTCCCGTTTTTTGATAAAATGTCCCGGTGTCCCGAATTTATTCCAAATGTCCCGCTTTTTAAGGGTCCTTCCTGAAAAAAAAAAAATCTTTGGGTAACGGATTTTATTCCGTGTTTTAGTAGTGTTACTTTATCAATTTCCGGTTACAGTGGAAGTGTTACAGAAGTCAGATCTCCTTAAAAAGTTTATTGCTATATCAGCAGATAATACAAATACAAACTTTGGTGGAAAGAAGAGAAAGGGACAGAATAATCTGTACTTCAAAATGCAAGAAAACACTGTGAACAATTTAATTGTTATTGGTTGTCCTGCACATGTGATACATAATGCTGTGCAGACTGCTGCGGATTGCTTACCTATTGATCTTCAGTTAATAATTAACAAGATTTACCAGCATTTCCATATTTATTGTGTACGAGTTGAGGAACTCAAATCATTTTGCGAATTCACCAATACAGAATATAAAACTGTTTTGGGTAACAGCAAGACAAGATGGTTCTCTCTCTTGCCTGCAGTCCAGAGAGTTATTGACATTTTCCCTGCATTGAAGTCATATTTCCTTTCCATTCACAAATGTCCTACCAATCTCAAAAATTTCTTTGAAAATTCACTTTCAATTACACTCCTGCATTTCATTGCCAGCCAGTTAAAAACCTTTTCTGATACCATCAAATGTGTTGAAAAGCAAGAGACAACAGTAATTGAAGTGAAGGATGAAGTAAACAAACTGGTGGAAAAATTAAACTACAGGAAGGCAGAAAAGTTTCTTACCACTACTGTGAGAAATCAGTTGCAAGAATTAGAAAAAGAAGGACACATAACAGTTGAAAAGTTTCAAAGCTATGCAGTAGATTTCTATGACACCTGCATTGAATATATTCAGGAGTGGTGTACACCATTTCTTACGCCTCTTCAGTCTATGGATTGGATCAATTTGAAGGGAAAGGAGTCTGTGACTTGGAAGAACATCCAAGAAAGCCACATATTCATGAAGACAGTGTCACCAAATTTTACTGTGAATGTAAGAGGACTTATTTGATGAGTTTGCATGTGTAAAAATATATTGTGAAAGCGAATTTGATGTGTGGAGTGAACTGAAGGATCAAAGTGTCAGTGAAAAATGGTGTGAGATGTTCGCTCATTTTACAAAGCAGGATATAAATGCTGAGAACCTGAAATGCCTAGTTAGTTTTTGTTTGGCACTGCCAGGATCCAATGCAGCTGTTGAACGTGTTTTTTCATTAATAAATGCGCTTTGGACAGACGAAAAAAACAGACTTAAAATTGAGACAGTGAAAGCTTTATCCGTTATAAAGACCCATTTTAAGGATTTCTCTTGTGCTGAGTTCTATGTCCAAATATCAGAAGAAAAAAACTTCTTGAACAGGCCCATAAATCTGATAAATATTCTGATGAATCTGAAATATAAACTTGACTATTGTGTATTATTTAAAGGTGCGATTTTTCTAATTAAGTATGTTTGTAATTTAGAATTCTTTTTTAAAGTGGAAGTTGTGTTAGTTAATGTGTATTTTTATACCAGTATCTTATTTTAAGTGCAACATATAATATATAATAGATTTATTTGTGCTTTACCTTAATTTTTAACATGTCCCGTTTTTTTTACAAAATGTCCCGGGTTTATTAGGTAAAAATTTGGAAATGTCCCGGTTTTTAAACAAAACATTATGGGAACCCTAGGATAGACAGCTTTCTTCTCGCGGCAAATTTACCGGGTCCCGACATTGAAACCTGGTAGCTTCACGCTCTAGTTTATCCCAGCTGTAAATGGGCATCTGACCCTGCTGTTGAGTTAGGGAATTCAAAAGCAGCAAGAAAGTGGACTGGTAACTGCACCTCGTTTAAAAAAAAAAAGTTGGACCTAGTTTGGTGATCTTTCTAACACCTCGCTCCCCTACGACAGTATCTGTTTTGGGACTATCTTTAACTTCTTTTTTTTTTTAAGTCAGCTGTAATTATGCAGATTAAGTGACTATAACATTTGGACAGGGATAATAGACTTATGGACACTAAAATTTAGAGTGGCCCCTAACCTGATCAGACTGAGTACTGGTGCCAGCTCTATAAATGCAGATGAGCAATCAGGATTTATACGGGAGACTAAAAGTGTGGACAGCTCACGAGCTGTTGAAGCCGGGGGTGAGGGAAAATAAACTTAGTGACGCAAACAGGGAATTTAATTTTTATAAAAGTCATCAATCTACGAGTACTTGAATACGGATGGGTATAGAGGAGTGGTTTCATGGCGAAAAAAAAAAGTGAGATCGAAATTATGAATAGGTTGTCATTGGTACTGATAAAAAAACCACCAAACGGTGTTTCTACTAATTCATGCATGTTCTTGTTGGAAATTAGACTAGCTAGATGAACTTCGCGAGGACGGAAGAACTTCTCGAACTAATTTCCTCAGGGGGAAGTGATGAACAACTTGTGCTGTCCTCTATCTGATTGTTAAAGCTCTTGAGTGTCTTTTATTCTACCAGCTAGTTCTTGAGTTAGAGCTAAGCTCTCGTTGATAGTTCTTATTTTTTTTACTGGGAGGATACACGAGAGATCGTGGCATTATGTTAAGCATAAATGCCATTTGCCAGTGCTCAAAGAAACAATACGACCCCCCCTTCCCCCCCCCCACCAAAAAAAAAGAAAGTCCAGATCTGCGATAAGTGACGCCACCAGCGCCATCTTCTTTATTTATTCTCAATTTATTTTCGTCTATTTGCTATGTCAAATGCTTAGGACAGTAAGTGCAGTTGGCTGCTTCGTCAGTGGCCTGAGGTAAAGCACTTTGCCACTTTATTTGACATGACTAAAGTCGTTTAGACCAACGGGCTAATCACCCGTTTGCCAGTCACTTAAATTACGGAAACAACAGCAAATGGATTGATTTGCCGTTGCCCTAAAGACGCCAATAGGCGTGATGGGAAACAATGGCAAAGAAAACCTATCTGCTGTTGCCCTAAGACGCCATTAGGCGTAATGGCCACTGACTGCTTTGACGGTCGGTGGCTAAGGACGGAAGAAGAAGAAAGTCGTTTAGACTGATGGAAAACGTTACTTAGTAGTAGCCTTCTACGCCTTTTGAAGAGTGCTCCCAACCTATTCCCAGTGTTTGGTTCCGGTGATCCCTGGTGCTCTGTGTATATGTATGCATTTTTTTTTATTTTTATTTTTTTCCGTACGCCTGCTAATACTCGAGGCGAAATCTCAGGTTATTATTTATGTCTAACCTGACCTTGATTTTGCGTGAGTATCCCTTTTTTTCTTGTACAGAGACAGGTGTCCCTCGCCATTCAGGCAAATACTCTCCGATTTCGGAGGTACCCATTACAGCTGGGTCGGCTCAGGAACCGCCAATCCCTGGTCGACGACACTTCTTCAAATGTTCTCGCCAGGTCTCAAGTTAATCCAGTCCAAGTCCCGGTCGACGAAAAATCCTCAAATGCCGTCACCCGGGTTTGATCCTGGATCACCCGGTCGCCAGAGCGGTGTGGTAACCACTACGCTAGCGCGGCTCCCGCTTCTATGTATATATAGTAGGTGCATATATATATATATATATATATATATATATATATATATATATATATATATATATATATATATATATATATATATATATATATATATATATATACACACATACATACACACATACAGGGTGTTTCAAAATTATGTAAACATAATTCGCATGCATATAGCTCACGCATAACTCAGCATAGATTTTTTCGAAGTTTCGAGAATAGAGCGGAATAGTACTAGTTACGAATGAATAATTCCATTAGATTGTTAATCCTAAAGTTTTTTTGTTTTTTTTTATAGAAGGTGAGACTCATCTCAGAACTCGCACAGTGAGGTACCTGAGGCATCAAATTAAAAATTCGTGTTTCAATATTCATTTAGTAACAATACAGAATGGCAGTTCATCGCTGTGAACAATGTATTGTTCCAGGTCGTCGGCCCTTTGAACATTTTAACTTTAAATATGAAAATGCTATAATTATATGTCAACTGATAATTGAGTTATCAGCATTCTAAGTGTATATACATAATTTTTTTGCTAGGTAGACTGGACAGCGACGCTACCTAGATTTGAACCTGGTAACGGGTTTGTTTAAAGCCTATGTCCCTAGTGAGGTGAGGGTTAATAAATGTATGAATTTTATACCCTCTATGGAAAGAACTGGCTGTCCCTTTGGTACCTTTTTTTTTTTTAAATAAAATGTTGCCTCGCCGAGGTGCGTCCCGTTCAACGTAGTGGGTTTATATTAGGGCGCATGTCCAAGTATAAAAGACATTTAGGTATGATAACTTTGGTACCTGCATACTGCCTGAGGCAGAAAGAGTTAAACGAATAGGAATATAAATCTTCTATTAAAACGAGCAAGTAACCCGCCAAAGCATGATAAGGGAAACAGTTATGTTGCGCTCTTTCTACTGCATGTTCTGATCACGGCATTCATTCTCCTGAGATTTTTTAATTCTGTTTCATTCCATTTCAATTTAAGAGGATTTGTCTAGTACAACTGATCATAACTTATAGTCATTGTTAATTGCTCTTTTAATGGATGTTCAGTTCAGCAATGCGTGCCGTTTCCGTATTTTACCGAAATTCACCATGAAAAGATTGCTAGACATACGCGTTATCTTAATGTGTTCAATTTAGCTTTCACAATGCAATGCGCGTCTTTTCCATATTTAACCGCTGAGCTGACACTATTTTTGTGATGTTACACGGACGTTTTATTAAGGCAATCAGTACATATGGGATAGAAGGTCTATGCCCGGGTAAGACCCTCGACTATAAAAAGCAAACACTCGGTCGACATCCATTCTTCGTGTGGTGTCCAAGTTCTGGTTCATGCTTAGCATCTTCGCTTCCACTGTTCTCCGCCAAGTGCATTTTACCGTCCTTCTGGAGTCCATAGCATGGTAGTTCTGGTGATGGTGTCAGGGTCTCTTCTGAGGATGTGGCCAACCAAATTCTAGCGTCTACCCGCTATGATGTTGCGCATGTCTTCTTGGTTGCTCCGAGTTAGCAATTCTTGATTGGTGATGGCCAGAAAATTCGAAGAGTTGTCCTTAGGTAGGTTGTGTGGAAAGAGAACAATTTGGACATTTTCTTTTCTGTTACTCTCCAGCATTATGCGTCGTACAGAAGTACAGAAATTATGCAGCTCTCATATATTTTTAGTTTGTGTTTGTACTATACTGGGAGGATTTCCAGATGTTGTTTAGGTTGGCGAAGGCTATTCTGGCTTTATTCATTCTGTTGCTGATGTCTTTGCTAGTTTCGCCAGATAGATCACATAATGATCAATGGCAGATGGAGACATGCACTACACGACGTGAAAGTAAGAAGAGGCGCAGATGTGGGAAGTGATCATCACCTAGTAGTAGCAAGACTGAAAGTGAAACTCAGAGCTGCTGGACCAGTTGCAGTCAAGCAGAAAAGATACAACATCACGAAACTGAAGGATCCCCTCATCAGAAAAGCTTTCGTGGTCGACGTAAAGAGAAGATATGAGATTATCAAAAGCCAGGAAAGAACAGAGACCGATGATGTTGACCAGAGATTCAACATCATCTCAACAATATACAAGGAAAGCAGCAAGTCATGCTTGGGATTCCAGGAAAGAAAGAGCCAAGACTGGATAACACCAGATACCCTAAACACCATAGCGAAGAGAAAGGAAATGAAAAGAAAGAAAACAGAAGCTAAGTCTCCCAGGTTAAAGGCAATATATAGTTAACAGTACAGTCAGCTGGACAAGGAAATTAAACGTTAAACCCGTGCTAACAAAAGGACATTTCTGGATGACCTTGCAAGACAGGCAGAAGAGGCAGCACTGAGAAATGAACAAAGCACAGTATACAAAATAACTAAAATCATCAGTGGAAAACGAGGTGCAAACAATATTACATTAGTAAGAGATAAGCACGGAAATCTCATCACGACAGTAGAGGGACAGGAAACAAGATGGGCAGAGCATTTCAGAGAAACTCTGAATAAGGAACCACCAGAGACACAATTGAATGTTCCTGAGGCTGAATATGATCTAGATGTTAATACAAACATCCCACGAAAAGAAGAAATCATCACAGCAATCAAAGGGTTAAAGAATGGAAAAGCTCCTGGTCATGATAACTTAAATGCAGAGCTATTTAAGACAGACCCAGAACTAGCAGCAGAACCTTTAGAACCACTATTTGCACAAGTCTGGAAAACAAGGACAACACCAACAGAGTGGAGAAAAGGAATAATTGTCAAATTGCCCAAGAAGGGATATCTTGCTGACTGCAATAATTGGAGAAGAATAACTCTTCTCTCAGTTCCCAGCAAAATACTAGGCAGGATAATTATACAGAGAATCTCAAAAGCAGTAGACCACAAACTGAGGAAAGAACAAGCAGGATTTAGAAAGAACAGAAGATGTGTAGATCATATATTTACCCTCAGGAACATTATAGAGCAGTGCTCAGAATGGCAAAGACAGCTGTACATTAATTTCGTTAATTTTGAAAAGGCTTTTGACAGTATACATAGGGACAGTTTATGGAAAATACTGAGGGCTTAAGGAATTCCAAGCTGCATAGTGTCAATCATAAAAAGCCTTTATGCCAACTTTACGTGTAGCATTGGGCAGAGCAACCTAACCTTTGAAGTGAAGACAGTAGTACGACAGGGATGCCCCTTATCAACCACTCTATTTTTAATAGTCATAGACTGGGTGATGCGCCAGACAACAGAGGGCAATCCAAGAGGAATAAGATGGACTACATTTTCTACATTGGAAGATCTGGAATATGCAGATGACATTGCACTGCTAGCACATTCACATCAACACATCCAGGAAAAAACGGATAGACTTAATAAGTATAGTCAGCAGGTGGGCTTGAGCATCAACCTAAAGAAGACAGAGGTCATGACGCTCAATGTGAGCAACGCTGAACCCATATCAGTAAGGAATCAGCAACTGGAACAGACAGATGCCTTCACATACCTAGGATGCATAGTAACACCAGACGGCGGAGCAAGCAAAGACATCAACAACAGAATGAACAAAGCAAGAACAGCCTTTTTTAGTCTAAACAACATCTGGAAGTCCTCTCAGTAAAGCACAAGCACAAAATTAGGATTATATCAGAGCTGTGTGCTTTCTGTGCTTCTCTATGGCGCGGAGAGCTGGAGAGTCACAGAGAAGGAAATATCGAAATTGTCCTCTTTTCACACAACATGCCTAAGAAAAATTCTCCGAATCTTTTGGCCGAATACCATCACCAACCAAGATCTGCTTACTCGGAGCAAGCAAGAGGACATGCACACCATCATAGCTGGCAGATGAGGGAGCTGGGTTAGCCATGTCCTCAGAAGAGACCCCGATGCCATCACAAGAGCAGCTATGCTATGGACCCCTGAAGGAAAACGAAAGAGAGGCCGACCAAAAACAACTTGGCGGAGGACTGTGGAGGCTGAGATGCAAAGAATGAACCAGAGTTGGGGCACTGTACGAAGGATGGCCACCGACCGAGCAAAGTGGAATCAATTTGTTGTTGCCCTACAAGACGCCACCAGGCGTAATGGCCACTGACTGTTTTGACGGTCGGCGGCTAAGGATCAACGAAGAAGAAGAAGTTCAGCAATCGCGCCGTTTCCGTATTTTACCGAAATGCACCATGAAAAGATTGCTGGACATACGCGTTATCTTAATGTGTTCAATTTAGCTTTCACAATGCAATGCGCGTCTTTTCCAAATTTAACCGCTGAGCTGACACTATTTTTGTGATGTTACACAGACGTTTTATTAAGGCCATCAGTACATATGGGATAGAAGGTCTATGCCCGGGTAAGACCCTCGACTATAAAAAGCAAACACTCGGCCGACATCCATTCTTCGTGTGATGTCCATGTTCTGGTTCATGCTTAGCATCTTCGCTTCCACTGTTCTCCGCCAAGTGGATTTTGTCCATCCTTCTGGAGTTCATAGCATGGTAGTTCTGGTGATGGTGTCAGTGTCTCTTCTGAGGATGTGGCCAACCAAATTCCAGCGTCTACCCGCTATGATGGTGCGCATGTCTTCTTGGTGGCTCCGAGTTAGCAATTCTTGATTGGTGATGGCCAGAAAATTCGAAGAGTTGTCCTTAGGTAGGTTGTGTGGAAAGAATCTGAAAATCACGTCCTACACTAGAAATTTCTTTATCTCGTACTCTGGCCAGCATTCTGCTGAGTGATAAAAATGAAAAGTGCCGAATTATTTACCTCTGCTAGTCTTTTTAGTTTGTGTTTGTACTATACTGGGAGAATTTCCAGATGTTTATTTATTAAACTAATTACCACGATAGGGGTGTCTTAATTTGTATCACTCAGTCCTACGCAACTGTTATTATCTCCATACGGCCACCTTTTTAGATTGGGCGAAAAGAAGCTCTAACAACAAGCAGAAGAGAAAAGAAATAAAACCAAGACGAAAGAAGCGCCAGGAAAAAAACAGCTGATGGCTATCACCTCAGGCGCGCATTCCCGTAGTCAGCTACGACTGAAGGGGGCTATCACCTCAGGGGCGCATTCCCATAGTCAGTAATGACTTAAGGGAACAACTACTAATTAAAAAAACCACCCCCACTGAGATGGTGTCACGGGTTTTACTCCTCTTGCTCTGCAGTGATGGTCCAACAGTGGCCAAAATTCCGAGTATCTACTGAAGGTCTTCAAAGGTGTCTACCTTTGGCTCAAGATTACTCTTGGCAGAGATGTGAATTGGATAATGGTGCTTCAGTTCTAGGGAGCCTCATAGGAATTTAAGACATCAAGTACTACGGCTGATAGGATTCAGGCCGTGTAAACTTTATATCTTCGTAGACCTTCTATGAGTAAGGATTTTACTCGTTCTGATTTAACTCAGTAAAATATTACTTTAATAGCTCTGTTATATGTATTTAAAATGACTGAGACATACGAGTGCAGTTCACTCAAAATGACTAAATCAACTATAAATTTGTATATTTACAGAAAACAAAATTTAATAGTCACTAATTGTTGACAATTGTAAAATAAATAAGAGTGGGGTGAATTAAATAGAGTCTTTAAAAAATTTAATCACGGGGGATGATCTGGATAGAATAAAGAATATTTTAAAATTAGAGTTCACTTGGGAGCTTTAGGTGGTGCTTAGCTGCCAGTAAGATGTCGGTTGGTTTCTGCTCCAGCTGATGCTTGTTCTTTGCAGGTTATGGATCGGTTCACTCTCGTCAATGGTCAAGTCTGGTGGCCGCAACACCTCGTAGTTTCGTGGAGTAATTGTGGATGGTTCAGCGTCTGTTAACTAGCAATGTTCACATGTTAATAAATGCAAAATATAGAATTATGAAACGTACTACTAACACCAAAATATCTTTAGTAATATAGATTTTTGACTCGGAGAAATAGTTAGGGCAACTTGATTAAGATGCCTCTTACATGTGGTGTAGGGGTCATACTTTACAATAGACTCCCACTATGACTTAATATTCAGGTTCCTCGGATTCCGGGCTTTCCGTATTAATAAATATAGAGTTGTCTTTATGTGAATCCACAAGATGCTCAAACATGTTGTCTGGTCCTTTAAAATAGAATCCTGATCCTATTCCTTATTCTGGCTTGTCTGGCTGTCTTCATGATGACTTGAATTTCACAGTGCCGTAAACTCAAAAAGGCTTTAAATTATATGGCAACATTCGGCACGCATTCAGATTGCTACTATATGACAAGACTCCAATCAGAAATGTTGTATTTTTACATCTCAGATGCCAAGCCAATAGCATGCAATTTGCATATATTTTGGTGTGGTATATTCCCCCTACCTCCACGGAAAATTCCTGCATGACACCCGTGTAGTAAAATCTGTGAGATAATCGCTTATTTCAGTAAGATTTTAGTCCTATGATGAATAAATACCCCAGCCCTCAGGTGTCTGACTGGTTTCATCTTCAACGCCAGTAGGGCGATGCCTTTAGTGCAGTGGGAAAGCTAAGAAAATGACCCGCCGTAAAAATCTAACACGCTTTAGTTTCGGTTTCGAAAACGTACAATAAACATTTTAACATCTCGCCGATCTGCTGCACAAAACGGGGGAAAAGCTTGTAATTAACGACTTGCCAGAACTGTGAGACCAAACTGGCGTTTGAATTAACGTAATATGTTAACTTTAACACTAACATTTGTAATAAATTGGACAGTTCTCAGCAGTAAGAACGAGACGATTGTAATAATTAACGCAAAACACTACCAAAGTTTTGAAAAAAAAAAACCTCTTCGCTCTGCACGCGGTCTCTTTAATATACACACGCTGTGGGCAAAGCCAGCAGAGGCAAACACACAGACAATTTTTCAGTTCCTCCTAGCGGTAATATTCTGACGTCACTCAAACTAGTTGGTTTATTTGAATAGTGAGGAAAATGTTAGAGACAGGATGGGGTGGGGGGGGGGGGGGGGGGAATGGGGGGGGGGGGAGAGAGATTTGTATTTGATTTGATTGACAGTGACAAAATTGAAAATCTAAACCATACTGAAACTGACCATAAAAATCATATGGTAGTATACTGAAACTGACCATAAAAATCATATGGTAGTATAGCTTAGAGTCCCCTGAGCAAAAATATGTTTTTTTAATATGGTAGTCCAAGTATTAGCCAAGTTATTGAGAAAATACTAAATGTCTATAGAATTGCTTGTAAGTTAGAAAAGAAAAGAAAAAAATCATATAAAAGGAGATGTGGTTACTCCACGTTATTGCATTGAAGCAAACTATGTAAAAGTACAGGGGCGTATCTGCCATAGGGACCTGTGGTGTGGTCACAGACGGGTGTGAGTCATAAATTAGGGGCTGATGCACATGAATGCACAAGAGGCTGATCCCATACCGTCATGTATACATAGTGATAGGAAGTTGTGATCAGGTTGAAAAAGCCAGGGTGTCTTTTTATTGCAGAGGTTTTATTTCCTGTTACCATCCGGTGACAGGAAACCTGATGAGTGGGTGTAAAGTCTCCATTATAAAGTTTAAGCTGTCAGCTGATAGCCTGAAGGAGCTTACGTGTGGGTGCTGATCTACATTGTCTCTACATTGATATACTGACTTATATTCGACCGACCAAGAATCCCAGGTGACATGTTATCAGCTGGGACCTCTGACATTTCATCCTAAGAAACTAGTTCCTATCAAAATAACATTGAATTATAAGGGGCATAATGAAAACAACAGCACCTCATAACAAATGACAATCACTAGCAACTATTAAAGTATTAGTCTGTGAATACACCTACAGGAACTCTATATTAACATATATTCATAGGACCAAGAGTCCATATTTTTTAGTTAAAACATTATATGTAAATATATTTCCTCATTTTCAAAGACCTGTCCAAAAGAAGTTGGCGGGACAGGCAGATTAAATTGTATAAAGAAAAAAAACATTCAAATTTTAAAAGAAAACTTTAACCACCGTCTTATTCATTTTATTATAGTGAGTTAAAGTGTATTGTGTTGATGTACCATCATCTTCATTTCACCCCTAGACACTAGAGACATCATACACCAGCCACTAGAATCAAAATACGGACTGTGTGAGATGTAGGGAGGTAGCGTTAGGTTCCCTGATCAATATATCATCATCATCATCATTCTTTTTATAGTCAGGTACCTACATGTGCTTGACCTCACACAGTTACCACAGACACAACTATCTTTCTTTTTAGGTATAGCATCTTAACCTCCTCAGCAAAAATAATATTTGCTACAACCCGCAACAAAAAGAGGGTTGTTTACAAGTCATCTCTCCATATAAAGTATGCCAGCTTCCGTCTATTATCGATCATGTTTACACTCACGACTTCATAATATATCGCAGGTAATCTCATGGTCATCCCAAGGTTGTTTACTTCTTAATCGTATGCGCCTAAGCACTGTCTTTTAAGAAATGTAAGGAAATGTATTACTCATTAGTAAACCACACTTCTCGCTACAGATCCCGGGTGCCAGTATGGGTCAAACGAAAGTCATTGATTACCTTAATCAGCAAAAGATGGTCACTGAAGTTCCGACATGACAAGAATTGAAGGAAGGGAGTGTAAGCAATAATTAAGTACAGAAAAATAAGACGTGGAGCAATACTGTCGGCGATAAAGATGACTGCTAGGAAAAGAGAACGGACAATTCTGTCACAGATGGACACATATTGAGAAAACATGTTGATAGCATTACCAGACAGTCCTTGTTCTGGAATCCCCAGAGTAAGATAAGCAGAGGTAAGCCGACAAACACATGGAGACAGCAATGAAAATGAAGAGGTAGTCATTGGAAAAACCTTGAGCTGGTGGCACGTGACAGGAGGACATGGCATACGTTTGTTGAAGGTTTAATATCCTTGGAGTGTTGAAGCACAATGAATGATTGAATGAAACAAAATAGTTGAGCACAGAGAAGTCAGCCTGAAACTTTTGTCCGCATGTCTTGTCTCACCGAACATATCTTGAAAATGAGAAACCTGACTGCATACACAGCTTCTGACAGGGAAACTAATTTATACTTTATCATGGAGTGCTTTATCTTTTATCGAAGCATGGAGTACTTTATCTTCCATCTTTTGTCGAAGAACCTGATATCTTTGTGTAGAGTCTACGGCTTCTAAATTGTTCCATTTGTTTCTGGTCGAATCTTAGAATCTATTTATGATTCACTTCATGTTAGGAGCTTCCGGCTGCTGTTCTGTATTGTTGAAGAAAATTGTTACAGACAAGGTGCTAGATTTGTTATGCCGGCATCTAATGAATTCCTCGCATGTCAACCAGATAAATGGCACATAATGGTGCCGGCTATCTTGGATTTCTATTATACTTGGAGCTTCCTTTGTCCCTAATGCAGCGCTTGACAGCTTTTATTAAACTGCTGACAGATGCTTGCAGCTAGCCATGGCAGGGGCAGAATAGACGAGTGCGAATAGGGGACGTAGGAACAAATAGACACTACCAATGGAACGTATGATTCTGGTAGAAAGCCATCTCTACAGTCTAGAAACACACATGTGTCTGTTGATATGTATATCAGTGTCTGCATGTGTCTATGGACTGGTAGACGCTTGTTTTATACAGTCGGTAGTCGGTGGGTCAAGCTGTTTGATTAATGTGTTTATTGCACCGTAATTGCCTTCTCAGTCCCAGAGTATATTATCTGGATTATGATACATTGCACTGCGCATTAATTTTGTAACACATTACATTGTACATGTTGTTACACATTGTATTATTGTAAGTGGATTGAATACCCTATTGCGTTGTACATGAATTGTGTGGCACATTGTATTGTGCAATGGGTTGTGTGACATTTTATTGTATATGGATTATGTGACACATTACACATCGATTGTGTGACACATTATACATAGATTGTGTGACATTGTATTGTACATGAGTTATGTGACACATTGTATAGGCATGGGTTGTTGTGACGTATGTAAATATAGCCTCAGTAATCCTGCAGAAATCCGACCACCTTCGCTTTCTCAGTGTTTACGTTTTGCGAAGGAAAACCACGCAATTCGCTGTCTGTTGACTCACTTTTGAAACCACGCCTATTTTTCCTGTCTTTCTTGCGCTAACGAGTTGTTTACCTATTTTTGCAACATGTCAGATAACAGGGGAGCGAACTTGTCTGTTTACCTGAGTTCTCACGCGAGCGGATCTGTCAATCATCAGATAGTGACAGAAAGCTTACTTACTTACTTACTTACTTAGTCGTTCCCCTTCTACCGTGAGGTGTAGAGGTTTGGAAGAGAGAGCGCCAGACTACCCTATCGGCTGTCTTCCTCCTGGCCTGGTTCCATTCTAGTCCTCGATCCTTCAAAGATTGTCTAATGTTGTCCTCCCGGCGGACTCTGGGTCGTCCTGGGGTCTGGATCCCTGGCTCTTTGTTTCCAATGCTTGTCGTGGTAGCCGATCTTCTCCCATTCTGCAGACATGGCCAAACCATCCTAGTTGGGACTGTTCTACTTGGGTCTGCAGGGGGTGGCATTTTAGGCCTTGACGTATCGTCTGGTTGCGGACCATGTCTCTTCTTGTTACTTCAACCACCTTCCTCAGATACCTCATTTCTGAGGTTTGGATCTAGCTTTTGCGGGTTGTAGTCATTGCCCATGACTCGCATCCATATGTCAAGACTGGGACATAGGTGGAGCGGTATACAGCCATCTTCGTTTTCTTACCAACCTCTCTCTTGCTGAGGAATCCTCGATTTATGGCCTGAAAAAGTCTCCCAGCTGCTGCTTTTCGAGTGGCCAACTCTTCTTTAATGCCTCCCTTTCGGTCTATAATATCTCCGAGATATTTAAAGTGGTCTACCTGCTCCAGTACCTGTTCTCCCAGCTTAATCTTATGTCTTCTTTTTTCTCGTGATATCACCATGGATTTTGTTTTAGACCTGCTTATGGCCATCCCTCTCTTCTCCAGCTCTTTCTTCCAGACTTGCAGGTTGAATTGGAGATGTGCCTCTGATTTAGCAATCAGGGCAACATCATCAGCAAATGCCAGCTCTGAAATACATACTTGTCTCATCTTCCAGTACCCCACTGAATACTTTCTTGTTCTCTCCTTACATGCCTTGATGACATCGTCCATGAGGAGTATGAAAAGATAAGGTGACAGGATATCACCTTGTCTTACACCAGTGGTGGTCCTGAACTCTTCTGACTTATGGTTTGCTGTCCTCACATAATTTCTGCAAGACTTGTAGAAACTCTGTATAGCATGAATCAGAGGCGCTGGAATGTTCTTCCTTGCCAAACAGTCCCAAAGTTTGCTCCAGGGGACCCTGTTAAACGCCTTTTCCAGATCTATGAAACAAAGATGGATCTCACTCTTATACTCAAGGGCTTTTTCACTCAGCTGTCTGGGTGTGAAGATTAGGTCTTGAGTGCTTCGGTTTGCTCGGAATCCGCACTGGATCTCATCCAATTGTGGCTCAGCTAGGCATCGGAGTCTCTGCTCTAGGATTCTAGAGTAGATTTTACCAGGGACACTGAGAAGGGATATGCCTCTGTGGTTTACACATTGTCGATTGTCACCTTTTTTGAAAATTGGTGTTATGATGGCAATCTCCCAATCCTTTGGTATGGTCTTGTTGCACCACGCTGCCTGTAGGACCCTTAAGAGTAATAGGTCACCTGATGCCCCCATGTACTTAACCATTTCTGGTGTTATACCATCATGCCCTGCTGCTTTGCCCATCTTGATCTTCTCCAGTGCTGCCTTCAGTTCTTCCTTCTTTATGTCATCTTCATCACCATTGGTTTCCTCTTCTGTGCTAGTGGTTATCATTTCTGATGCTTGACCTTGCTCACCATCAAGGAGTTCTGAGAAATATTCTTTCCATCTTTCCATTACTTCCTTCCGGGCAGTAAGCAGTTTGCCGTGCTTGTCCTTTATAAACTTGAGAGGGCATTGTCTTTCCTTCCTCATGTTCTTTAGGGTCTTATACAAGTAGAACAATTTCTGGTTTTCTTGTGCATCTTTTTCTAGCTTTTCTCCAAATTCTTCCCAGGACTTCTGTTTTGCTGCTAGCACCTTGTTCTTTGCTTCTGTTCTAAGTATCACATATTCTCTATATTTCTCTATTTGTCCTGCTGTGTTTTTAGCTCCTAAGTATTGTTTCCATGCCATTTTCTGATCTCTTATTTTCTCTTTTACTTCTTCTGTCCACCAAGGTGTCCTCTTTCTCTTGTTCCCAAGTCGGACTTTACCACATGCTTCTGCAGCAGCTGTCTTTATGATGTCCTTGAATTTAAGCCAGAGTCATCAGGTTGTTCTTCTGTGTTTCTCACCGCTGTAGCAATAAGCCCCTGATATCTGGTCTTAATTTCTGGCTCTCACAGCTTGTAGGTCTTAATGCTCATTTCTCCCGTTTGTTTACTTGGTGTCTTGCGTGATGTTGGGCAGTTCCTAGGCTGACCTTTCAGTTGTTCTTTTGATTGTAAGCAGGTAGTGATCACTTCTAATCTTTGGCCCCCTCCAGACTCTAGCATCTTGGACATATTTGAATGAGCTCCTCCTAACAAGGGCATAGTCGATCACTGACTTCTCATTCTTTGTTGGTTCACATCTAGTGTATGCATGTATGCGCTTATGGGAGAACTTTGTGTTTGTAATGATCAGATTCTGCTCACTGCAGAATCTAAGGAGTCACTTTCCATTGTCATTGAGAGTATCTTCTCCATATCTTCCGGTAACTCCACCCCATCTAGCATGGTCATTTCCTACTCTGGCATTGAAATCTCCGGGCATGATAACTTCATCTAGGCAGTCATCCACTGTCCTTTGAAGCAGCTCGAAGAATTCCTCCTTGACCTCTGCTCTCTCATCCTCATTTGGCCCATACACTATGACCAGGCTGACTATGGTTTCTCCTTCTTTTAGTTTTACAACCATAATGCGCTCAGAGACAAAGTTCCATCCATTGATACTATCTTTCTAGTTTTTGGCCACAATGCAACCCACGCCCCCTTTAGCTCTTTCAGATGTGGGTACACCACTGTAGAGCAGCGTGTTGCCATCGAGATCCATGACTCCTTGTCCCTTTTTCTTTGTTTCCGTTATAGCCAGGATTTATAATTTTGCTTTCCTCATCTCTTCCACCAGCTCCTCTTCTTTCCCATTTATACTTCTTGTGTTCCATGTTCCATAAGTCGTAGTCCGTTCCAGTTCGTCGCCTTTAGAATCAGTCCGGTTTTCTCTCTTGTAGTTCGCGTAATTATGTTTTAAAGCAAACAGGTGATTGGCCTGTTGTGCCTTTGCATGGTGGAGGGGCTGCCTTATTACGGCCTCCATGCAGGCCGCCCTCCTCCTTTTTCAGCCTAGCTTGGGACCGGCCTTGGCGGAGTTGTGACAGAAAGCACGTGGGGAAAAAGACCAGACTCGGTAGCAAATTCAAGGGTGATAATAATACTTCCCGACTACCTTTGATGTCCGACATTTTCAGGGGAATTAAGTATTTGATCTACGGCAGGGGGACGAAATCTAAGAAATCCCGTTTGCACGGGATGTCTTCTGATGTCGTTCGGCATCGCGAGTGAGCGAACCGTAGAATTCTTTATCTCGGAAGCCAAGCTCGTTGATTTTTCCCTGATACTTCGAAGGTATGACTTGTCACATCTTGTAGAGATATTGCACAAAATCTGTATTTATACTGCGTTCTCTCCAAGTCAGTTATCAAGTCTCTCAGGAAATTTTGGATAATCTAAACGCGTACGCGAGAACCTATGTGAAATAGTGCGTTAATAGCCTTCGTGGGGATTATTCTGTTTTTCTGGTAATAATATAAGTTGTGCTTAAGTGTTAAAATGTGTTAAAGTTTTACCATTTTATTCACTGTGAGTCCCAGCGTTAAGACTAGCGAAATAGCAAACGCGTAGATACTTTTTTACCAGTTGTTCAGCATAATGTAAAAATCCATCAACCATTTTTTTTTTGCACCAGAAGATACGGTTTAGTTGACTAAGTAAAATGCTATGAGTGACGGATAATGTGACAGAGTAGCATGCGCATTATATTTTCATTGTGTGTAATTATATAGTGACTAGTGTTTAATATAATGTGTAAACACGATAGACGCCGACAATCAACTAGCTAGTAATGACAGGCGATATGTGTTAAGGGAACGTAGTCACAATTAAATTATAACTGACATTGTGCGCTGAGTGTTTTACCGGGTCGGAGGGGGGAAAGGTGGCATGCTTTTACCAAACCCGTACTCGTTAAGCGACACGCGATAGTATAGGATAAGATACCGTGTGCCTTTTAATTTAATTAGGTGACGGAGAGGATAAGAGATCATACCTTACGCTTGATAGCATAGGATATTCTCATTTTGGTTAAATGTGTTGTTTTCTTCCTAATACAGTGCTTGATCAAAACCCAGCGGCCAGCGGTTTTCTATTGTGGTCCTTTCCTCAGTTACTGAAGGAATAATAGTTGTCGTTTTTCCTTGGCGTTCGTCCCCGTACCGGTGTGAACAGGAAATGCTAAGGTGACACACTAACATTTTTTAACTGTAAATTTGAGTAACGGGACTTAAAAAATACCCAGATTTTTCCATTCAATTTTATCTGCCCGCTGTGGCAATATACATAACATTTTTCTCGACTTCTGACAGTCGTTTACCCAAGTGGATTTTATCCAGAAGAAAACGCTGTTTCATAATCGGCACTCACCCCAGAGCAAGCCGATAGGGTATCATCATCATCATCATCATAATTAACAGTTTTTTTTAGCAATCATATGTTTTCCTGCTGTTTACTAGGAATGCCATATATCAGAGAGTTCCGGCATTAACTATTCTAGGTGACAATTGTGTATCCAGAAATCATCCACCAAATTAGGCGTTCCCCGTGTAAAATTTAATTATTATTGGAGGGTTTGGGGCCCGATTCCGATGATACCAACTACTGGACTTTATATGCACATTCATTTGTTACAGGAAACATTGTACCTGCCAACTTCTGTTTTTAACTATTGTTTCTTTTTTTACTGGATAGCATTTTAGTGGGAACTCGTTCTTTTTTTTACTGTCTATTCTGTACCCTAGTGTTAATCTTTGACCTTTTGGGTTATTAACTTCTTTTGGGATCTTTTCTCAACAAGGGGAGAGGGCACTTATTGGGTTATTTTCCTATGTCTGTAAACATGATTATATATATATATATATATATATATATATATATATATATATATATATATATATATATATACCTTCATGGTCAGGCCCAAGACTTATGTCAATCCCCTTGTGTATATATATATATATATATATATATATATATATATATATATATATATATATATATATATATATATATATATATATATATATATATATATATATATATGTTTGATGTTGTAAAGTTTAAGGGATAATAAACTAAACAAAACTTAACGTAGTGTTTTGGTCAGACCCATATCCATTTACCATAGTTTTTCACGTTTGTGTGTCTTGTTGTCACATAATTGTGTGTGTGTGTGTGCGCAGTAATCTTATAATTATACCTATAGGGAGGTTTGACAGATTGTCTGATACCAAAAGATCGTCGTATAGATAGGCTGGACTAGAGAAACCACTCATTCCAGAGACACCTTAATCTATTCACTCGTGGAATCTATTCTAACACCTTTCTTTCTCATATACCCCCACCTTCTACTCTACTCAGACGGGACCAAATAAATCGCTAACCTATCTAAAAATGTACGACAGTTGTGTGATACGCAACGTTGTGCGTAGTTTGCGTGGCTTATGATATTGCTTATGGGTTGTGTGACACCTTATGTTGTGCATGGGTTGTGTGACACATTATGTTGTGCATGGGTTGTGTGAAACATTATTTTGTGCATGGGTTGTGTGACACATTATTTAGTGCATGGGTTGTGTGACACATTATGTTGTGCATGGGTTGTCTAACACATTATGTTGCGCATGGCGTGTGTGGAACATTATGTTGCGCATGACTTGTATGGAACATTATGTTGTGCATGGGATGTGTGACACATTAGGTTGCGCATGGGTTGTGTGACATATTATGTTGTGTCTGGGTTGTGTGTCACATTATGTTGCCCGTGGATTGTGTGGCACATTATATTGTGCATGGCTTGTGTGGAACTTTATGTTACCCATGGCTTGTGTAACACATTATGTTGTGCCAGGGTTGTGTGGAACATTATGTTGCCCATGGCTTGTGTGGAACATTATGTTGTGCATAGGTTGTGTGGAACATTATGTTGCGCATGGCTTGTGTGACACATTATGTTGCGCATGGGTTGTGTGGTACATTATGTGGTGCATGGCTTGTGTGACACATTATGTTGTGCATGGCTTGTGTGGAACATTATGTTGCGCATGGGTTGTGTGACACATTGTATTGTTCATAGCTTATCTGACACATTGTATTGTACATGACTCGTGTGACACATTGTATTTTACATGACTTGTGTGACACATTGTATTGTACATGACGTGAGTGACACATTGTATTTTACATGACTTGTGTGACACATTGTATATTACATGACTTGTGTGACACATTGTATATTACATGACTTGTTTGACACATTGTAAATGACATGACTTGTGTGACTCATTGTATTGTACATTACTTGTGTGACACATTGTATTGTACCTGAACTGTGTGACACATTGTATTGTACATGACTTGTGTGACACATTGTATTGTACATGACTTGTGTGACACATTGTATTGTACATGACTTAGGTGATACATTGTTTTTTATATGACTTTTGTGACACATTGTATTGTACATGACTTGGGTGACACATTGTATTGTACGTGACTTATATGACACATTATATTGTACATGACTTAGGTTACACATTGCATTTTACATGACTTTTGTGACACATTGTATTGTACATGACTTAGGTGACACATTGTATTGTACATATCTTGTATGACATAGAGTATTCTGCATGGGTTGTGTGAAACATTTTATTGTACATGATTTGCTTGACACATTTTATTGTACATGGGTTGTATGACACAATTTATTCTACATTGCGTGTGTGGCACATTGTATTGTAAATGGGTTGTTAGACCCATTGTATTGTACATGCGTTGACTCTGACATCATAATGTACTTGAGTTGTGTGATACATTGTATTGTGCATGGACGGTATATCTTCTTCTGCGTTCGTCCTAAAAAGGACGTTTGTTACGTTGTGTCGCCGTTTACAGCAAAGTTGCGATATCTGCGCCTTTCGGCCCGACACATCCGTTTTCAGCATTGCATTTTTGGGACTGGGTTAGCCTTCCCTCTTCGATCCCTACTCTCTCAGCCAGACTGCAGTGATGCAGTCTGTTGGAGGTGGAGTAGGGTCTTGGTCAGCTCTGGTTCGCTGACCCTGACGCAAGCAGTCAAGCTATGGGTCGCTTACTGCATTCCTCACTTTTGATGCGTCTTCGGTCCCGGACGGTATATGACATGGTATTCTGCATAGGTATTGCGCTACACTGTGTCGTTCATGTGAATCAAATTATCTGATGTGCTTTCTAGTACTGGGTAAACTGCTTGTGATATTCACCCGCTCCTTGGTTAAGTTTCATATCTATTTTTCGCACATCAATAGTGTTTGCTTCATTGCGCGCACAGGCCTTTTTCAACCAGTATACCAAAACTTGTGCACTAAATCATCTCTATATTGACCAGTGTTTATTGTCTCTTCCCACATTGCTGCGTGTATCTTTCGTTTCACAGTTCGGATTTATGTGTATCCAGTTTTAATATACTGTATGTTGTTTAATACTTAGTTCGAAACACAATCACGTTCCGTATGGGCTGGCAACCTCATTATATACACAATTGCCACATAACTACTACTACAACAGCATGTGACTTCTTGGTGCAAATATCCTGCAAAGGAACCAGCTGCATTGGTGACTCAATTCTTCGTAATATACTGTCGTGAAACGAGTGTAACCCACTACTTTGTTAATCACTATGTCGAGATACAGATTTGCTTCAACCAATCAACGAGCAACGTTCACCAGTCTCTGAGACATAATAAATGAACGGCCATCATGTTCACGCAAGATGGCGGATTAAAACTGAATAAAATTAGGCTGTATGAGACCAGGTACCAAACCGGAGGAACCCAATCAGCTTGCTCCGCCAGGAACCAACCGAAAGCTTTCCTTAAGTATTTACCTGCCTATATAATCGGGCGGCTTTTATGCATAATCACACACAAGACACCAACGTCCTTTTCAGGACGCCACTACTCGAGATAAGATCGCGTTATCGTCAAAATGCCCAGACATAGGCCACACGCTAAAAAGAGGAAGGTCTACACCAGCCCACCAGCGCAGAACAGCCAGGGTAATCGCAATATCACAATCAACAATGACAGACAGCCAGAGAGCAAGACTGCCCCAAGTACTCGTGCCGGGACCGGCCCTTCTATAACTCCGGACACGACTGAGTTAGCTGTGACATGCGTCGACCCGACTGAGAGTCAGAGTGGCCCGACCCCTTGCCTAGATAAAGAAGACCCAGAACATAAAGAAATATGTAGAGCGTTACGACAGCTGGAGAAAAGAAAACAAGCGCTTCTATCCAGGCTGCACCCACCCGACTCGTCAGCAGTAACCCGGTCTATGACAGAGAAGCCGCACGATGCCGAGATGACAGCCGACCCACCTGCAAGCACTATGAAGGAAGTGATAGAGGCAGATCCTCAACACAGACAGGTACAAGAGGAAGATGTCGCAGAGACAATTTTAGATGCACTTCGAAGACTTGAAGACGGAGACGAGTCCCTTAGGCTCACTCTTCAAGAAGCAACAGTAGAAGTAGCTCCAGACGTGCTGGACATCGAAACCACTGAGAAGCAAGCTACCATTCCTGATCCTGAGGAAAAAACAGCTGACAACTCAAAGGCTCAGACGCAAGATATCACACCGAATAACCAAGAACAAGATTCGAACCAAGCCTGTAGAAGGAAACAAAGACCAAACACTAAAAAATACAAGCTACTCAGAAACGATACAGGAGAGGATTGTTAAGATCACCCAGACGTCAGGAAGTGAGGTCTCACTCAGGGCCCTACCCGACAACAAAGTGATCAACATCCTCGAGGTGATAACTGGACGGAGAGGTATCGCCAAAGTAGGGAGGCACGAAAAGGGAGTAGTGCTTTCTCTCAACAACACAGACAAAACAACCTCGCTGATGATCGAACTGGAATCCGGTCCAAAGGAAATCCAGTTGCCCCACCAAATAAAAGTGGTGGTGGAAAAGTACAAGACAACAAAGAAGTTGGTCATCAGAGGGGTGGATACAAGATGTTCCGAAGGCGACGTCCACAGACGCCTTCAAGCTGAAAACACAAATCTTAAAATCACGCAGGTCGAAAGGCTAAAAACCTGGGCCAAGAAAGATACCAATCTGATGATAGTCACGGTAGAAGGATCGACAAGACCCGAGAGACTGACGCTCGAAACCACAACCAAAAAGACAGAAGCCTATATCCCTCCGGTGATGCAGTGCTCCAACTGCCAGCAGTTCTCGCACACAAAAAAGACGTGCAGGAGAGATGCAGTTTGCCGGTATTGTGCGGGTAGTCACCAATATGGCGACTGCCCCAGGGCAAAGGAGGACCGCAACTACAAAGAAACTAACGAAAACCGTATCTGTGCAAACTGCCACGGAAACCACGGGGCAAGGTACAGAGGATGCCCTGTGTTCCAGGAAACTAAGAGCATCTTGAAGGAGGCCGTGTCTAAAAAACATACCCTTCAAAGAGGCCAAACACAGAGTGAATGCGGATGCTACAGAAAAACAGCGCACGATTGACAGAAGACAGCTACACAAGCTGACCGCTGAAATCAACGAAATGAAAAGGAAACAGCAGAACGAAAGCAGAAACAAGCAGGATCCCGTAGACGACAAGGACAGCGGTGAAGACATAATAGATATGCAGAGCGCCAGAGAAATGTTACAGAGCGCCCAGGCAATGCTACAGGAAACAAAATCCATCAAACACGAGATAGAAGTTGACATCGCCAAACTCACAGAGCTAAAGGCAGAGAACGAACAAATACTCAAAAGAATTGAAACAACCATCAAACACGAGATAGAAGTTGACATCGCCAAACTCACAGAGCTAAAGGCAGAGAACGAACAAATACTCAAAAGAATTGAATCAGAGAGAAGGATCGTTGAGGATATCCTTACAAAAACTAGAGAACAAAACAAAGAAACGAAAGACAAAATGAAAATCGACATCGTACAGCAAAATGTTACTCAATCAAGACAGAGCATTAGCAGCCAGAAACGCTAGAACAGCTACTACCAACGATAATTGAAAAAGCACTGTCACAGATACAGGAGAGCAAGAAGACAAAAGCAACAGAAACTAGTAGCGTAGAAACACACAAAACTAAACGAGCCAGATAGTTGAGGCAGGACATAAAAAAACACCATGAGAGCGACACGGCACCACAAACGGGACAAAGAGGAATCCAGACAGCCAGCAAGTGGTCCTTTTCAGGACCAGTCACCTCCAGGACTACGAACGAGATACCAGTGAAGACGATAACACCCCTTTAGGAAAATAGGCTTTCCGCAGGTCTATAATGTTGGTATTTGTTGTGTGTCATTTATACTACCTATCAGGTTACTGATTGTATCTTGGGTAAATTAAGTATAATGATTGTATTTCCTGATTGAATAGACGAAGGCTAATAGGACTCATACTTCAACCTATTGTCTCCTATACTTCAATCTATTGTCTCATCTAACTCCAACTGTAATATAACCAAAACAGTCCTTGTTAGGACTCAATCTATTGTCTCCTATAACTCAATCTATTGTTTCACATGATTTCAGTCTATTGTCTCATCAAGACCAACTGAAATATAACCAAAACAGTCCTTGTTAGGACTCAATCTATTGTCTCCTATAACTTCAGTCTATTGTCTCCTATAACTTGTCTATTATCTCAGATAAGACCAACTGCCATATAACCAAAACAGTCCTTGTTAGGACTCAACCTATTGTCTCCTATACTTCAATCTATTATCTCAGACCAACTGCAATATAACCAAAACAGTCCTTGTTAGGACTCAATCTATTGTCTCATCTAACTCCAATCTATTGTTTCCTATAACTCCAACCTGATATATCACCAAACAGTCCTCGTCGCATATACTCCTATCATAAGAACATAACGTTATTGTTAGGATATATGTTACCAGCTTGTATAGCACTCGTCAGAGAGGGCCTGGTATATTATAGGGGGAAGGAAATGGTTGTATCACTCCTAGGTGTACATATTATTGGATGTATTCATGTATGGAACTTATATTATGGGATGTATTCATGTATTGAATGTATTCATGTATTAAATTTATATTATTGAATGTATTCATGCATTGAATTTATATTATTGAATGATATCCATGTATTAGTTTATCAGAAAGAATGTTTTGCAAGTAGACACCTGTCTTGTCACGCTATTGCTAAATCATACTGAGCCATGTTGTCATTCATCCTACATGCAAACACTGAGGCACACGCTCATTTCATCCACATTAGAAATAGGTGGGCTTGAGGACAGAAATTAGCCCCTATTTTTCCTTGTTACAGGTTTATACGTGTCATAAAAAAAATGAGATCGTGGGTCGTCAATCCAGCTGCCTGGAACTCCGCAGGAGCATAGAGGTTGTCAAGACTCTACATCTTTAGTCCCCCTCAGTCTTGGGTGGGCTAACGAAACGATCAACCGCTGGTGTTTTGTGTCAACCAAACCAAGAAGGACAGCACTTCTAAGAGATGAGTACACATTAGTACCATTTCTGTCGGCATTGTGAGCAAAATCTAAGTCAATGAAGCCTTGTTTTTTTTAATATCACAGTTAGTTACACAGCGGAGGTGGCACTTTATGTCGGTCTCCTCTCTACTACTGTTTCGAGATCAGATCATTCACAGCCGTAACTAATTTGTGATACCAGTAGTCCTCTCAGACACTGGGACTTCACCATTTTCTGCAGAAATTATATTTCTGTAATTGTCAGTACTATACTGATCTTACAGCCAAAATAAAACCTCACGCCACACTGGGGGCTCGTTCCTGGGATATTTCTGTATATCTTGAGCCATACTTAGTCTATTCATCTATCTACACTCTATCTTGTGCCACCCATAGATAACATAAGAAACAAATTTTTGAAAAAAATTCTATAATAGGATTTTTTATTGTTTTCTTAGGAGGAGTACCATTTAGTACTCAGTAAATAGTTGATGCTCACAAAGTTGTACGGAAATTATTTGTTCATTTAAATTAATTAAGTTTAATTACAATAATTGGGTTATAGTAAATTTACATACCCTATCTAAGTAACGCCATGGCTGATCTAGTGAAGTTCAGGACTGCGATCATGCAGATGGGTAAGGAATTAAACATGACAGGTGATGCTCTTACTCAGTATGTCACAACAGAAGTGGACAAACACATGGATAGGGAAGAAAGAAAGTTGCAATTAGAGACTGAAGCAAGGAAATTAGAGGCTGATAGAGAAGCAAAGAAATTGGAGGCTGAAGAAAGGCTGTTGCAAGCAGAAGCTGAAAGAGAAGCCAAAAGACTGGAAGCTGAGAGAAAAGACAAAAGACTGGAAGCTCAGAGAGAAGACAAAAGACTCGAAATTGAAGCTAAGAAATGGGAGGCTGAAAATGAGGCAAAGAAAATAGAAGCTGACGAAAGGAAATTACAAGCAGAGAGAGACCATCAGTTGAGATTAAAAGAGCTTGAAATTCAGGCAAATACTGGCAATAATGGTGGTAGCTCACCTCACTCAGAGAGTAGCTCCAGCCAGAGCACCTCAAGTGGGTCCATGAATTTTCATCTGGACCCATTTGTTGAAAAAGAAGACGCCATTGAGTCGTACCTGGATAGATACGAAAGACTTGCCACTACCTATGGCTTAGTAAAAGAAAAGTGGAGTCTTAAACTATCTCAGGGATTGAGAGGTGTTGCCTACGATGTATATTTGAAGCTCTCAAGAGATGACCAGGAAAATTATGAAATCCTGAAGCAGGCACTGCTCGTGAGATATGAAAAGAACTCAGAATCATATAGAAAGAAATTCCGAACAGCTAAACTTCTTCCAGGAGAAAACTATCACCAATTCTCTGCTAGATTGGAAACCTATTTGGAAAAATGGAGGAGAATCCTATCAATACTCATCCAGAAGAGATGAAAAAGGCTCAGGCAGCAGATAGCACACTGAAGCCTTGTTTTGGCAAATTGCCTAAAGCACATAACCCTCCAGAGAAAGGAGACTTGTATATGAAGAATGGCCTACTATACAGAAAAGCTGGAACAGGACCTAAAGGGCATGGACAGCTTGTAGTGCCAAAATCTTACAGGGAGAAGGTTATGACGCTAGGACATGCTATACCCTTCAGTGGACATATGGGAATAGGGGCCACTGGACAAAGGATAGCCTGTCACTACTTTTGGCCAGGAATTACAGAGGACATAAAAAGATATTAAGATCCTGTCCAGAATGCCAAAGAGTAGCTCCTAAGCATAGGACTGCACCAGCAACACTGGGAGAAATGCCTATTATGGGAACCCCTTTTGAACGTGTTGCAGTAGATATTGTTGGACCCCTCACTAGGACCAAGAAGAGAAATGCTTACATCTTAACCTTGGTAGATACTTGCTCTATGTGGGGAGAAGCAGTGGCCATGTCAGTTATAGATTCAAAGCACGTGGCAGAGGCCCTGTTGACAATATTTACCCGATTAGGTTTCCCGCATCAGATATTGACTGACAATGGGTCTCAGTTTAAGGGAAAGCTAACACAAGAAGTATTCAGGATATTTCAAGCCAGGCACTATCATTGTAGTCCCTACCATGCCCAAAGGGAACGGTCAAGAAGAACGGTTCAATGGTACGCTTATTTCAATCCTTAGAAAGCTGGCAAGTGAAAAACCTGATACTTGGGATACGTACTTACCCGCGGCACTATTTGCATATAGGGAAGTACCCCACAATTCAACTGGATTGGCTCCAGCTACATTGTTGTTTGGAAGACCAATCAAAGGTCCACTGGAAGCATTGCTGTGGACATGGACTGATGAAAAGGCAGAGGAAACAGTGACTTCCGCATACCAGTACGTCAACGAGTTGACATCTCGATTGAAAGCAGGTTGGAAACTGGCCAATGATAACTTAAGACAGGCCAGAAGAAAGCATGCTGCGTACTACAACAAAAAAGCAAAGGATAGGGAACTGGAGGTGGGTGAAAAGGTGTTATTACTGTTGCCGAGCAGCAATAATAAATTGCAGATTGGATGGCAGGGACCCTATGTCATACTGGAAAAACTTTCAAGGACCAATTATAAGATTGACAAGAAAGGAAATGAGAAGGTATATCATGTCAATCTTCTTAAAAAATACTATGACAAGGAATCATCAGAAGTTGCACATATCATGACCCTAGCTATTGCAACAGAAATGCACGGTGAACCACTTCACTCTATGGAGTATCCACTCACAACTACAGAGGATTATGTTCAAGTAAATATTAGTGAACATTTAACTCCAGAGCAGAAGAAGAGGGTTCAGAAAGTGTTGGAAACCCGTGCTGATGTGCTCACAGATAAGCCAGGTCAAACGAATCTGTTAGAGTACGACATGAAGGTTACCGACCCTACCCCAGTATGCATGAGAACATACCCTATACCCTATGTGAAAGCCCAAGCACTAAGGGAGGAAGTTGATTATCTGTTGAAGGAGAAAATTATCTCGAAGTCAGACTCTCCCTATAGCTCAAGTGTGGTGCTATTGAGAAAACCGAGTGGTGAACACAGGTTATGTATTGACTACCGGAAGCTTAATGCGATCACAGAATCTCAGGTGGACCCATTACCTGACACCAACCAGCTGTTCTCTACACTGAGTAAGGCTAGGTATTTATCGAAGGTAGATCTAAGCAAGGGATACTACCAAATACCAGTGAAACCAGAAGTTAGGAAAATGCTGGCATTTAGTACATCAGACGGACACTACGAGTTTAATGTACTACCCTTTGGGCTGAAAAATGCTCCCAGTATCTTTTCAAGAATGATGAGGAAATTGTTGGAACCTCTACAAAATCCCCATATCACTAACTTTATGGATGACATTCTTGTTGCTAAAAAAAACATTTGAAGAGCATATAGTAGCGCTCTCCATGTTGTTTGACAGACTGAGAGCCACTGGATTGACTGCACGTCCAACCAAGTGCTATATCGGTTGTAAGGAGTTGGAATTCTTAGGTCACACTATTTCTACAGGTCATATGTCTCCTGACCCAAAGAATATAGAGAAGTTAAAGAAGGCACCCAGACCTCAAACGAAGAAAGATGTGAGATCATTCGTGTCATTATGTGGGTTCTATCAGAAGTACATACCCCACTTTAACTCTCTGTGTGCACCGTTAACTAACTTAACGAAGAAAGGACAGCCTGACAAAATCCAATGGAATGCTGATTGTGAAAAAGCTTACACAGAGCTAAAAGCAAAACTCACCAGCAAACAAATCCTTACGCTACCCGATATCACGCAGGAATTTGTATTAAGGACGGACGCTAGCAGTATAGGTATTGGTGCAACTCTCTTGCAGAAATCAAAAGCCCTGCCGGAGGAACTTTTACCAGTCGCCTACGCCAGTAGGAAGCTGAATGCAGCTGAGTTGAACTACTCGACCATAGAGAAAGAATGTTTGGCTCTAATTTGGTCCATCAACAAATTTTCACCTTATCTGTATGGGACACACTTCATTGTCCAAAGCGATCACCAACCTTTAACATTCTTGGCTGCATCTAAAAAGCTAAATTCGAGATTGTTAAGGTGGAGTCTGCTTCTTGCGCCTTATTCCTTTACCGTGAATTACATTCCGGGAAGAGACAATGTAGGAGCTGATTTTTTAAGTCGACACCCTATTACTCTGGAAGGACAGACGCAAAATGATTAACTACAGCAGGTGTTTACACGTCAGCTATGACAAGTCACAGCTAGGAAAGGAGGGGGCTATGTCGTGAAACGAGTGTAACCCACTACTTTGTTAATCACTATGTCGAGATACAGATTTGCTTCAACCAATCAACGAGCAACGTTCACCAGTCTCTGAGACAGAATAAATTAACGGCCATCATGTTCACGCAAGATGGCGGATTAAAACTGAATAAAATTAGGCTGTATGAGACCAGGTACCAAACCGGAGGAACCCAATCAGCTTGCTCCGCCAGGAACCAACCGAAAGCTTTCCTTAAGTATTTACCTGCCTATATAATCGGGCGGATTTTATGCATAATCACACATCACCGAGACGACGCCAGAGATACCGACCAACTGAAGAGGAGAGAAGCTGTCACGATTTATTGCTTACCTGAGGGCATCGACCTGCAGCCTACTTCACTAGTCGAGTCAAACTGGCCTTTTTAAATCTTGGAGGGTAAATATGTTTACGATAACCTTTAGGAAAATAGGCTTTCCGCAGGTCTATAATGTTGGTATTTGTTGTGTGTCATTTATACTACCTATCAGGTTACTGATTGTATCTTGGGTAAATTAAGTATAATGATTGTATTTCCTATTATGATTGAATAGACGAAGGCTAATAGGACTCATACTTCAACCTATTGTCTCTTATACTTCAATCTATTGTCTCATCTAACTCCAACTGTAATATAACCAAAACAGTCCTTGTTAGGACTCAATCTATTGTCTCCTATAACTCAATCTATTGTTTCACATGATTTCAGTCTATTGTCTCAGATAAGACCAACTGAAATATAACCAAAACAGTCCTTGTTAGGACTCAATCTATTGTCTCCTATAACTTCAGTCTATTGTCTCCTATAACTTGTCTATTATCTCAGATAAGACCAACTGCCATATAACCAAAACAGTCCTTGTTAGGACTCAACCTATTGTCTCCTATACTTCAATCTATTATCTCAGACCAACTGCAATATAACCAAAACAGTCCTTGTTAGGACTCAATCTATTGTCTCATCTAACTCCAATCTATTGTCTCCTATAACTCCAACCTGATATATCACCAAACAGTCCTCGTCGCATATACTCCTATCATAAGAACATAACGTTATTGTTAGGATATATGTTACCAGCTTGTATAGCACTCGTCAGAGAGGGCCTGGTATATTATAGGGGAAGGAAATGGTTGTATCACACCTAGGTGTACATATTATTGGATGTATTCATGTATTGAACTTATATTATGGGATGTATTCATGTATTGAATGTATTCATGTATTGAATTTATATTATTGAATGTATTCATGCATTGAATTTATATTATTGAATGATATCCATGTATTAGTTTATCAGAAAGAATGTTTTGCAAGTAGACACCTGTCTTGTCTCGCTATTGCTAAATCATACTGAGCCATGTTGTCATTCATCCTACATGCAAACACTGAGGCACACGCTCATTTCATCCACATTAGAAATAGGTGGGCTTGAGGACAGAAATTAGCCCCTATTTTTCCTTGTTACAGGTTTATACGTGTCATAAAAACTGAGATCGTGGGTCGTCAATCCAGCTGCCTGGAACTCCGCAGGAGCATAGAGGTTGTCAAGACTCTACATCTTTAGTCCCCCTCAGTCTTGGGTGGGCTAACGAAACGATCAACCGCTGGTGTTTTGTGTCAACCAAACCAAGAAGGACAGCACTTCTAAGAGATGAGTACACATTAGTACCATTTCTGTCGGCATTGTGAGCAAAATCTAAGTCAATGAAGAAAACGTGAATTAGCGTAGCAAGAGACAATAATAAGATCATAGTGGATAAATTATACGAAAATAACAGCATAGCTGATAAGTGTTATATCCTTAATTAACAGCACAGCTGATACATGTACTATAATTGAATAACAGCACAGCTGATATAATTTTTGTTCCTATAATTGGAAAACTTGTTGTAATATTTAGTTATATATATATATATATATATATATATATATATATATATATATATATATATATATATATATATATATATATATATATATATATATATATATATATATATATATATATATATATATATTTGTAAGTCATATGTAAACTTACAAATTCATTACATTCCATTTTTCAACATTCACCCTTCAGCACAAGAGTAGATAGTGTATATACTAAATAAATAATAAGGAAATTGTATTTGAAGACTTGTCAATTTTATCATTGTTAAGCAAAATCTGTTTCCTTGTTTTTTTAATATCACAGTTAGTTACACAGCGGAGGTGGCACTTTATGTCGGTCTCCTCTCTACTATTGTTTCGAGATCAGATCATTCACAGCCGTAACTAATTTGTGATACCATTTTCTGCAGAATTTATATTTCTGTAATTGTCAGTACTATACTGATCTTACAGCCAAAATAAAACCTCACGCCACATATACATACATATATCCAACACCTTCAGCAAAAAAAAAAAAAAAGTCATTTAGTAGCTACCTCCAAATTTAAATGCCAGACTTCAATGAGTTGACTACTGCCTTTATTAGAGTCATAAATGTGGAGGTCTGAGGGCGAACGAGGAAGAAGAGGAAGAAATATAAAGTTATCATCTTGTTTTCAAGCTTTTAAAAGAAGAATACACTATCTACACTGAATATTGTTTCCGCTACAACGGCTCGGCGCCCTGGATTTGTTATGCCCTGTTTACATAAATGTCCCTTCTTGATCGTACATCCAGTCCTCTACTTCTACTAATTACAATATTTTCTGCACGTTATATATTTTGCTGGCTCGGCATTTCTTCCCTTTAATCAGTAATGTTGTTTATGTGTTTTTATTTTTAGCTTTTTCATCCACAGAACTCTTTCCATGCCTCAAGCTTAACTGTTTTCTTTAATTGCTACTTAGACATCAGCCGAGATAAGTCTGCCCATGCCCTCATTGATTATTCTTGGATAAACCTGTTTTCCTTTCCACATCTTAGAACTTCTCATGTTTTCTTTCTCGCCCCATCAACATATCCGAATATCCGGAAGCCTGTCAGTTTCCCCATCAGAGCTTTTTTTCCGAAACACAAAAATGTTTTTCCTTCCTGCCTCAATGTCTGCCTTCCATTAGTTATAATGTATTTTCTAGTTAACAATCATAACAACGTTATAATGCACAGCAAACTTCCACAGTATGAAATCGATCAAGACATTAAATGCATTGTCGGTAAGTGTTAACTATCTTCCTGTGTATCTTTAGTTTAAACACATCGTGTATTCATGTCGGTGGTAGAAAATCTTGACTCCAAGACATTTGCTCCAAAAGACATATAAACATCGTTGTCAATGTAATGATCCGTATGCATAAAAATATTAAGATCAATTTTAGGAAATCAGAAAAGCTAAAGGACCAACATGGTGTTAACGCAGCCTTCCACATTACTGAATAATTTTGAAAAAAAAGAAAAAAGATTTATTGCGATTATTTCAGTTCACATTTTTTATTATGCAGTCCTGGCATTCTGTACAGAATTATGCTGTTCGGTACTATTCATATTCGTCCACAATTTTCTAGGCACAGGGATACTGTCTTAATCTAGTGTTGTGGAAAGAATACGTCTATAATTCGCCAGGATCGTTTCCGGATCCTATTTTCCACAGTTCGTGCAGTCTTGTGAGAAAACCAGGGTCTACAACTCATTTTGGGGGTGCTTATTTGACCGTGTGTCCAGTTGCAAATCAATCCTGCAGCGAAGTGACGGATTGGGGCGGGAATGACCGGTCCTTTTCCTCGCAGTCTTTGTCTTCCTTAACTCAAGAACAGAGTCAGGTACCTATTTACAACCATGCAGACTGGAGAGCGATACTACCTGGTTTTGAACCTGGTAAGTTTGCCTCGAGAACACACCGCTCTAAAATTCTGCCACACGATGCTCTTAATACGGGGACAACGTTTAACACGCAATGAACATGAATTAGCGGCTGGGGGTGAAGATTTTTCTTAATTATTTCCAAACAGTGTATGATCTATGTCATGTCTTGTATTATTCCTCGAGATTGTTCCTTCTTTCACATTAATTAGTGGGAACTGTAATAAATGAAGGAACAAACTCACATCATAGGCGAGAGTGGCGCAAGAATCATACGCCGACCAGTTCGGGCCCTCTCGTGTCTCCATCACCCAGGTCTGTCCTTACGTCTTATGTTGTGGGTCAACACCAAGCAGCTTCTTCCACAGTTCAAAGACATATTAAACAATTATTGGCTGATCATCGCTTGGGAAGAAATAACTTGCTGGAATGTTTGGGACATTCTTAGTTAAACGTTATTTTCCACCCTTCGACTTTCTCCTTTTTGTGTAATTAAAATGAAACACCAGTATTTTACTTGTCTTGCACACAGATTACAGGATACTATATATATATACGTTATTGTCCTTGTGTTATTTAATCGACTTTAAAGGTTAAATCTGAATGAACGCGATGTTCGCTTTATACTGGTCATCTTCAGAAGGGATCTTATATTTGTACATACATGTTGAACGAAGGTTTAGCGTTCCTATTGGTTTATTATCCTTTGGTGTGGACTTTACTTTCAACTAGTTATAACTGTTAATCTACCTCATTAAAGTAATCTTCAACATTGTAACGTCCAACAGAATTCTTGCAAATGCATTCAGGGAACAGGCCCAAAAAAAAAAAAAAAAGACGATCCCATAACTAAAATGTGTGCCTCATTTGTGATGAACTACATTGTTGAGGCCACTTCATGGTGTGAAATTAACCACGGCGAATTATTATTAATACTGGGTTTTTGGTCACCCAAGTCGTACCTCAACTGAACATTGCAGAGACGAGAGTATAATGAAGGTTACTAGTATATGAGTATCCATGGATGACAAAACAGGAGAATGGATTTGTGACGTCATAGCGTTCAGATGTGTTTTAGCATATGGCTTGTAAGCCTTTATTGAAAGTGTAATAATAAGGTGCATATAAAGAATCTCCGGTAAGGAAGAGTGTTCTAATTAATTAATGGAGTTAAATATGAAGTAATGAAAAGTGATTGTTATTTCGGGACGCCAAATCCCCCGACAAACGGAGATATTTAATATTGAGGAGATAAAAGATGAGAAACCAAATGATTGTTATTTCGGGACGCCAAATCCCCCGATAAACGGAGATGTTTAATATTGACCAGAAGATGTTATCTAGTTCTGGAGAATAGTATTAGGAGATGTATCGGAGCAAATGAATAATGTGAAAAATGGAAATGAAATAAGATATATTGAGATAAGACTTTAATGAAAATTACAGTGGTGAATTAAAGCAAATAGACTTGAGAGAATGACGTTGTGGACAATGATAATAAGCATACGTAGAACGGTTATCGTGAAATGGTGTTAATGTATGTATTTCATGTTAATAAATATGCGAATCGTCAAAAGCAATTTTCGACTCAATTATTGAAGTTCAAGTTTACATCGTTACTATGTTGCTGTTGGATGCCTAACGATATGAGGTTAAAAAGAGTGGCCAACATAATATATCAAAATACAAGCCAAATTGGAAAAAAATTAACACAAGAATATAAAGTGGAATGACCAGCAGTTAACCCTATAACGAGTCTAGAATCCAGGCAAATTCTCTAATCCCTTAACATACATATAATGTCATTGTACAACCCAAGTGGCATCTGTGCAAAAACAAACCTGCCTTCTTTTGTTATCTACTCTGTGAATCTATCTTTCAGGTATCCAGGCTGCTGTTAGGGCATGAGTTCATTCTCACGAGCAACATACATTCTGTCATTTGAGAAAACATCATTCGTTTTTCCCCCATGAAAAATAATAAAGGCAGAGTTCTCATAATATTCAACTGTCTCAACTCGTATCAGTTCCATAGTTACATTTTACTGAACAGCAGCATATACACTTTTCGGATCCGCGCACAATGAACACAAGCCCACTTCTCCTGGCATTCAACCGTCCTCTGTTTTATCTCCAGGCACATGTCATTCTCTTCCAGACGCACCGGTCGTCCACTTTAGATATATTCTGTCGTGCACAAACTCTAAAAAAAGATAGTCTCTTTTTTGTACTAGAGCATCTTTTAACAATAAGACATAATCAGATCGTATGTGTGGACAAATCTCTGCACTAAGCATTGAACAGGTACATGTGGAACAAACAGGACAAGAATAAAGCTGTTCGAAACTTAATGCATTAGAAGAATGTTCTAGATATCGGGGACATGGAAAATGATGAATAAAAGCATTCTTAAAATCTTATTTAGAGGAGAGATTCCAACGCAAATTATGACGTCATTATGTGGGCATGTAATGATTCAGACAGGAAATAAGTAATTTACCTCTTAATGTAAAGAAAGTTGGCTTGAGAGAATAAAGGGGCAAGAAAACATGTAATATCGCAAACATATGGCCAACATTCAGAGAGAATATTAGCAGACTGGACATGTTGCTACACATAAGAAATCGATTTTTGTTTTAAAGTAAAACAATTCTTTCTTCGTACACTTTCACAAACTTACATAAACGACAGCTGCAAGAACAGATGAATGCTTGTGTGCAGGCTTCCAGGCAAAGGGGCAGCTGTAGTCGTGGCTGCAGGCTCTGTAAGGAACAAAAAGTTAAAAGAATGTAGGAATGAAATGTATTTAGTATTTATGGTACTATTATGTCTCTCCCTTAGTTTCTTATTTACATCTGATTTGATATTTCTTAAAGCCTTATTGACTTTTTTAAGTGTTATATTAAGTTTTGCTATTACTGGCACATGGTCATTGTTGTAATCCGTTCCTGGCCTCATTTTTCAAGGATAACAAAATTCAGCAGGAACCGCTGAAGATAAATAAAATAAACATAAACCTGCACAAACTGTCTAAAGTATTAGTAGAAGAAAGAGCGAAGAAATGACTTATCATCAGCATCAAGAAATTAATAACGGTGGTTAAATCCAAGCAAAAGAATCCCCCTAAAAAAAGAATAAAGATAAATGAAAAGACATAAAAGGATACGTACGGACTGTGACATATTACGAAAATAGCTTTCATCTATCTACTTCTTTATCTACACTTTTCTTGTACCTAGCTTTCACCTACGCCTGTTCGTTAACATAAAACCATTCTAACACTCAGAGATCTGTCCCTTTTTCTAATTTAGCACTCATTTTATTGCTGTTCGCTATTTCTTTTGATGTATGTTCACGAGCAGACCTAATTAGCTAACGCTGAGCGGGGTATCTGTAAATTTTAACGCCAGCGATTGAAAATCGTTGGATAGGATCAGATAGTGATCAGGAAGAGATAATTTTGGAACAAAGGGGCAGACAATTTCTATTACCTTTCCCTGAACTGTTCGTTTGAAAGTAATTAAACACGGTGAGAATAGCGAGATCAAAGGACGGGCTTCGCTCGATTTCGTTCAATGAACATGTCTGCAGGGGTAAATAGTGTGATTTTACGATCGAAGAAATCTCGCATGGTCTGGTCAATTACGTTACGCCTGATCTAAAGAGAGACCGTCCGCTCAATGCTCGAATTTGCAGCGGTAATAGTGTGTAGATTCCTTTTGATGATAGAATTTGAGCAGAGATTTCCCCGTAGGTGCTAAATCTGGCAGAGAGTCTGGTTTTCGGTGTATAGTGTATATTCCCTTTGATTTTAGATATATAAACCCCAGCATTCTAACTCGATTTATCCAGTACCGCCACAGATTCGGAAGACATCTAGCTACGATTCTAGAATCACTTGTATTAAGTAGAGTTCTTAGTTTTCGGTGCAGATAGACTCAGACGTTTTTGTGAAAGTAAATAATATACTAGTAGTTTTGAGTGATTTAAGTGGTAAAATCGTCGATTATATTTCACTAGATTTTTTGTGCAGAGTGATTTACTAGATAGGTCCGTCATTTATATTTCTCTAGGTTTTACTGTGTTACAGTGGCTAGCAGAACAAATAATAATTTCTAGCTAAACTATTGCAGCTATAAAATAAATTTAATTAATAGCTAGTAACCAGTCAGAGAATATTTTAACCAACTAGTAAAGGCACGGTTCATTATGAGTATTGACGAAATATATATTTATTTCTAATTCATGATGATTTTGTTTTTTTTAAATGACTAGAATTTATTTCACGGGAGTTTTTAAACGATGAGGCAAGCTCTAAGCTTGTAGTTTCAATTTAAGTTAAATAACCGAAGTGGATAAATATATTCTATTTTACGCGGGTTAAGGATAGGATTGTGAATACTATATTATGGTTAAGTATTTGTATTTTTTCTCCTTTACACAGTATTGGGTCAAACCCTAAACCTTACCAGCGGCTTCCATGTAAATCTGAGAGTAACCATACAAAAGAACAATTTAATTAGTATCTGGGTTTCTTCAAGGTAAAAACTGTCTGAGGTTGTGTTTACACCCAGAAAGAGACAGAATACCACCCAAAGAACATTAAGAGTGACTTTGTAACTGGGCATATAGATCCAGATTTCTTTGCAAATTTCATTTACAGTCAGCCCGTTGCGGTGACTTAACAAACATTAACATTTCCCGACGGTTTGACCAGTTGTGGTGTGACCAAGAATTTTTATACTGAGAGAAGTTACCAACCTGACATTTCCTATGTACTGGAAACCTCAAGCTATTGACACTGTGAGCGCTGTTAAATTTCTTACCTGGACAAATTTAATGTGACATAAACAGTTAATCCTAAATAAAACATAACAAAGGGAACGCTCCTCGGAGAATTGAAATTAACCTGCCTTTGAGGAGCTGGGGTTCCCTTTGCCAAAAACAACACTGGATTTGCTGTGTGTATGTGTGTCCTAAAGATTGTTCCAGAAGGTACAACACAAGTATTTAGGTAAGAAAGAATGCTCGTGGCCACGGTCGTCTGAGAAGAGAGGAAGGATGAACGAATAATTCTCATATATATATCTTGTAGAATCCATTTACTCACTTTGTGTATTTTTATGCAAGTTTTGCTAATACTGTCCCTTTTCCAGAAGAGATTAACGTATAACTCTGTTCTTTACTGTAGAGGGAAATACTAGACCATAGCGTATAAATCTTTGACTCTTTGGGGTTAATAACTTTCGTCTAACGGGATCTTGTCTCAACAGAGGGAGGGAGGATTACACCTATGAGTCTAACCCTTTAATAAATTCATTAACTTATGTTTATTTGTATTTGATTTGATATTCATAATATTGCTGTTGTGAAGTTCTTTATGATAAATAAAATTTACATAAACTTTATTTACGTGTGTTGATCAGCTTGTCCCAAAAGATCCATATTCCAGTGATATAGTTTTCACGTCTGTGCGTCTAATTGTCGTCACTTATCTGTGTGTGTAGATGTAAGTGGTTGTATATATATATATATATATATATATATATATATATATATCTATATATATATATATATATATATATATATATATATATATATATATATATATATATATATATATATGTATATATATATATATATATATATATATATATATATATATATATATATATATATATATATATATATATATATATATATATATATATATATATATATATATATATATATATATATATATGTTGTTCGTCCATCACGGGTGATGAAGACCACTCTGTTCATCCAATTATTTAGGAATATGTTAGGTTAGTCTATGGGTACGAAGGTGACTGATGAGCCCGATGCGGGCCTGGAAAGATCTCGGACAGTGTGGGCAGGGAATGTTTGCTTCATGTGAAGGTTTTATTTCACGGTCCTTTCTAGCTTGTCTCCGCTGTTCCGCTGCTGCTCTTCTGGATGATTTGCATGCCACTGCACCTTTACGAAGAGATGTGCGCCAAGCAGTTCGGTCTTGCGCAGCAGTTTCCCATGTGTCTGGGTTTATGTCAAAGGTTTTCAATGACGTCTTTAACGTGTCTTTGAAGCGCTTCTTTTGGCCACCATGGGAGCGTTTACCCTTCTGCATCTCACCATAAAAGAGTATCTTTGGCAGTCGATGGTCTGGCATGCGGACTACATGACCTGCCCAGCGAATCTGTGACTGCATCAGAATAGTATCAATACTAGGGATACCAGCTCTGTCAAGAACGGCGGTATCCGGGATCTTGTCTTGCCATTTGATGTTCATTATCTTCCTGAGACAGACTGTATGGAAGTGGTTTAGCTTCTTTACGTGGCGCCTGTATACAGTCCATGTTTCACATGCAAATAGCAGCACTGGAAGCACCGCAGCTCTGTACACCTTCAGCTTTGTCTGTAGATTAATGCCACTTCGATGCCAGACGTTGGTGTATAGTCTGCCAAATGTGCTGCTGGCTTTGGAGATCCTGGTGTTCACCTCATCATCAATGACAATGTTCTGGGATAGTGTGCTACCAAGGTATGTGAATCTGTTCACAACATTCAGTTTCTCACCATTAACCTTGATGACTGGCTCAGTATAAACTGTGCCAGGAGCTGGTTGGTACATGATTTCTGTTTTCTTCGTGTTGATGGTAAGCCCAAAGTTGGCGCAGGCTTCGGAGAATCTATCCACACTATGCTGCAGATCAGCCTCTGAGCCAGCATTGAGGGCACAATCATCAGCAAACAGAAGATCTCTGATGGTGTGTGATTTAACCTTGGTTTTTGCTTGAAGCCTCCTAAGGTTAAACAATTTTCCATCAATACGATAACTAATGTCGATTCCTGTGTCCCCGTCTCTAAAAGCATCAGTCAGCATAGCAGAAAACATGATACTGAACAGAGTCGGTGCAAGTACGCACCCTTGTTTAACTCCATTTGAGACAGGGAAAGGCTCTGATAGCTCACCGTTTTCCTGAACTCTAGCCTGCATTCCATCATGCATTTGCTGCACTATTGTGATAAATTTCTTTGGGCAGCCGTATTTTGCCATGATCTTCCATAGACTCTCTCTACTGACCGTGTCGAACGCCTTTGTCAAGTCGATGAAAGCTGTGTACAGGTCACAGTGCTGTTCTTGGCATTTTTCTTGTAGCTGTCTTGCAGCGAACACCATATCTGTGGTTCCACGTTCTTTCCGGAATCCACACTGACTTTCAGGTAAAAGACCTTTGTCAAGATGAGCCGTAAGGTGATTCAAAAGGATTCTGGTGAATATCTTCCCAGCGATTGATAAAAGAGAGATGCCTCGATGATTGTTACAGTCTTGGCGATTACCTTTACGTTTATATAGATGTATAATTGACGCATCTTTGAGATCGTGTGGGATGGTTTCACTCTGCCACATTTGCTGGAAGATCATATGAAGTTTCTCTATCAGAACTGCACCGCCATCTTTATAAACCTCAACAGGAATTGAATCGGAGCCAGGGGCCTTTCCACTAGACAGTTGACGAATCGCTTTTTTAGTTTCCTCCAGAGTTGGTACATCATCTAGTGCTTCATTTATAGGAATTTGGGGCAGGCGGATGATGGCTTCGTCGTTAATAGATGATGGCTGGTTCAAAAGATTATTAAAATGTTCAGCCCAGCGTTGGAGCATTTTTTTCCTTGTCTGTAATTAGTGTTTTTCCATCTGCATTAAGGAGGGGAAATGATCCTGATGATGTTGGACCATAGACCGCTTTGAGTGCAAGGTAAAACATTTTCAAGTCATGGCTGTCAGCAAAGCCTTGGAGCTCATCTGCTTTATTACTCAGCCATGAATCCCGCATCTGGCGTAGTTTATGTTGGACGATTCTACGCATGTTGTTGAAAGCGTCTTTCTTGGATGTAGATTTTGGATCATTTAAATATGCTTTATGGAGATGGTGTTTCTCAGCCAACATCTGCTTTATATCATCTGAGTTCTCATCAAACCAGTCATTTTGTTTCTTGATGGAAGGACCCAGGTCCTCTGTAGCAGTGTTGTAGATCTGCTCACTTAGGGCTGCCCAATTTGTTTCCACACTTTGGCCGTCTAGCGAGATAGATTTGAGACGGTCTTCTAAGGTGTCAGTAAATGACTGTTTGATTTTTGTCTTCTTTAGTTTGGTGACATCCAGCCTCTTTTGAGTTTTCTTCCCCTGAGGGCGCCTGGCTGGTTGGATACGAATTTTAAGTTTAGATACAATGAGGTGATGATCAGTCCAGCATTCGGCACCACACATGGACTTGGTCACCCAGACATCTTGCCTGTCCTTCTTCCTAACAATTACATAGTCAATTAGGTGCCAATGCTTTGAGCGAGGGTGCATCCAGGAGGTCCTGTTGCGGGTAGGAAGTCGAAAAATGGTGTTGGTGACAAGGAGGTCATGTTCTGCGCAAGTCTGGAGGAGAAGAAGTCCATTACTGTTACAGCGACCCACGCCGTACCTTCCAATAGTGCCATTCCAGGAGATGTTATCTGAGCCTACTCTTGCATTAAAGTCACCAAGAATGATGAGCTTATCTGCTTTAGGAACTGATGCAATGACTGCATGTAGTTCTTCGTAAAACTTATCCTTGACGTCATCCTGGTTTGTCATAGTTGGTGCATACGCGCTAATGATGGTGGCATGTTTTCTTCCATAAAACAGAGGGATCTTGACCGTCATGAGTCGGTCATTTATTCCCTTTGGGGGCCCCACTAACTTGCTGACAATTGCTGTTTTGATTGCAAATCCAACCCCTGCTTCTCGTCTTTCTTCAGTTCCTCTTCCGCTCCAAAAGAATGTATAACCTGCACCCTTTTCGCAAAGTTGGCCCTCGCCTGCAAGTCGAGTTTCACTCAGTGCTGCTATGTCAATGTTGTACCTGGCCAGTTCTCTCCCAATCTGGGCAGTTCGTCTCTCAGGTCTGTTTGCGTTAAAGTCCTTGTCAAGGAGAGTGCGCACATTCCATGCGCCTAGAATGAGGGGGAAAAATCTGTCCTTTCTTTTTCTTATATGTCGACCGCCGAAGTAGGGTACCCACCAACCGCGGTAAGCTGGTTAGGTAATGGTGAAGCAGGCAATGTTTAGGGCACCTTTTCTAGCCCCTTCCTCATGCCATGGAGGTGAGCAGTGCTTTCCTAAAGAGGGCTGCTCAGACACTCAGGGGGCTGCCGAATCCCACTGCTGCTCCGATCAGTGGAAGACGACCATATGGCCTGAGCCGCCTGTGTGTAGGTCTGCGACTACGACTGCCAGCGTACCCACGCCTGCCGCTTCGCCGCTCGCCCATCGCCACAGGACTTGTGAGTGGATGGATGAATGGATGAATGATGAAAGAGTGACTTGCGCGGTGATGTGGATTAAAGTGAGGAAGAGTTGCGCAATTCGTCGACCTCACTCTCTCGCCAGGGTCCATCTCAATCCAGTGGCAAGACAAGTCAAGACGACTGGAGATGAAGTCAGGTGCAGTGGATGACCAGGGCTTTCTACGTGCCTCGCCGTGCTCCTTACGCTCCACAGCGCGTTGCTGGTAATCGCCGTCATGCCCGTTGAACCAACAGGTGGTTTCTTCCGCGCAGTCTATCGAATCCAGTCTTCGCATGCATGGGTAGGCAGACCCTAACTCACCGAAGGTTTATAACCATTCGGCTACCCTCACCTAGTTTAGCCGGCCTGTCAAAGCCGTTATCCGGGGGGTGGCCGCTGTCGCATGCTGACAGCTACGAGGAGCCACAGGTGAGAGCTGGATGCCAGGTTTGGACCAAAGGTGGCTGAGCTGCCCTAAAAAGGGCATGACAGCTCCTTCACCAGAGGTACTACCAATACCTGACTTCCCAACACCACCCTATATATATATATATATATATAGGAAAACTGTCTGATCTAAGAATCTCAGTCGTAACCGATAGGCTGGATAGATTATCTCTCAAATCCAGGGACAGACTTTATCTTTCACCATTTCACTCGTGGAAAATATATTTCTTTACATTATCTCCCACTGAGCTATCACCTGTTCTAATTCTATCCAGACGGTACCAAAATTGATCTTAATTCCCCTATCAAAAATCTACGACACGGACAAACATTCAAATAGATACATTGATAACACCCGATTGAAACATGCATCAGTGAGAATGAGAACAGAATACGCCAAACAAAATGCAGCGTTGTGTAACATGAGCACTAGTCTATAAACAATGCCTAACTCTTGAACACAAGAGACAAGACTTTCGAGGTGTTGAATCCAACTCATTGTACCGTGTGGAAGTGAATCTTGGACGCTGAGCAAGCAAATGAAAAAAAAAAAAAATCTCCAGGCAGCATACATATGGTTTCCGACAAGAAAGTTAAAAATCCTGAGGACAACTAGAAAAGCTAATGACAAACCTTTGAGAAGATGTAATGAACAACGAAATATAGTAACAAGGGTAAGCACAATACTACTGACTTTCATTAAACTTTCTCTGAAAGGTAGCAATTTAAGTCATGGTGACAACATAAAAAATAGATCGAAAAAAGGAGTAGAGAAAGGTAGACAGATAAAACTAGATGATAGCTTGACACGTCCGTGGTTAGAGATCAACAACAATGCTAATGGAGAGCATCAAAATCGAAATCTTTGGAGAAAGACAATCGTTTAAGCCATGGGTCATCCACTCCATCCCGATCTACCGGTAGAACCCATTGGGTGATTTGGTAGATCTTTAGGCGACTGCAAGATTTAAAAAAAAGACTTTTTAAACTATGGAAATTTCGGTTTACACCTCTCCCACCGGCATTTAAAATATCGGTGTCCCCTGGATCAAAGGTAGGTTTTCCGCACTGCCTATGAAAGCTCTCAGGTTGGCAGGCTATTATAACATATTCGTAAACTGCATGAGATAGGAACGCAATCTTTTCTTTGTAAGGCTCATCATCATATCGTGCTTAAAATCACTCTCGCACGCACACACGCGCACACACACACACATACATATATATATATATATATATATATATATATATATATATATATATATATATATATATATATATATATATATATGTGTGTGTATTTATTTATTTATTGTAGATCTTTAGAGGGCTCGGTGTTACTAAAGTACGAGACGAAGCTTTAAAAATGGCACTGCAGAATGATGATGCGTGTTCCTAGATGCAGGTTTATATAATTAGATCGTTCAACGAGAAGAAGATTACTAGAAACAAGTCGTTCTACCCACTCAAACAAGTGTCTTTATCAGGTTTTCCTATGTCTATCCTTTAATCAGACAACGTGGACAAGACAGAGCTTCTCCTCCCATAAATCGATGGGCTGTAGTCGAGGGTCTCAATGCATTACTTGATGTGTGGGGGCATCGGCTTAAATATTCATGCGGAAAAGATTGGTAACGATGTCCCAGTGATGGTAACAGACTTGTAGAAATTGTGGAGAATACTGAACTCCGCTCTGGCTAAAACAGTGCTTCTTAACCTTCCAGAGGTTCCGCACTCCTTAACGGCATCTTAAGAAACTTCGCACCCTGTTAATCTTCAAGCTCGCAATATATGCTAGGAATGAGAACAAGCGATAAAAAAGTACGTCTTTTTTACATGAAGATTTAAAAAAAAAAAAAAAAAAAACCCATCATTTTCCTTAAATATTTAGTGCCATATAGTGAGCCCAGAAAAAATGGGAAACTGGTTGTTAGAGGAACATGAGTTAAAAACGCGTTTCCAGTGCTTATCTCGTACATATAAATATATTTACAGCTGTATAGAGCTTGAAAATAATTATTTTGAATATAACATACGCCCTAAACCATTTTAAAGAAGGTTAGTACAATATAATCATAATGAAAACATGACAGAGAAATGAGACTAAATACTTTTTCTCAATTTTATTTTGTTAAATGTTAGAATAAATGAAACTTCAACATTTTACATTAGATTAATGAGCCTTCTGCTGCTACTTCTTTTTAACTATGTTTGAAAGAAAGTTATTTTTTAACAAAAATGTATTAACTTAGATTCACTATCGAATTCATGTTGTCAGTGTTCTATTTTTACACAAATACATTTAAGTTATGTGTAGTAATTGTGTTTATGATGATTCGGTTTCTAAAATATCTGGGATATCTCGCACAGAAGAAGGATCGCGCACCCCCCAGTTGATGCATGCGTCCCTGTTAAGAAGCACTGGGCTAAACACGCAAATTGAAGTGTCACACGCATGAGATCCGGCCTGGGAGATGATAATACGTGTACGCACAGTGATACCACAGAACTACTCAATAATGCAACTCCACTGAACCCACATAAATAACTGTTATGTCGATATGGAAATGAGAAATCAAAAGTATAATTTATTGTCTCTTCTTTATTTTTGTTTTTAAATTCTTTCTGCTTCGTCTTTTTTCTTCCATTTTTATCATTACTCGAAATGGAAGCCGTCGAAAATAATGCTGACCATTCTAGTAGCTTTTTTGAATGATAGTTAATCATTCTTGTATTATTCGGGAGTTTCATCCACGCAATTGATACACGTTTTTCGTCAGCTCTTAAATCCTGCACATTTTAGGCACCAAAAACGGATTAATGTGTTTGCACTTTCACAATATCATGGTTTAATCATGAATCCCTTGTGGCGTAGTGATTATTGGACAATGCAAGAATGGGGCTTCAAATGGTATGAAGTTGTACATGGGCTGGCCACCTCATTATGTCAAACAAATTGCTATAGAAACCACAGCTATAAGGGTTTGTGCTGTGACGTAGGTTCCACGCTCTATAACGAGCCAAGAAGGAGATAATGATGATGGTTGTTTCATGTTTATCCTTGGGTGTTCTGATTTGACTATTACTTTTGCCATCAATAAATAATCTCAATCTCTCCCCGGGTTTTGGTGGTCGCATTCTTATTCTCTCTTGTCAAATTGTTTAGAATCTAGTTGACTACGCCCGGTCTGGTTTGTTCCAGGATGTCTATAATGAGACACACAAATCATAGGACAATGGTTCCGAGCTGGCATGTCGTAAGAGACCACTAAGGTGCAGTTTTGCAGGCTCACCATATAAAACAAGTTGCTACAAAAATGGTCACTGTAAGAGCATATGAGTGCTTTGGTGCAGGTAATACAGTGGTGACCTTATGCTCCAGAAGGAGCGAAGAAAGGAAGGAACGGAGTAAAAAGCGCTAACGACGTCTGTTCATCCGTGTCGTTCTCTTCCCCTTCATCCCTCTGTCATGTCTGCGTGTAATTGAGGCTTGATGAGGGGAATTAGAAAACATTCACATACAAGAAATTAGTCAGCAAAAATATTTAGTAACTAATAAGGCTGGTAGCCTCATTCTGAAAAAAAATAATTGCTACAGGAAGCACTACTTCAAGAGGAAACGAGGGCTTTGATATTGTCTTCCTGTAAGGGGATCATATGTAGTGGCACTTCTATACACCATAGGGAGTGAAAAGGGAAATAACAGTGAGAATGGTCAGTTAGTTACTAAATACGATTGGCCGACTTTTTATGCGGCATATTCTTTCAAACGACTCGTATCCAGCTCTCAACAGATCTATTTCCGAACTCCATACCTGTCGTTATATATCTCTCGCCGTATAAACCATATACACAAGGTGACAAAAGTATTTGACGTATGCAGATTAGAGAAGGCAAATAAGAAGAATGGAAAGACATCAAGAAAAATGGTAAATAATCCTGTAGCAAGGTGAGACCTATTATAAAAACATCTACATCAGCCAACAGAAATGGAATCCAGTGGACTCTGTTAAACATCTTGATGATCTAGATTTTGCCCACGAGCTGGCTTTTCTGTCCCATAAGCGTAACGAGATGCAATAGAAAATGAATATACTTGATGAGAGCTCACAGCGAGTGAAAATACGCATGGAAAAGGCAAAGATAATGATAATAAATGCAGGAAATGATAACACGATTGTACTGGAAGAATCACCACTACAAGATGTAGAACCACACACATATCGTGGCAGAAATATAAACAAATTTGGAGGGACAGACAATGATATCAAAATAAAGCCGTAATGGGCACAAGGAGATTTCATTGCTTTGGGAAGTATATGGAAAGCAAACGAAATCAACACTAAAATCAAAATCTTCAATTCAAATGTCAAGTCAGTCATATTATATTGTCGTGGTTGAGTTAAAGTGTTAGAGTATTTGTCGAGTTAGACAATTGTAGTGAAATCGACGATGAGAGTGTGTGGTGGATTTGATGTTATGAATTGTTGTAGGTATTATTACATTTGTATTAAATGAGATTAGCTGTGAAGGTCCCTGAATATACCCAATAATATTGTGAACTTTTCAGGGTACCTTTCCACTACCACCTTTTTATCTCATTCAAAATGTATTTATATTAGTATATTAAATGACTTCGTGTTGTGTCTAGGGTTATGAATGTAGAGTGTAATGTACACTAATTCACAAACATACAAACAAATAGTTTATTATTCACAACAGCACACAGTACTACCACAATAACATACAAACGACACTCTAAAAGGTTGAATTTTGTGTAAATAAGATTTTTACAGTTTTATTATCCTGATTCAAATTTATTTGTAATCAGGACTGACAATTTTAAAGTGAAATCAAAATAATTATTTACATCAGTCAAATAGCACAATAGATCCTTTGTCCATATATATATCATATTTTTCTAATATACGTCTGTAGTGTTCTCCTACTTTAAGGTAATACTGGTGGTACTACTAGGTTGTTGTTTTAAATCATGTCCTTTTGGAAATGTTTGTTTCTATTTTGTCACTTGTGGAACTATTACATATTTGTCCCAGTTTTATTCACTGTCATTAGATCGTTCTTTTAAAGTTCTGTAGTTGAGCTTTCAGGTGCCGAACGAGAACTTAACTTGGCCGTAGACTATATGTTGAACCTTTCCTCTGCTCGCTTGACAATCTGTTCCCTGTTTGATAGGCAATGGCCACTAGCATGGGCTCGCAGTAAACAGGCAGAGTCCTGAATCAATCAATTTTCAAGCGTTTGGTACCACATTAACGTCAGTACCCAGGACCTCTGAAATGTGAAGGTATGCATTCTTCGTAATATCTAGCATACACTAATAGTCCACAGTTAAGGACATGTACATTACAAACAAACAAAAGGATCATATCCTTATAAACCTATGCCACCATTTTCTTTTGATGTGACAATGTACACCAGTATTCCTTTCCCTAATAGTTACAACGCCACTGCAATTCCAGCTGTAATCTCTTCCATATAATAGGAGAGGTGTTATGCTCCTTTATGACAATCATACATATTCTTGTAGTTTTACACCTCTCTGACAATCTATCACATGGTGGATCAATCTTTAGGCTTTGCCTCATGTTTGCTTTAGACCCACTCATGCCCAGACATATATTATTATTTCACATTCAATTTTTACATAAAATAAAGGTTAATAAATGTAAATCTTACCACAATTTTCAATGAAATATACACAGAGACGATGACTGACACAGTTTCGATCTGTTTTATTGCCCAGGCTGCTTAGAACTTGTATTTTAAAGCACAGCCTGCTCTCATCTATCACTGTAGAAAATTTTCTTAGAAATGGCGTCCTCCCCAACGCTTATTCTGACAATATCGATTCAGTTAGCCAATCGCTATTAATATCACAAGGGTAAACAGTCTTTTTCAAAAAATATCATTCAAACTTTTCCTACGTTACTAGGTTATTTATGTTTATTCAAAGGTCAGCCAATAATATTTCGTCTCACTTCAAATGCCACCCAATCGGATTCACTGTACTATCCTAGCCTTTCTGTCACCTACTTTTTTCCCCAAAAATATGCGATCCAATCTAAGCAGATATGACTTGACCTGACAGTATCTCTGATCTCTATGTATTGTTTTATCAATATTTAATTAGTTAAGGGACTATTTATATAACTAATAACATATTCTTGGTCAGCAAGTCTTCAGGTACACGAATCTACAATTTTTAAGGGGCTATGTGGTTTGGTTCAAAAATTCTATCTTTTTTTCTATGTTGGTTGTTTATTTTTAAACTACCTCCTGTTCACTTCTTTTCTCATGTACTTACGAGATAATTACGAGAGCTTAGGTCATTCATAATAAGAGCTTAACATGTTTACATGACCGAGGTGTCCACAATTCTAACTTTTTCATTGTATTTGGGGAAACCCCTAAGGCAAGGCTTGCTGCTGTGCTAGAGTTGGCTTTTAGTTTAAAATCAATGCGAAACGAATTAGCATTTCATCTATCCTTGCCCCTCCTCGTTCCACAATGCATTTTAGGCAAATATTTTCTTAGAACTAGGAAAAAGGGTTGTGTATGTCAAGGACGAATTTGAAAAATTGGGTACCGTTTTGTTCAGCTATTCGTTAGCAAATAATAATCTGAAGGCGTAGGCGAAACCAACCGTTCTAGCAGAAAATTCTTTTGTACTTTCTTATCTTTTCCTTTATGCCCTCTGTTGTTATATACTAATTTAGATATTGTATTTAGAAGTCACTACACATCTCCCCCCTTTAGAACAGACGATCATATGTCAGTTCCTACTTCTAAATACACATAGATAAATTTACTATCTATGCCTGGTGACTACTCTGATGTTCGTCGTACGAATGTCTGCTTAAAAAATCAGCTCCCACATTGGTTTTTCCGGGAATGTACTCTATGGTAAACTGGAATGGTTGTAGGAGTAAAGACCAGCGTAATAATCTAGCATTTTCATGCCTTGATTGTGACAGACACACGAATGGTTTATGATCTGTCTGGATCTTAAATGATTTTCCATAAAGATAAATCTGGAACTTTTTTATAGCCCATATGACTGCCAGACATTCTTTTTCACTTGTTGAATATTTTTTTTCTGCTGTGCTACTGGGGTTAATTCCCCATCAAGTGAATTTGACCGTTCTAATAGAGCTGCACCCAAACCGATATTACTAGCATCCGTTCTCAGAATGAATTCTTGACTTAAGTCAGGTAATTTCAAAATAGGCCTGCTTGTGAGCTTTTCTTTCAATTCTTGGTATGCTAATTCACATTGCGCCGTCCAAATAATTCTATCAGGATTTCCTTTGCGCGTTAAATCAGTCAATTGAGCACATATGGAGTTAAAGTTTTTAATATACTTTTGGTAAAAACCACATAATGAGACAAAAGATCGCACATCTTTTTTTGTTTGTGGTCTTTTGCTTTTTTTTAACTTCTCCAGGTTCTTGGGGTCAGGGGTCATGTTTCCCTGATGTAATGTGTGGCCCAAGAATTCCAGCTCTTTACATCCAACACAGCATTTCGTCGGTCTAGCTGTCAAATTGGTCTCTCTCAGTCGATCAAACAACATATTCAGAGAGTTAATGTGTTCCTCAAATGTTTCTGTTGCTATGAGAATATCATACATGAAGTTGGTGATGCATGGATTCTTCAGGGGATCCAGTAACTTTCTCATCATTCTCGAAAACACACTCGGTGCATTTTTCAGCCCGAATGGCAACATATTAAATTCATAATGTCCTTCCGAGGTGCTAAAGGCTAAATAAGGTTTGACTTCCGGCTTTACTGGAATCTGATAGTAGCCTTTGCTCAGATCCACTTTAGAGAAATATTTAGCTCTATTCAGCCTGGCCAACAGCTGATTTGTATCAGGTAATGGATCCACCTGACCTTTTGTGACAGCATTCAGTTTCCTGTAATCTATACACAGCCTGTGTTCTCCAGAGGGTTTTCTTAACAGAACCACACTGGAACTGTAGGGAGATTCACTGTGCGAGATAATCCCTTCTCTCAACAGATAATCTATCTCCTCCCTTAAAGCTTTTTCCTTAGCGAACGGAATCGAATAGGCTCTCACACAGATTGGTGTTGGGTCTATGAGTTTCATATCATACTCCAATAAATTTGTATGCCCCGGACGGTCCGTTAACACATCTGTATGATTATTCAGAACCTGTTGAACCCTCTCCCTCTGATTTTTCGTTAAGTGTGTGCTGATTTTTACCTGTGCAGCGGTTTCACAGGGATGTAAAGGATATTCATGAGAAATGAGTGGTTCCTTTTTCATCTCCATTGCAACAGACAAGGTCAGTAGGTGTGTCTCTTCCTGGTTTTCTCTGTCCAGATATTTCTTCAGGAGATTCACATGATAGATTTTCTCTTTCCCTTTCTTATCTATCTTATAATTTGTTCTAGACACCTTCTCTAGAACTGTATATGGACCTTGCCATCCAATTTGCAATTTATTCTGGCTGCCGGGCAGTAGAAGGAGCACCTTCTCTCCCACAGCTAATTTTCGATCCTTCGCTTTCTTATTGTAATAGGCAGCATGCTTTTTCCTGGCTTGTCTCAAATTTTCATTGGCAAGTTTCCAGCCAGTTTTAAGACGAGTGGTCAGCTCGTTCACATATTGATATGATGAGGTAATATTTTTTCCTGCCTTTTCATCGGTCCAGGTCCTTAACAATGCTACATATGGACTTGTAAATTTGTTAACCTGTTTTTCCAGGCACCGGTATGGTCTCTTCCATTGGAAGCATTATAGTGATGATTTTTCTTCCTAGAATCATCATTCACAAATCGACCGCTACCAATTTTTTTCTTGGGGTTTTCTTCCCACTTTAAATTCTTTGTGAGAGGTCTTCTCTCTCTTTTATCTTCCTCCAGTTCACATAAGTCCGACTGAGGGATTTTTGGCTTATTCTGGGGTAAGACATCTCTTTGTACTCGCTGCATAGTGACCATGGTAAAACATTTGAGTGAAGACTGTCTGTGAAAAGGGGGCTCCCATTCCACTTTGTACATTATTAATTTTATTTTTCTTTCCAGGCCTAAGTTTGCCCCGTGGCGTGTCTAGGTCCTGATTCATTTTCCCACGTGTGGGTGTTCCCTCTTTATTTTCTGGCCCAGGTTTTCCATAATGCTTCTCTCGCATTTGGTTATTATTTTTCCACCCTGTGGAATTTTTCTTATTGCACTGGTCGCAGGCCTCGACAAATTTTCTTATGTCTTCAACCACTCCTGGCCAGTAATAAGACATAGATGTCCTTGAACAAGTGCAACCCATCCCCAGGTGTCCACCGTCTTAAACATGTGTTTGTCTCATAACTCGTTCCCTATATTTCGAGGGCACTACCAACTGTGCACACTCGTATGATCCTGCTTTATCCGTCCTGTAAAGCAGTCCATCATCCAAATAGAATTCTCCTTTTCTAGAATGGGTATGGAGTTTTTGGAGTTTTTCAAAACACGGCTTCAGTGACCTATCTTCAGCCTGTGCCTTTCTCCACTGTTTACGAGACATTGTTTTTGGTGGTTCCTCCTCTTTTCTAGGAGTCGACCTGACCTGAAGCGTGGCCATTACTACAGGTCTCCTTCCACAATTTTCAGTGTTATGGTTGTCCATCCGACACCGGCTACAATATAATCTACTTTGATGAAAAGGTTTTCTTTCATCATTTTTCCTTTCATTGAATTGTGAGGTTTTATGTTTATAGTCATTGCGTGGCCTATCAAAATATTGCTTACCTTTGTTCTGGTCTCTATGGTCAAACTTATTAAAATTTTGAGGTGTCTTAAAATTGTCTACCTGTTTCTTTTTATTACCAACTACCTCTGCCTGGGCTGCCTGATACCTTTCAGCGACATTGAGTAACTCACCCAGCCTCTCTGCACCTTGTTCCATGAGAAACTTTCTCAGGTCTGGAGCCATGGACTCTCTTAGCTGCTCAATAAAGATCATCTCCTTAAGATCTTGGGTGTTCCCCAGAGCAGTCCATTTCTCCAAGTAGGTCTCTAACCGTGCAGAGAACTGGTGATAAGTCTCACCCAACAGTAGTTTGGCATTCCTAAATTTTTTTCTATAAAACTCTCCGTTCTTTTCGTATCTTAATAAAAGAGCCTGCTTTAGCATGTCATAATTGTCTTGGTCATCTCTGCTCATCTTGGCAAAAACTTCATAAGCCGTTCCTCTAAGCCCTTGTGATAACTTGAGGCTCCACCTCTCTCTCTCTAACCCATATGTAGTAGCTAAAAGTTCAAATCTACTTAAGTACCCTACGATGTCATCTTCTTTCTCAACAAAATGATCTACATGAAAACCCATAGCTGAGGTTGAGGCTCCCTGACTAGCCGTGGCATCTGAGGTAAAGGGCTGGCACCATTTTCAGGAGCATGGCCTTGAAATTCTAACTCCCTTAGTCGTAGCTCATGCTCCCTCTGCAATCTTCTATCTTCTGCTTCCCTCTCTGCCTTTTGTCTTCTCTTTCAGCAGCCTGTCTCTTTTCTTCTGCTTCTCTTTCAGCCTTTTTTTCTTCTAATTGGAGCCTTTTTATCTCTGCCTCCCTATCTGCATCCAATGCCCTAGCCTCCTTGTCAGCCTTAATCTGCAGCCTCTTAACTTCTTTGTCAGCCTCAATTTGTAACCTCTTCTCTTCAGCTATCTTCCTATCCTCCCTTTCAATATACTTGTCGCATTCTGAAGTTACATATTGGATCAAAGCTTGACCCTCTATGTTCATTTCTTTCGCAGTCTGCACAGCAGCAGATCGAAACTTTGCCAGATCAGCCATTTGTACTATGCAACCTTTTAAAATTTCTAACTATACAAATCTCTAATTATGGCTAATAATTTCTAATGATAACCAAGAACAACCACAGGCACTGATAGCTCAACTACTATTCAATTTCTCCAAAAGGAGTGCTTTTAGTTTTATACTATCTGAGATTCCTAATATAATTGATAATATTTTAAGAATTTAAAATCCCAGAATCAAACTACCCAATATAGCTGGTGTTATAAGAAATTCAATCCCGAGGAGCGAGACCCCAATATATGTGGTGGATTTGATGTCATTAATTGTTGTAGGTATTATTATATTTGTATTAAATGAGATTAGCTATGAAGGTCCCTGAATATACCCAATAATATTGTGAACTTTTCAGGGTACCTTTCCACTACCACCTTTTTATCTCATTCAAAATGTATTTATATTAGTATATTAAATGACTTCGTGTTGTGTCTAGGGTTATGAATGTAGAGTGTAATGTACACTAATTCACAAACATACAAACAAATAGTTTATTATTCACAACAGCACACAGTACTACCACAATAACATACAAACGACACTCTAAAAGGCTATCTTATTTAAGACTGTGGTTGAATTTTGTGTAAATAAGATTTTTACAGTTTTATTTTCTTGATTCAAATTTATTTGTAATCAGGACTGACAATTTAAAAGTGAAATCAAAATAATTATTTACATCAGTCAAATAGCACAATAGATCCTTTGTCCTTATATATAATATATTTCTAATATACGTCTGTAGTGTTCTCCTACTTTAAGGTAATACTGGTGGTACTACTAGGTTGTTGTTTTAAATCATGTCCTTTTGGAAATGTTTGTTTCTATTTTGTCACTTGTGGAACTATTACATATTTGTCCCAGTTTTATTCACTGTCATTAGATCGTTCTTTTAAAGTTCTGTAGTTGAGCTTTCAGGTGCCGAACGAGAACTTAACTTGGCCGTAGACTATATGTTGAACCTTTCCTCTGCTCGCTTGACAATCTGTTCCCTGTTTGATAGGCAATGGCCACTAGCATGGGCTCGCAGTAAACAGGCAGAGTCCTGAATCAATCAATTTTCAAGCGTTTGGTACCACATTAACGTCAGTACCCAGGACCTCTGAAATGTGAAGGTATGCATCCTTCGTAATATCTAGCATACATTAATAGTCCACAGTTAAGGACATGTACATTACAAACAAACAAAAGGATCATATCCTTATACAAACCTATGCCACCATTTTCTTTTGATGTGACAATGTACACCAGTATTCCTTTCCCTAATAGTTACAGCGCCACTGCAATTCCAGCTGTAATCTCTTACATATAATAGGAGAGGTGTTATGCTCCTTTATGACAATCATACATATTCTTGTAGTTTTACACCTCTCTGACAGTCTATCACATGGTGGATCAATCTTTAGGCTTTGCCTCATGTTTGCTTTAGACCCACTCATGCCCATACATATATTATTATTTCACATTCAATTTTTACATAAAATAAAGGTTAATAAATGTAAATCTTACCACAATTTTCAATGAAATATACACAGAGACGATGACTGACACAGTTTCGATCTGTTTTATTGCCCAGGCTGCTTAGAACTTGTATTTTAAAGCACAGCCTGCTCTCATCTATCACTGTAGAAAATTTTCTTAGAAATGGCGTCCTCCCCAACGCTTATTCTGACAATATCGATTCAGTTAGCCAATCGCTATTAATATCACAAGGGTAAACAGTCTTTTTCAAAAAATATCATTCAAACTTTTCCTACGTTACTAGGTTATTTATGTTTATTCAAAGGTCAGCCAATAATATTTCGTCTCACTTCAAATGCCACCCAATCGGATTCACTGTACTATCCTAGCCTATCTGTCACCTACTTTTTTCCCCAAAAATATGCGATCCAATCTAAGCAGATATGACTTGACCTGACAGTATCTCTGATCTCTATGTATAGTTTTATCAATATTTAATTAGTTAAGGGACTATTTATATAACTAATAACATATTCTTGATCAGCAAGTCTTCAGGTACACGAATCTACAATTTTTAAGGGGCTATGTGGTTTGGTTCAAAAATTCTATCTTTTTTTCTATGTTGGTTGTTTATTTTTAAACTACCTCCTGTTCACTTCTTTTCTCATGTACTTACGAGATAATTACGAGAGCTTAGGTCATTCATAATAAGAGCTTAACATGTTTACATGACCGAGGTGTCCACAATTCTAACTTTTTCATTGTATTTGGGGAAACCCCTAAGGCAAGGCTTGCTGCTGTGCTAGAGTTGGCTTTTAGTTTAAAATCAATGCGAAACGAATTAGCATTTCATCTATCCTTGCCCCTCCTCGTTCCACAATGCATTTTAGGCAAATATTTTCTTAGAACTAGGAAAAAGGGTTGTGTATGTCAAGGACGAATTTGAAAAATTGGGTACCGTTTTGTTCAGCTATTCGTTAGCAAATAATAATCTGAAGGCGTAGGCGATACCATCCGTTCTAGCAGAAAATTCTTTTGTACTTTCTTATCTTTTCCTTTATGCCCTCTATTGTTATATACTAATTTAGATATTGTATTTAGAAGTCACTACAGAGTGAACTGACAAAATTATAGATCACACATAGATATTGTGTAAATAGGGTGAACTTGAGAGCAATCTGGAAGAGGATCCACTAAAGTTATCTCTCTCTCTCTTCAAGCCTCAACACACTTAAATAGTCTAAGCACCACCCGCTCTCTCTCTCTTTTCTCTTGTCAAAAATAGAGACTATAGTAAGAGCTTGTAATATTAAATATGGATGAAAGGGTCGTGAACAGCGCGTTAATAAATGAGTAAAATTTATTAAAGGTTCTTGAAGGAAGAAACTATATGAAAAATAAATATATCAGCACAACAACATAATAAAACATCAATAATCACATCAAGTTTTTAAATATGCCATTACACACCAACGAACACACAAACCACCAACATAAAACCTGTAGAACACCGAGAAATGAATAAACAGAGTTCCAATCCGTCCGTTTTTGTGGGACCAAATGCAATAGCTCCAGTTAGTGTCGTTATATGTATATCCTGCTATAGATGAAGAATTACAATATAAATCCGCTGTAGGTGCTATTCACACTCTAATCACGAGATAGGTCGTAAATACTCTGTCTATATCTGGATGACCGCTAGTACGTGCGGGGTTTTGGATGACCAGAAACACACAGAAGACGAGGTCACTTTAGGACAAACGGTCCACGGCGCTATTATCCAGCGCGTGAGAAATTTAGGCCTGCGTACTTGGTATTAAATCTGGTTTGGCTGGCTTGACTTTATATGTGACTGAGTGCTCCGTTTAAGCAGAAGTCTGGTGTTTTCAATTCTGCTGAAGACGCTGCGCTGATAGATACGCTGGAAGCCGCAATGTTCTGACTGGTGATAAAGAGGCGAGTAGGAAACCACTACAGCCAAATTCAATTTCAGATTTTGTTTTGGCTCTTTAAACACTGCGTGAGCTTATTTCCCATTTGAGGGATGGGCGTAGACAAAGGGTTGTATTTCAGGTAGGGGTGACAACTCGTGGTGCTACTTGCTTTCAGAAAAACCGCGAGATAGAAGAGAATGTGACTGGAATCCTGCGATAGCAGTGAGGTATCCTGAAACCCGAGATGACGAGAATGGCAACACAATCCAGTTTTTGTGTTTACGTCTGCCTGTCTCATTTGGCCATCTACGGGCAGGAAAATTTTACGAGTGTCATGACTGAGTAAACCTATCAGATTTATAGTTTACCAGAGACGCTAATTTGGCCATCTGGCATCGCGGGTTCCCACTGATATTCGACGTATAACGTAATCAATAGTAAGACAAAAGTGATTCTAGAGTTTACATCAAAGACAACCACCGCGAGAAAGTTTCCCAGCTAAGACGTAATATTATTCTCGCACTCACTGCGGCGTTCAAGGGCCACAACCTCAAAGAACGAACGTGAGTTTTGTCTCCCCTTGAATCGGAGATAAAAGTGGGTACCCAGATCCAAAAAAAGGGTTGTCTCACCTTTGCTGCCGCTAGTGGCCCGCTTCTTCAAAGAAACTATTTCTCGCTCGAGATCAATCGCTGTTACAATCTACCACTACTGGCCAGGTGTGAATTTATAATGAAGGCCAGAACGAAGTAAGACCGCGGGATGGGGTCTGAGAGGGGAATAATGGGCCACGTAGGAAAAATCGAGGACACCCGAAACATTAAGAGAGTAAGAAAAATGGGACGTGTTGGTAAAATAAAATTAACAGTCAAATCCGTGACATATATAACTCTGAAATATACAGAGATAAAAGCAAACAGAATAAGAAGTCACCGACTTTTATAATGGGTAATTGCTTTGAACAGAAGGATTGAAATTGTACCAGATCACCATTAATGACAAGAACCAGACAGGCGCCAATAGAACAAGAGATACTAAGACGCTGGCGATGGATAGGAAATATACATTGCGAAACCCGTTTGATAAGATTACCTCCACCTCATATTTCTGTATCGTTCCTAATGATGGACCGTGGAGCCTACACTTTAATACGTGTTAGAGAGATTGCGCTAACTTATTAGCTCCTTACGGAGCATTTGTCGGGACAAACGGCGTATTCTTCTCCCCGCTCGCGAGGGGAGAGAGACAGTAAATAAATATTAGACAAACATAAAGGTATGTTATCAGGTACTCGTAAGAAATAAAGAAGTAGAACACTAGACAACAGAAAAACAACAGACGTGAGTGGCTTACCCAGGACTCGCATCCAGGACATTCCGTGCGACAACCCCGCCTAGCTATGCAAGCGAATCGCACTATCCTCCCTGCCATCTAGGCATCACCATCTAGGGAGAGAGACAACGCTCTATGCAGATCGGGATCCTTACGGCCCCAGCGGATAGCGTTACCAGGCAGTCCTTACTCTGAAATCCCCAGTGTAAGAGAAACTGAGGCAGGCGGACAAAACAAAGTGAGATTATAACTGGAAACAGAAATGACAATGAGGAAGACGGCATGGAAAGACTTTGAGCAGACGGCACTTGACATGAGAACTTAGCACCTGTTCGTTGACAGTCTTTGCTTCTTTGGAAGCTGACGGATTATGAATGAGTGAAGGTGGGATAAACGTGTACATGTAAACAAATAACGGTTGATCCCGTGTAGCTCCCCGGGGTCTCTAAGGAGACAAAGAAAGAATAAGGCCACTGCTCCTAAAAAACATATCTTTAACGTGAGATTAACGTGAGATTGTAAGATGGGCCTGACATCCTCATTATGTATAACAAGTTGCTGCATAAACCACGGCTGCACGAGCGTATGAATGACTTGAGAAAGGCTTCATGCCAGAGGACCAGCTGCAGTGGTGATCCGTTGCTTCATAAAGATCGAATAGAGAAATGAATGGGAGGTTGTCTATGGGGCTTCCAACCTCATTATGTAGATCCGATAGCAAGACAAACCACCGCATCAAGAGCGATGGCTTTGATGTAGGTTTCCTTATCTGTGCTAGCTGTAATGGTAGCTTCAAACTCCTTAACGAGCGGAAAAGGAGATGATGATGGTGATGACGACGATGATGATGCTGATATTGATGATGATTATTATTAAAATGATAATATAACTAATAAACTTCAAACTTTTGTTTGCTCCCGTATGTTCATATGAGTCCGAAAATTGTGACACCCAACGGTCACAGATAAGTCGCAAGTAGCAACACAGAGATGACATTTAGTCACAATCTTATATCGGATAGCTGAAAATTGTAGTTGGTAGTTTCTAAAGGTGTCATTAGGTGGCAGCAACATCCATCTTCATGATTTCTTTAGGTAGCAGACGCTAGTTGTCGCATGCGCAGCTCAGATAAAAATGGCGATCATGCTCATGGAGTGTACGACCGAAGAACAGCGTGCTGTTGTGCGTTTTGGGGGCAAAAGGACTTTCTGTCCTTTTCATAAGGATATTCATAAGGAAATGTTTCCTGTTTACGGTGAGAAGTGTTTGTGGCGTAAAGCGGTACATAACTGGGTCGATACATTTTCTCAAGGACGCTAAAAAATTGCTGATGAAGACCGACCTGGTCGTTCTCTTCAGATTGCGACAGAAGCATCTGTGCGGTGGGTGGGGGAGATGATTCGAGCTGACAGGCGAGTAACGATAGACAGTGTAGCAACTGCAGTAGGGTGTTCTCATGGTTTAGCCTACAGCATAATGCACGATCGTTTGAATTTCCGGAAAGTTTGCTTACGGTGGGTGCCCAGACAACTGACTGAGGAACACAAAATGAACCGAATGGGCCTGTCCTTGCAACATTTCTCTCGGTACGCAGATGAAGGAGAATAGATGCTTAACAGGATTGTTACTGCGGACGAATCATGGGTGCATCACTACCAACCCGAATCAAAGCGTGCTTCAATGCAATGAAAATATCCTTCTTCACCTTCTGCCAAGAAATTCAAGGTTACGCCATCAGTAGGGAAGGTTATGCTTACAGTGTTTTGGGATTCTCAGTGAGTGCTGTTAACCCATTTCCGGAAGAAAGGTGAGAATGTGAATGCTGCATCGTACTGTGAATTTCTATTGATGCTTCGGGATGCAATTCGAAGAAAACGCCCAAGCCTACTGACTAGAGGAGTACTGCTTCATCACGACAATGCCAGACCACATCCGGCTCGATTAACCCAGGAGAAAATTGAACAACTAGGGTGGCAACTTCTTGAACATCCGCCTTACAGCCCCGACTTAGCCCCGAGCGATTTCCACCTGTTTGGTCCACTAAAAACTCACCTTGGCGGCAAACGTTTCGCGGATGACGAAGAGGTTGAACGTGAGGTGCGAATGTGGCTGAGACAGCAGACCAAAGACTTCTATGCTGCAGGTTTTGAGGCACCGATAAAGCGATGGGATAAGTTGGTGGAGATTATGTTGAGAAATAAGGGGAAATGTAAGTAAATGGTTTTCAAGTTTGTATCTCATTTAGTGTTTTTTAATAGCCATTAGGGACCTATTTACTGACTTGCCCTCGTGTCTGGCACAGGAAAGACATATCAGGAGAAGAGAACTGAGACAAATAGGTAAAGGTAGTTCCATATCAGATACTGCCCTAGGGGAGTGAAGTATTAGAGACTTCACTATACTAGGTAGGGTGACCAGTTTTAAATGTTTATACAATACCAAAACCTACCCTCTGTCCTGTACTTACTGTTCTAAGTCTACTATCATGTACTAGACACAGTATTAAGGTCTCTTTGTCTTGTGTGGACTGGCCTATGCTGTCTGATAGGGAAACAACAGAAGTGATTGCGTCATTAATAGGCCGTACTGCCCGTGGTGGACTTCCGGTGTTATGTCTTTCGGTTCGCACTATTGACTTGTCATCAAAGCATCATTTTCTGGTGATGCGTAGATGGCAGAGAGGATAGTGTGATTCGCTTGCATAGCTAGGCGGGGTTGTCGCACGGAAGGTCCGGTGTTCAAATCCTGGGTAAGCCACTCATGTCTGTTGTTTTTTTGTTGTCTAGTGTTCTACTTCTTTATTTCTTACGAGTGACTGAAAACATACCTTTATGTTTGTTTCATATTAATTTCCCTTCTTTGCTGCCTGTTCGTTCCATAACTGAGGAGCACACTCAGGTACCAATTTACAGCTGGATAGACTGGAGCTTGACGATGCCGTTTTCAGAACCCGGCACCTTTGCCACGAGAGGCCAGCGCTGTAAGCGATCTGCCAATTGGACGCTCAACAGAAACTACATGCGCTAAAAAGCTTAAATGTCTTATGTTCAAACTATCTATTGAGCTTATATTATAATTAACTGCACATTTATACACAGCGTTAGCTAACTTTTATCAATAAAACTGATAAGTAAAACCAGGGACCACAAGTAGTGGAGAGCCATTATCAACAGCGCCAGTGGGAAGGGCTCATTAAGAAGGAGAAAGGAATCAGGCTGACCCCTTCAGTCGATAAAACATTGATTGCTCGTTGAATATCCTTTGCTCGTCTGAACGTGAAGTAATCATCTGACATTCTTAGACATCCTACAATTCGATGAATGATCTCTTGAATAAAATTTAACGTACGAGGGACGGTCAAAAAGTAATGCCTCGTAATTTTTAATTTCATTCAATAGGCAAGAAAACAGATAAAATTCACATTGAAATGTAGCCCCAAGTCTGAACTTCAAAAATTTATTTCTCAATGTAGTCTCCGTTATTTGTTACAGTTTTTGTCCATCTTCTCACAAGGGCATGTATCCCCGCACGGTAAAAATGTGTGTCCTTTTTTCCTAAACCACTGGCGTACGGCGCGTTTAAGGGTCTCGGTGTCCTCAAAGTGATGTCTGCGAAGTCTTCTTTCAGTGGTCCAAACAGATGGAAGTCAGAAGGTGCAAGATCGGGACTGTAAGGGGGATGTGGTAATAATGTCCAGCCAAATTCTGCAATCGCATCAATGGTGCGTTTAGCGGTGTGTGGCGTGGCATTATCGTGCAACAGTAGTGCAGTTCTCTGATCTTTTAATGGGTAAAGTCGCCGAAGACGACCTCTAAGCTTCTTCAAAGTTTCAATGTAACGGTCTGCATTCACCGTGTTTCCCTGTTCCAAGAAGTCGAGAAGAATCACACCCTTCTCATCCCAAAACACGGAGGCCATAACTTTCCCTACAGATGGTGACTTTTGAACTTCTTTCTTGTCGGCGATGTTGTGTGATGCCATTCCATTGACTGCCTCTTGGATTCTGGTTCAAAAGAATGAAACCAAGTCTAATCACCTGTCACAATATTCGATTAAAAACTCTTCTCCTCCAATTTCGTAACGGTGCAGGAGGTGGATGGCTATGGTCTCGCCTTCAGCATTGAGGAATTCTATGACATAACGTTGTTTTAACCGAACGTCTTTGGCAGCCATTTTTAAACTGTTACAGTGGTGCCACCTGTTACTAAAACAGGTTGGTAATGCTATACAGTGCAGAAGAGTGTTTGAGTAATCCTGCTAAATTTACAAATTGCACACCGATGCAGTAATTACATACATTAAAAAATAGGAGGCATTACTTTTTGACCTTCCCTCGTATTATCTTCACTGAAGATCTTGTGCTGAATAATGTTATTCAGTGATGTCATTCGAATTATTCTAAATGGTTATATTGGGTTCTGAACACTATTCTACTGAGTCTTCGTATAGTACTGTGACCTATTGCCTATGAGTCTTCATATAATGCTATGAGCTATTGTCTATGAGTCTTAATATAATGCTATGAAGTATTGATACAACGTAGAAAAAAAATTCACTTTACACCCACACATTGAAAAGAGTGCGTCTATAAGACAAGAACTCCGATTGACAAACTCTTTGGCCATTAACGAAGTCGTGTTTAAGGATTCTTTCTGGTCAGACTTCCAGGTGTCCTAGCAGACAAACATTCACAGTTGTAAATTCTGAGTGCCCAGCGCCTGGCGGAACTTACCAGCAAGTCTTTGACCGATCAGCAGAACCAAATGCCAGAGATACCGTCAACTCCTAATCATAAAGAAGTCTAGATCAACGCTCATATGTGTAAAGTCAAACCACAAAGACAGCACAAAACCACCTGCACAAGGGCTGACAACATAGGTGTGGCGCTGGCTATTGCACGCCACACGCTAGAAAATATATAGGATTTTGGTGCTGATGAGCGCTGCACGATAGTAATTTGTCGATATGTGTATTGCGCACATGACGTGAGCAGTGTGGAGGAAAAATGGACAGAGCGTGTGTTGACCCTGAATGGGCGGCTTGTGTGTGTGTTCTGCCCAATGGTAGAAATATGGGAAAAGTTAAAAGAGAAGTGTCTTGAAACATATTAATGTTTATTAAATACAACGAATGGTAGGAAGAGGAATGAGGTAATGTTTATATGGACCTACGGATTAGAGAAGTTGCTGAATCTACCTAATTATGCATGCTGTGTAATGATGTATTGTCTACGTGAATAAATAATGGAATGTTACCAAAATATCCAGCTGTTATATTGATCGTTGTGTGGAATCTTCGAGATATAGAAAGTATCGTTAATGAACTATTGTGGCTGTCCTGAATCTTGTGGACCTATGATATATAAACCTAGACACAGTGTGAAAACGAGCACAAACAATCAACTGAAGAATATAAACTTTTAACCCCACAGATATGGGAGGCTCGTTCCGTTGGAGAGGAATTAATTGTTTGGAATATGTACAATGCTGTACTGTGGAAAGTACGCAAGATATTAAGCACACGTATTTGTGGAATCAATAGAAATTGCAATTTTTCGTACGAGGTCATGCCAAGACCTTGGACTGTTGGGAAGACGTTATTACCAAACAACATATATTCTATTAAAGTCGCTGAACAGACATTTGACTGCCTACGAACAGATATGAAATTTCGACACAATATATTGCGGTCACAAGTTACTATGACGAATATTGTCACCTCGAGGCCATTTCGCGTTGAATCGTTGTAGTGAACCATTACATCAAGATCACCTGAACGGACTTGTAAATCCTAAAGTAAAGTTACCAGTGGACATTTATTATACCAATAATATGAATCGTGAGAATCATGACGGTATCCAGAACCAATCTTTTGGGTCTTTCAAGTCTGACAAGTCTTTCAACCCTGATGTCCGAGAAATCATTTCGGTTGTCTGCAATGGTCAAGAAGGATGATTTAATCTTTTACGTACGTCATCAAACAGATTTGCTGACCACTTGGATTTCGTAATCAGGAACATGGAACGTCTTGAACAGGACACTTATACGCGTTGAGCAACTCAGACTTTACATTCTTTCCTTGACCCGTGTTTATTGCATAGATTCAATGCTACTTTGCGAGGTTGATGCGTCTTGTCTACAACGAGGATTGGCGGTCGTGGATTTTAATCATATAAGTGAATATATGTTGGTAGGGTCATGGTCTCCGGTCCTAAAAATGTCAGGCACATCTTATTTTTGTGTATCTTTGATGTTTTATGTTTTCTTGTGGGCGACACTCAATTATATCTTTGGATGAATTTAGTTGTCGTCGTTCTATAGATTTTGATTGTATTGATCTCTTTCAGGGATTCAGCATTTAGTGCTGTCGTATTTCCGCTCTGACTGAGATTAATATTTTCTTAGTTGTTTAGCTGTGCTGTCACGTAACATATTGTCGTGGAATTCTTATTTAGTTCAGTATGATTATGTTCGTACCTGTAGTTCTTCTCTGACTTTCTTTTTAATATGTACAGCAGTTCTATGTGATTGTATCTCGTCCTGTACTGTTCATTGACGGTGGAAACAACTGTTTTATTATATTGTAGGATTTTATGACTTTTTACATTGTTGTCTTTTTCCTGATTTGTTTCCAGCGTTGTCTTTTAGTCTTTTGTCTAATGTGATGTTATGGCATGCTTTTACATAGGTATTAATGGTAATATTTATTACTTGCTTGTAATTATATGATATTGTTATTTGCTGATTAATATATGATGATTACAGATACTCTTTGAGAGTAGTGGATAAGTATCATATACTTCAGAGACAAGTATATCACACAAAACGAATAAATACTGTATATACAGTTGGTGTTGAAAAAGGTTTGAATTACCTTACGACTAAGTATAGTCATTGGGCAACAAGTGGGAGAGATATACATTTTGAATCTATAGCCCATTACTCTTTAATTTCATTATGGCTGACTTTGTGAAGGTTAAGGCGGGATTTATACAGAATGGGAAGGACTTGAATTTCTCGGGTGATGATCTTATAGCCTATGTAAATAAAGAAATAGCGGAATACAAAGAAGAGAAAGAAAAAGAAGAAAAAAGACAAGAGAAAGAAAGAGAAGAAAAAAAAGAAGAAAAAAGACAAGAGAAATAAAAAGAAGAAAAAAGACAAGAGAAAGATAGAGAAAGAGAAGAGAGGGAACATGAGAGAATGGAGAGAATTCGTTTAGCAGAAATTGCTGCAGAACAAGCGAAATTTGAAAGAGAAAAAACTTTTGAGTTAGAAAAATTGCGCTTACAATCTTCTTTTTCTAGGGAATCTTCTGGTACTGGATCGTCGAAGATCATTAATTTAAAATTACCAAATTTTTCTTCATTGCATGACGATATAGGATTCTTTCTTTTGAGATTTGAATCAAGAGTTACGGCTTTAAATTTACCTAAGGCCTCATGGCCTGAACATTTTGTCGGGTTACTTACTGGTGAAAGTTTACAAACTTTTTTTAACATTGCCGATGACAAAAGAAACGACTATGAATCCATAAAATCAGTATTTCTTCGCAAATATTGTTTAGACGAGGAAGGATATCGTTTAAAATTTAAATCGATGGGTCCTATGGAAGGTAAGGATGTCGAAGACTTTGTGTCTTCAGTGAAGATGTGTCTAAACAGATGGATTGAACTGTCTAATATTACTAAATCTTTTGAAGGACTTTATGATCTCATCTTAAGAGACAAAATTTTATCTTCTGTGAATACGGAAATTTTCTCATTTCTTCAAGAAAGGAAGCCTACCGATATAGGAGAAATGGAAAAATTAGCTCAACAATTTTCGGTCGCACACCCAAACTTGCCTTTAGGTAAGACGAAGGTCCTAGAAACTTTGCCAGCTTGTGCGGTCACTCATGATAGATCACGCACTCGCAGCATGGACCGACGGTATAGGGAAGACTATCAAAATTCCTATAGAGGTAGATATAATTTCCCTCATAATCATTCGCCCTCACGGGGTATAGAGAGACGCAACTTTAAAAATAATAATAAAAAGTCATGGCAAAGAAATAATCAATACTCCAATAATAATTACACTCACAAACATCATTTTTCGGCACCCTCACGTAATGATTACAATAACAGTAATTACAATAACAAACATCATGTCTCACCACCATCTCGTGATGATTCTTCTCGCACGGACAAAAAGGGGTACTATCGGTCTGACTGTCCAGTGGATCGGAGAGGAACACATTTTTCTAGGAGTCAAAGTAGAGGAAGATCACAAGCTCACGCTTGTCAGATTAACGTTGGTAATGATAATATTTCCAATAATGAGAATAATACTCACGCCAATGCATGTAGTTTTGATTTAGAAAATAGTGGTAATTGCACAGAATGTATGACTCTATTTCAACCTGGATCTACTCCACGTCTGAGATGTGGACATGCTCTGCCAGTTTTGTCTTTAAATGATGGGGTTGGCTCACTCGTGATCCATAGAGGTTTTGTTTTTGACACACCCGTTTCTATTTTACGTGACAGCGGATGCACCACCATTGGCCTAAGGAAGGCACTAATTCCTTCTTCTTGCTTTACGGGAACCTCTATAAAGTGCGTAACTTTCGGTGGAACTGTTGAATCTTATCCGCTGGCAGATGTGGTAATAGATACTCCTTTCTTTTCGGGAAAAGTAAGAGTGTGTGCTCTCGATCGACCTTGTTGTGATTTACTTATCTGTAACATAAAGGGGGTTAAAGAGTGTTCTGAACAGGATATTATTGATTGGGAGAGAAATCATCCCTCCTTTGCTGACGCGATCACAACCAGAGCACAACAAGCTGCAGAGACAATTGAATTAAATTCTTCTATACACACTCAACACATTACAACTTGTCATTACATTGACAAAAATATATTTATAGCTAAACAACAAATGGATCCTTCTTTGGCACATTTTTTTCCCATTAGCTATTGCTCGAACTATTAAACATTCTAAAAATTCAAGACATTGGTTTCAAATGCAGGATAATATTATGATACGATGTTTTGATAATTACTCTTTCATTCTCAAACAAGTCATAGTACCTACGTCATTTCGCGCACTAGTCTTGTCAAATGCGCATGACGTACCATTTGCTGGACATATGGGAATTTCCCGTACGGCTTATAGATTACTAAAACACTTTTATTGGCCTGGGGTAAATAAAGACATTTCAACTTATTGTAAATCTTGCGCTGAATGTCGAAGTGTTGCACGTAAGGGTGCACATCAATCAGCACCGTTACAGGTCACGGATATTGCTGTACGCCCTTTTTTCAAATTGGCTATTGATATCATAGGACCACTGTCTGTAAAGTCTACCAGAGGTTTTCAATACATATTAACATGTATTGACCTGTGTACGACATGGCCAGAAGCCATTCCTTTAAAAAATATTACCACAGTGTCGGTAACAGATGCGTTGCTGTCTATATTTTCACGCATCGGGTTTCCGGAAGAAATCCTCTCTGATCATGGATCTCAGTTCGTGTCAGGTATGATGTCAGATGTTTTCAACACACTTCGTATCCGTCACTCTCTTAGTGCTATATTTCACCCTAGCTCTAACGGGGTCGTGGAACGTTGGAATGGGACATTAAAACAATTGTTGGGGAATTTTATTCCTGCTGTACTGTTTGCGTACAGAGAGGTTCCTAATCATACTGGTTTTTCGCCTTTTCAGTTGGTATTTGGTGCGAACCCAAGAGGACCAATGTCTCTCTTACATGATTTGTTAATGGAATCTGATGTGAATAATAATAAGAAGAAGAAATCCACTTATCAATACGTTACAGATTTACGCCAATATCTTGTGGATGCATGTCAGGTGGCGACTGAAGCATCTGAGATAGCAAAATATAAGACCAGATCTCGCATTAACCGAGATAGACGACTAACGTCTTTCTCAATCAATGACGATGTTTTTGTTCTCCTGCCACTCAAAGTAGATCACTTGTTAGTAACATGGCAAGGTCCGTTTAAAGTGGTTGCAAAGAGAACGGACGTGGACTACGTCATCAATATGCGGGGTAAACAAAAAACATTCCATGTTAACATGCTCCTACCATACATCACTCGTCCTCCTCAGTTACAATTCATTTGTGATGCTATCATGAACCAACCTACCCATCATGCATCTATCGCGTTGGTGGATGAGGTGCAAACCAATTTCGCTGATGTACCTTCCACGTTTCCGGTAGCACCTATTAAGTCTTCGGAAACATGGAATGATGTTATAATTTGTACTGATTTACCTGCAGATCATAGGGATCAAATTCGTTCTATGTTGGTATCCTTTCAGGATGTTTTGTCTGATCTTCCGGGACGTACTAACATTATCACACACGAAATCAAATTGTCAGATTACACCCCGATTTCATTACGACCATACGCCGTTCCTCTACATGTTAGAGATCAGGTGGAAAGTGAAGTAGTAGATAGTATGTTAAAACTGGGTATTATTTCACCGTCTGATTCACCTTTCTGTTTTCCTATGGTGGCAGTACGAAAGAAAGACAAGTCAATTCGTATTTGTATTGACTTTCGTCGCCTTAACAAGGTGACCATATCCGATTCTGAACCAATGCCTTTGCTGGAGGATTTGTTGCCACGCCTATCATCCGCCACTTTCTTCAGCAAGTTTGACCTATCTAAAGGTTACTGGCAGATTCCTCTGGCTGATGTATCAAAAACCTTTGACTGCTTTTGCCACTTCTCGTGGATTGTTTCATTACAATGTCATGTGTTTTGGTTTACGGAATGCTCCAGCGACATTTGTACGCATGATGCGTCGCGTTTTAGGTAATCGCACCGATCTCATTTCGTATATGGACGATATTTGCATTTTTCATGATACTTGGGAACAGCATATCGCTGGGATACAGTCGTTGCTCCAAACTCTCAGAGTACATAACCTCACAGCTCGACCTTCCAAAGTCGAAATTGGGTTTACTGAGATTTCATTTCTGGGTCATAAGATTGGCCGACATACAATACAACCTGATGAGTCTACACTAAAAAGGGTACTGGATCTTGCCATACCAACTACTAAGAAACAAGTTCGTAGTTTGCTGGGACTCATAAACTTTTACCACAGGTTTATACCACGATTTGCCCTTTTAACTTCTGTTCTATCTGCTCTGACAAAAAAGGGTATGCCTGACAAAATAATATGGAACAAAGAGTGTGACCATACCTTACAGAACATCAAAACACAATTTTCAAAAAGTTCAATACTAAGACTACCAGACTTACGACGACCTTTTCTCGTGGTTACAGACGCATCTCTGAAAGGAATCGGGGGATGTTTAATGCAGACCTTTGATGGCGAGTGCCACCCGATATTCTACCTCAGCAGAAAACTTTCAGAGACAGAATCCAGATATCCAATTGTGGAAAGGGAACTTTTGTCATTGGTATGGACATTACATAAACTACAGAAGTTCTTGGTGGGTACACATTTTAAATTATACACTGATCAAAAAGCCCTCACATATTTACAGACTTTTAAATCGACTAATGCACGTCTCACCCGATGGGCGCTACAAATACAAGGGTATGATTTTGACGTTTTACCAATAGCAGGAAAGGACAATGTCCTAGCTGACACCCTCTCTAGAGTTATGTAATAACTCGAATACGGAAGTGGACAATAATTACTTATTTATTCATATTGTTATTACTGACATTATTTTTTTTTCCTTTAAAATCTAGATAGATATCATTTAATAAATGATAGGTAATCATAAGGCATTAGGGATAAGATGAATGATTTAATCTCGCTTCACATTATAATTGCCTGACTGAAAACTAAGTTTTCAGTTGTTCGAGGGGGGTAATGTGGCGCTGGCTATTGCACGCCACACGCTAGAAAATATATAGGATTTTGGTGCTGATGAGCGCTGCACGATAGTAATTTGTCGATATGTGTATTGCGCACATGACGTGAGCAGTGTGGAGGAAAAATGGACAGAGCGTGTGTTGACCCTGAATGGGCGGCTTGTGTGCGTGTTCTGCCCAATGGTAGAAATATGGGAAATGTTAAAAGAGAAGTGTCTTGAAACATATTAATGTTTATTAAATACAACGAATGGTAGGAAGAGGAATGAGGTAATGTTTATATGGACCTACGGATTAGAGAAGTTGCTGAATCTACCTAATTATGCATGCTGTGTAATGATGTATTGTATACGTGAATAAATAATGGAATGTTACCAAAATATCCAGCTGTTATATTGATCGTTGTGTGGAATCTTCGAGATATAGAAAGTATCGTTAATGAACTATTGTGGCTGTCCTGAATCTTGTGGACCTATGATATATAAACCTAGACACAGTGTGAAAACGAGCACAAACAATCAACTGAAGAATATAAACTTTTAACGCCACAATAGGATTACAGCTAAGTCCTTAATCCTAAGGATTTATCCTCCAGATATTTCAGTCAGATCATAACTCAGAACTTAAACACCCAGAATAATCAAGGAACATTATTTAAAGTGCATTCCCGATTACTAAGTGAAAACTACCATCTGAAACGTCCTATAAGTACAACCCTCTTGATATTACACCAGAGTAGTATATCATGCACGTTTCTATTAGGATTCCGGAGGCGGCGCGTGACTTTAATATAAAGAAATATACCGATCGATAACGGAGGAGGCGCGTGACTTTTATATAAGGAAATAGTCCGATCAATAATGGCGGCGTGGGTTAGTAAGTAGGTTGTATTTTAAGTGTTGTGTATGACTCAGCAGTGTGTTGTTATGTTTATTTATTCATACAACATTTATACAATATATATATACAATATATACAACGTATATATATATATATATATATATATATATATATATATATATATATATATATATATATATATATATATATATATATATATTATTTATTTATTTATTATATATTTATATTATATTATATATTATATTTATTTATTTATTTATTTATATTTATTTATTTATTTATTTATTTATATTTATTTATTTATTTATTTATATATATTTATATTTATTTATATATATTTATGTATATTTATATATATTTATATATATTTATATATATATATATATATATATTTATATATTTATATATTTATATATTTATATATTTATGCTTTATATATATATATACTATATACATATATACAACATACATACAGTATATATTTTACAACATGTAGGCAACATTTATACAAATGCCAAGGCTTTTTAATATAATTGTAATAAATATATTTAATGATCTCTTTTAAAAGAAGACGAAAATGTCAATCTAAATCTCTAGTTTCAGACGGTTTGTAGCTCTTTGCTTCTTTGGTGGTGATTGTTTATAGACATCGTCCGGGTGATTGTCCATGGTTGGAGTTGATGTAGGGGTACAAGGGTCGGTGTTGTTAAGAGGACACCAACTCGGTTCTGGGAATATTGGTTGATAACAACCGGAGTTGATGTAGTGGTCAAACGTGTTACTGGGGCAAGTAGTAGGACAGGTACCTGTGTTTGGTAACTGTAGTCGGTCAAATTCGGCGAGGATTTCGCCCTGTAAAGTCAGCTGATGTTCAAATTCAGGGCGAGACAACGTAATGCCGATTTTGGTGGGAAACTTTAGATATGATTCACCAAAGTATTTTCGCACGTGTAGTAAAGGCTGACCTCTGTAAAAACTTACAGACGCGACTTTCAGCCCACTCTCCAACGGTTTAAGCATTTCATCACTTCTACGCATATACACCCAGTTTGTGGGAACGGTGCCGGGGGTACTCATCTTCAGTGAGGTGTGAACGTGAGTGTCTGCCGTTGGTCTCCCAAGTGTCTTTATATGAAGGAAAACTAGGTTAATCTGGTTTTTGAAACGTGCCAAGACTTGTTGCGCGCTAACATGGAGCTGATTAGTCGAAAAACTAATCGATCGTTGACGTGTTGTCTATGTGAAAATGGCAGCAGGACCCGCCGCATAGTACCGCTGCGAGCTTTGATCAATACGAAATAAATAGCGTACAGTCCACAAACTTTGGTAACTACATCTTGTAAATGTCTAGAATTGTAGTTAAAAGGCCTGTTAGAGTTTCTCGCTATAAAATTAACAAGTTCAGGTGTCTAGGTGGTAGTCCAAAAGAATCAAAATATTCAAAAGTTCCACATCCATTATAATATAGAGTGACCCAATGGTCACCGGGTCGACAGCTAGGGTCAGTGTTGATGACGAAAGCAGCCGTCTTGGTCGGATCGATACGCCGAGGTAATTTGTCGCGAGCTAAAACTTTAACGACCCCAGTCCGTTTAACAAATAAGTTAGACAGGAGGATGGCACGGATCTCGTGAGTATTCATCGTTTAAGCGGTGTAGTCTGTCAAAACTTGGCGCGATTTCGATATTTCCAATATCGAGTCTTGCTCGGCTAAGACGATGACCGGTAATGGTTCGGGTGTGCTCGCGGAAAATTTAATTTCTATTGAGAGAGGTCCCGACTTAGCCATCTCGAACTGGTCACCGTCCAGTAGACTGGGGGTGAGGTCAAATGCGTATAAGGCGTAACCATTCTTAAAATGTCTACATTTAAGATCGTTGCCGGCGTCTTTGCCAATCAGCCCCATGGCTAGATTAGTGCCAAAGAAGGCTCTCACGTACTGGTTGTGATCATAATCCATTGACAAAGGCTTGCCACTAACTGTTCTTCCATCCGCGCTGACATTTAAATATATCAGACCAAAATTAGCGAAATTGAACGAATTAGACATGTACGAACCGTTAAAAGCGGTCGAAGTGTTTATGGCAATCACTATCCGTGTCGGGGTTTGACTGAGAAATAGATTATCCTGCATGTGTGATAGCATCCCTTTAGAAATAGAGAAAGTCTTTAGCACAACTCGTTTCAAATGGTACTTGGCATTACCTCGCAACAAGGCTTTCTCGTGCGCAAGAGAGATGGCCGGATTTAATTTGGCTTTCCGTACAACCAGGGCCGCATAAGTTATAATCGATTTATAACCACCAGCGTGGTCGTGTCCTAGCACGTTGAACGCATCTTTAGACGGCGTGAGTTTCACTTTAACGGTCACACCGTTTAACATATAGCGATCTTGCGCGAAAATATATGTGTGTAACTGACCTATCATATCGATGTCCTAAGAACAACCAGCTATATTTCGACGTAGTCTTAGTCCGTTGTTATTATCGCCCTGTGTGTCGACAATAGCGCTTGGCGTGTCTTTGTAAAACAGAGCCGCTGTCATATGACCTCGCTTGGCTTCCTCCCCGTAATTCAACGTGGCTTCCATGTAAGCTCTATAAGGATAGGTGTTCTCGCTGGGTGTAATCAGCGTGTCGTTCAGGGAACCGTCGACTTGGGAGAATAAACTGTGCATGTAATAGTTGACCGGTGCCACATCGGCATTAGGGGGTAATTTGTCGCCATTGGCTAACGTGATTTGGGCGCTGACGTGCAGAAAAGTATTGAACAAATCTAGATATTCTTCACCGTTCCCCGATATTACAAATTCCACAGGGCCTCCGGGCGCTAAGGCGGCCAACGGATGTATCTCCACAAATTGACCATCTTCTACGGCTGTTTGTGTTGGTGGCACACTAAACCGCTAAATCTAGACCGCTGTGAAGACACTCGCACGAGTTGGGGTGAATAAGCGACATCATTCAAATATATCAGAGTAACGTTGCTTGTTCTTCTGGGAATGAGAAGGGCGAGATCGGGTAGTTCGTATTATTCTTTTCGGTTCGCCAGGTGGGGCAGCCCTCGCCTTTCTTGTTCTTTTTCTTCTAATACCGCTACCCGATTGGTTAGTGGCGAGGTGGTCAACCGCACCCTGTAATAAACGCTGACCCGATTCTCTGGCTAGTTCACGAAATGATTCTCCAACGTTTCTTCCGGCTAACGCATCGCTCGCGACCTGTAGACCGGTGCCAACCCCTTCTCTGAGTAAAGCATTACCCCCCGTTTTTAACCACGGGACAACCATGCGACCGAGCCCGCTGAAAAAAACTCCTTAAGCCATGCCCTCTTTGACTTCTGCCTCCGATAAACACTGGCAGTCCGTTCCGGCTTGATTGCAGTAAAACTCCTCGTACATTTTGGGGTTTCGTCGTATTGGTACGTGTCTAACCATTTTTTCTATTCGAAATCAAATCGTCTGTGAGTTCGGAAATGTAGTGTCAGCACCGAAGCTCCGCTAGTGAATGGGATAGTCTTACCGTGGTCATTAGTTAAAAGTATTTCCACGGTGTCAAACGAAAAACGACTCAGGGGTACGTAGTGCGGTTTGTCGTAAATCCTAAAAACCGAAGCGGTAGTCCTGTCCAAAATAGGGACAATTCGTAACAAAGGGACCGATGCATCCCCAACCGGTCTCGCCGCTACGAGGTCACAGTACACGTACACATTTTTCATGTCGCTATCCATTTGTACTTCAGTCTCTCCTCGTAGTATTGGGTCGGCGTCTGTTACGATCGATGAAGGCAACCCTAACATGTTTTTCAACGTCTCGCTAATTCTAACTTCCGCCCCCGTTTCATACAGCGTCAAGGTGGCCTTATTATTGTTAAAATGGATTCTAATTTGCGCTTTTTCATTCACATCCGTTCCTAAAAGCAACCGATTCAAATCATCGACAAGCGTGTCGGGTGAATTGTATAGACCTGCGGGCAACGTAAGTATTATAGACGTTTTTCCCTCGTCTTTGTTTGGGAAGTAATGTATGCATACTTCGTCCTCTAGTACGTTAAAATAACTTTTAGGGAATTGAATCTCAACCAAGCCAACCTCGAACCGTGAAGTCAATTCTATAGTCTGTGGCAACTTGACGAGAAAGTGACCGGCATTATTGTTCGGGTATATTTTCATAGAGGCGTTGCTCTGTAAAGTCATGTAAAAACTCATTCTATCTTAGGGTTAGGTAACATGTAACCCAGACAACTGCTCATTAAGGCGATCCAAAACTTGCCGTCAGGACCCTCGGCTTTGCTCCGACTCAGATTGAATATCGAGACCCCGATGACGACATATATAACGATCATCTGACAGATTTTTTTTTTCCTGACAGATGAAAACGATCTAGTTTCCCAAAAAAAAAGCCAGAACGAGGTTCGCGTGGACTTGGGAGCGGGTGACCGCAAAACTGGGGTGGCCACGTCTTCTATGTCCATCAGTCTCGATATCTCGCTAGCTGTTTGGAGGAAATCCATCTGTTGAATGACGAGTTATAACCGAACCATTTGACTAAATACTCTTTTACACCGCTTACACCTCGTCGTTCTTGCAAAATGGACTCGATTCGATAAACTATTTTGTCACCGACCCGCTGCAGCTCTTCTTTGTAAAAAGACTCTTTCAATTCCTCCCGAGCATCGTCTTTAAGGACGTACGTTACCGGCATTGTGTTGTTTAGTCGGCTGATCGTAAACAGTTCTTCTGTCCACGAAGGCGTATAACCCTTTTTAAAAGTTTTTCTGGCTTGAGCGAGCCGCACGCGATCACCTTCTTTAAAATAGACTTTTCTTCCGGTGACGTCAGCGGTCGAATATAACGTATGCCACACCTCTTCTTGATTGGCCGGGTTAACTTGCGAGGGTGCCGTACCAATACTCCGATGAAACGAATAATTGTAGTTGCGGATCAGTTGCTTTATCACGTCGACGTATCGAAGACTGTTGGTTTTGGTAAAGTAACGCCACATCTTCTCTTTTAAGGTGCGGTTAAAACGCTCAACTATAGCTGCCATGATATCCTCATTCTCCGTAGTGAAGAAATGTACACCCTTTTCTTTAAGAAACTTTAAGAATGTTTTGTTGATGAATTCACTGCCTTTGTCTGTTTGAAAATGTATCGGTTTGCGACTGTTAAAAATTCGCTTCACCGCTTCTACTAAGGCTTTCCCCGTTTTTGTTTTTAGAGGAACCGCCTACGCAAATTTACTAAACACATCGATACACGTCACTAGATAGGAAAATCCATCGTTGACTTTTCTTAAACTGCGGAAGTCTATTAGGTCAGCCTGGAACTGTTGATCGATACCACCTGCGACGGTCGCGCGTCTTTTAAGTTTTCTACGCACCTGTTTGTGTAAGGTGTAAGTATCCTGATGGCTTAACCAAGCTTCGATTTTTTACGAGTAAGTTTGAAACTACGCTGCAGGGTACCAACGCCTCCATAAAAACCTGGTAGCTTCGGCTCGTAGTAATGGTGTTTTAAAACTTTATTCACACTTTTGGCCATGCTTACCACTTTGGATTTTTAGTCTTTTTCCTTCTTCTGAGCGAATACGACGACGATGCGGCTCGCAATTTACTGTCAGCCACCTTCTTTCGATTACTCGTACCGGGTGTGGCTTGTTCGGTCGGCGATTGAAGAATTTTGTCCGTGACCTCGTCTTTAAGTACAGTTGGTGAACCTGGCTGGTCGATGGGGGATAGTTGTGTTGGTTGTTTGATGTCCACTACGCCTAGATAGATGTGACTGTACTGTTCTAGTCGAGTCAGATACCGCCGTAGGGTTCGCTGATACAAGCTAGCTTTGTCGCCCACCGGTAAATCTTCTCGATCCAAGACTCGTTGCATTTGACTGTCCAAATCTTCTAGGTTATCTCTTAGAGCCTCGGAGCTTCTATAAGGTTTTTGAGACTCTAACAAACGAGGGTTCATCAAAATCATTTTCTTGGCCATCTTTTTACACACCTAAGACACCATTTTCACGCTTAGTATAGGTCCCAACAAAGCGCCTAAGAAACTACCCTTTTGTAAAAATTGTTTCCGCCGTCTGAGCGACAATTTCTTTTGGGTGTGCGCTCTCAGGGTGGTTTTGTAACGACGCATACGCCTCTTCTGAGGGGGTGTAAGTGGAACGTTACCTTTTAATACGTTGTGACAACATTCGCAGAGTGTTCCTATGAGGTCGGATGACGCTGTTTTCATACCAGCCTTGATCGCTGGGGTTTTTGCACCGCCCAAGAACTTTAGCATTTCGGCGTGACGTTTCACCTTTTTCCCCATCTTGTTATTTTGGGATGTATACAACCTGTGTTTCGTCGGGAAATATATTGCTGTGCAATCTTAAAGCATCCGGTGTTGCCTGGCAAAGGTCGAACACCAAATAACCGTGCGAAACACCGGTCGCGTCTTTAAAACTTTCTTGGACGTACGAAGTACGACCTGGGTACATCTGCTAGGCTAGATTCGTAATCTGCGATCCGTCTCGGGGGTTTTTGAACACCACCAAATAATGAGAATTCAAGCTTACGGTTCTTTGTTCTTGCCAAATAAATTCTGCACAATGTAGATCACGCTTATATTGCGATGGTTGCTGCCTTTCGTGAATAGTTTCGTTATTCTATCATCCGTCTCGGCCATCAGTTCATCTATAACGAGCAGTCGTCTCCTATCTCCTGACCACTGTTCCATGTCTGGCAGTCCTTCAATAAATTGAATACCCTTCATGGTTTGGTACATTGGCTGCCATTACCCATAACACCATATAACTTCGTCTGGGGTAGGAACCACCAACTCGCCTAGATGTTGCAAAAACCAACGTACAAAGACAGTTTTCCCGCTTCCGGTCGGTCCCGTTATCAGTGCTGTAATAAGGTGTTGCCACCTGGGGTCCTTGGCTAGAAATGCTAGATACACTCATAAACCGGTATTATATTGTTTTCAACTAACCAATGTGAGAATCCCTACAACGACCAACGCATTCAAGTCTGGTTGATAATATTGTTTTCAACTACCCAATGTGAGAACCCCTGCAACGACCAACGCATTCTAAAATTGGTTCGTTACTCACTCGGCTCATCCAAGCGAAACGAAGTTAACAAATTTTGTGACGACAACGCCCGTTAAATTATCGATTGCACACGCGCGCGCGCGATCTGTTGGTGACAAACCGGGAGAATTACTTTCTGTTTGAAATACCATATATACTACTCGTCAAAAGTCAAGAGCCACTTAGAAAAACCTTGGTTGAAACCATAAAACAAATCTGATATAAACGTAATTGGTATCAGTCAAAACGGCATTTATTGAATACCAAATTGACATGTCACGTAAAGAAATGGAAACACACATTCAAACGCAATGAAGCTGTGAAGTATGTCACCCACCTTTTCAAAAGTCACACAGTAGATATTGGACAAATAGACATTTCAAAATCGGGTATGACCACCGTTTGCAGCAAGGCATTCAAGACAGCGTAGACGCATCGAGTCCACAAGGGTTCGAAGAGTATCCTGAGGAACAGCTTGCCATTCCTGAAGCAGAAATGCAGTCAGCTGTGCAACATCCATTGGCAGGGGGTGATTTGTTGACAATCTTCGACCAAGGACATCCCAGAGGTGCTCAATCGGAGGAAGGTCAGGTGAATGAGCTGGCCACGCCATCCTGATGATCCCATGTTGCTGAATAAACTCATTCACCACACGAGCTCGATGGGGTCGAGCGTTATCATCTTGGAGGATGGCATTACCACCTATGGCCTCCAGAGCAGGCTGAACAGTTGGTCTCAAGATTTCGTTCTGGTATCTTGGGCCGGTCAATTTGCCTTGGATGATGTAGAGTGGGGTCCTGCCGTGTCTGTAGAAGCTTCCCCAGGCCATGGCAGAACCCCTACCATAACGATATATAAATAGTGTTTATAAGTGTAAAAATAACATAGGAATAAAATAGCGAAGTTATGGAGAATGTTGTCTCCTACGCCGCAAGTCAGTGCTAAGATTTTATTCCTCGACCTTGGGACACTAACGTAACATATTTTGACACAAAACCAAAGCCTAGTTGTTCCGAGAAGATAGTAAGATAGAAACGGGGAAAGAATAAGAGGAAGCATAAGAGGGAGAGAGAAACTGCTACACTTCGACACGCGTTTGGTTCTGCTTGGTCGTCGCGAGCCGAGCAGACGATAGTGCATGCCGATATCGTAGCTTGTTTCAAAAATACGATAGAAAAACCCCTTTTCTGTAACGCAGATGCGAATGTATATTACCACACTGATTGGACGCGAGACAACCAAAACACATAAACACACGTATTTCGAGCGAAAAAAGTAGTGCAATTTTAGCGTACAGACAGCACTTTGTTGCTTCTGCGCTTTTGTGACGTATTACTACAAGAGTTGTCTCGTAATGAATGAGAACGACAGTTTAAAGAAAAGAAACAAATTACGATTAACGTGGAATATTTTGAAAAAAATACAGTATGGAACGGGGAAGGGAAGGAGCATAGTTGGTGGTACTACGAGTTAGTGTTTACAAATTTGAATTGGCAAGATAGAAAAATATGTTAGTTGAGGAAATGAAGAATAAAAACGATAATATTGAATATAATGAATACAAGAATAAACATTGTATCACTGTGTGACAGGTAACAACAGGATCACTAATTATTGGTCAGAATTATAAACTGTTAGGAACTAACCGAGATATTGACGAAGACAGATGGACGAACAGACTTGAATCTTTCTCAGTTTGCCCTGTGGTGGGGATAAGGGGGAAGTTAATCCTAGATTTGAAAATTTAGTTCGAGTTTGAATATAAGGACGCTAAAAGCCAAACGGTACCTGATTGGCTGTAGCCTAATATACTAAGGGAGGAATAAAACTAATTGATAGTAGTGTTCGGGGCCACTTGTGATAGAGATTTTCGACACTAAAGTTGTTTAAAAGCAAGATAAAAGTACTGTCTTGGCTTAGCTGTTCTGCACCAGCAAGAGATCTGGAGTTGACCATATTATCTCAATTCAAACTATTAATGTTTAATATTTCTCTGATGCGGTAAGAAAGAAAACCTTTATATTATCATTATTATTATCATTATGTATATATTATTGAATTTGTATGAAAATTATGTGGGGAAAAGATTATCTAGAGTGAAGCCAACATCAAACTTTGTGTTGTTTCACAGAGTTGTTAAGAAATATAGTAATAGGTTGTAGAAAAGCCCGACAGGTTTTCTGACACTTTGGGAGAAAATAAAATTTAATATTAATGGGGAAATTGTTGTACAGTATTGTGACATAAGACCAGGAAAACCACTGGCCGTCTTCTTCAGCAAGTCACCATCTTTGTACATGACTTGATATTATTAACTTAAAATGTTTCCTTTGTCAAGGAAAGTGTCAAAACTGTAGTTTGAAGTTTATTTGACCATGAATGGGGTAACAAACCAATTAAGAACGTTAACTAATTGTGTAGTTACCATGCTGAATCTGAATAAATTAAAATGTTTAGTTAGGGAAAGAGAGAGTATATCAGAGGGTGATGTAGGCCGCATTTATATTGTTCCAGGGTTTCATCATTGAATCGAAGTGAGCCCAGGTCAACTGAGATCTGAATATTCTTCTGCATTATAAAGAAGTGAGGCAGCATCAACTGTGTGCGTCCCTGTTCTCTTTCAAGATCAGAATCCTGATTTAGTAGTGGAAGCTGGTGATGTGACTATACCTCATCCTGTACATCAGAAGCCACAAAGTTAAGCCAGTGTCTGCAGGCATTTGATAGATCAAACCAAAAATTACTCTCATTTCCCAAGTGTTTAATAAATTATTCAGATTGTGATGAACTCATACGTTTTTCCTAACAGTACCCATTTATAGGATCAAGAGTAAACTAACACTGTTCCAGAGTGACACAGTTAATTAAATTTGTGAATAGTAAGATACTCAGTTGTAAATTGAATCAATTTCATGTAAATACATTGCATTATCATTTGAGTTTCAATATTCCAGTATACACAAAATTGTGATACTGGAACAATAAATTGTACAAAATATTACTCAATTTAAACTTAACTCTGGGTGTTGTTAAATACTGTTCATAGAGTTCTTAGTTGTATTTGTTGTCATTTTAGTACAACACACTTTACATTACCCTAGACATTATACGTAGCTGTGAGACATACTGGTCAAGAATAAGTCTGAATGAGATCATAAGGTGGTAGCAGAAAGGCACTCTGAGAACTCACCCTAATAATTGTTAGATTCAGGGGCCTTCACAGCTGACCTCATTCAGTACAATAGAAATATACAACAACAAGTCATAACATCTAAATCCACCACAACAGTTAAGCGAGATTCATCAGTGAAAGTTTTCCATTGTTGCTTTGCCCATCGGATGTGCTCGCGACACCAAGCAACACGGGCTCTGCGATGAGCAGGACTAAGAGGGATTCTGACTGCAGGACGTCGAGCAGCCAGTCCAAATTCATGAAAACGTCTGCGAATGGTGCTTTGACTGACATTAACGTTTACACTTTGTCTCAGCTGACATCTTAGAGTGGAACAAGTCACTGTTCGATGGCGCAGGTCTGACAACAAGAGGTACCGGTCATCATTTCTATTGGTGCATCTAGGGCGACCTGGCCGGTGGCGATCCTCCACACTTCCTGTGGCCTGAAATCTCTCCAAAATTCTTTGGATAGTAGAGTGTGACACTGCAAGCCGTCTAGCAACCTCACGGACAGATAAACCACTTTCAACCCACGCAATAGCCCTCATTCTTTGTAAGGTGTCAAGACTTCTTCTCAGTGGCATGGTTTTTGCAAGGGATGAAACTACCCTACGTCTGCTGATTGTAAAACAAACTTAAGAGTGAACTCTGTTCACGAAAAGTCGCCATTGCACGTGGAATGTCAATCAGCACGATTACTTCACCTGTTTGGTTGTACGGAAGTTTGAAAACACAGATTAAAAATGTGAATTTATGGTCAGCAAACCGTGATCACCATGATTGTCAGTGAGTTGTTTTTATGCTTAACGTGCATAGAGGACTGTCAGAGGAAGATATTGCACCCATATTTACTAAAAACTTCTTTCATTTAATCATTCTGTGCGCTTATATAAAAGTGTATCGAAAATAATAGGGTGGCCCTTGACTTTTGACGAGTAGTATATATTGGTGCCAATTGTTGTCATAGCCAGGAGTGGAATTGAGGACGAGCTCTCAATATCTGACCAAATGCTCCTAAGGCGTGTGTAACACAAAGCCTCTGACAACAAAAGTCCAACTCCTGGCCTTCTCGTGGCAGCACCGTTTAATACTAACAGGAGAAGGGGCGAAAGGCGAGTGTCTGGCGCCTTAAAACCAGATTGCTCCAGGTACATTTTTGTATGTACCTGCAAGGATACTTGGAGAGGAGACGGGCACCGCCAAGCAAACCTCTTGCCCACTGAAATGCTATGATGGAAAGTCAACTCAGTAATAATATGCCGGATCGGCCGAGGCCCGGATTAACAACGACCGCGCTCTCATTGCCCCTTGAGAGTGATAAGTCAGTGAATGGGGTACAAACACCTGTCTTGAAACTTCCTAGAGAAAGTTTTGTTGTTGGAACTTGGAATGTACGCACGCTATATGCGTGTGGAAAAGTCAGAGAACTAACACATGAACTTGTTAGATACTCATGGGACATCCTGGGCCTAGCAGAAGTCAGATGGACAGGATTAGGAGAAACAATAACGGATGATGGTCACAAAATTTGGTTTAGTGGAGATGAGTCCAAACATCAGCATGGAGTAGGTTTTATTGTACATAAAGATAGATTGAACTCTGTCATCAGCTGTACCCCAATAAATAGCAGGCTCATCACCATACGTATTGCAGCACATCCAAAGAACATCTCCATCATACAGGTATATGCCCCCACTACTGACTATGAGGATGAGGCAATTGATACATTTTATGAAAATCTGGATGAGACAATTAAGAAAATTCCAAAGAAAGATCTTCTCATCGTGTTAGGTGATTGGAATGCTAAAATAGGGCCAGATGCATACGGTCAGTGGGCTGGCACAGTGGGGAAATTTGGTACAGGAGAAACCAACGATCGAGGACTAAGGTTACTAGAATTTGCCAGCAACTATAAACTAACCGTTGCAAATACACTATTTCCACACAAGTTATCAAGAAGAACAACGTGGCATGCCCCGAAAACTGAGATACATGGCCAAATTGATTTTATTCTTGTATCCAAAAGATTCAAGTCCAGAATTAATAAAGCCAAGACTAGGACTTTTCCTGGCGCCGACATTGGTAGTGATCACGACATGGTATTGATGACGCTCAAGCTTAAACTCAAAAAGAACTATAATCAAAACAGATGTTCTCAGTTAAGATTCAATTTAGACAAACTGAAAGATCCGGAAATCGCGGGAATCTTTGAGGCAACTGTTGGAGGAAAATTCGCAGCTCTCAACTTTTTGGAGGATGATATCAACTCAATCACAGAGAACATGAAAGACGTGCTCATTGAATCAGCAACAGAAATACTTGGTAAAAGAAAGAAAATAAACAAACCATGGGTTACAGATGACATTCTGAAGTTATGTGATACACGGCGGGAAATGAAAAAGGTTAAGAAAGAGGTCCCTGAAGCAGCATGGCAATACAGTATGGTGAATAAAAATATTAGAAAGAAAATGAAACAGGCCAAAGAAATTAGGTAGCTGATCAGTGTGAGTCCATTAATACGGAGCTAATAAAAGATAACAGCAAGGCAGCTTTTAACACATTAAGAAGACTATCAAAACCCCAACAGCCCAGGGTAACTGTCATAAAAGATAGCAATGGGGCTCTGCTCAATGAAAAAACAGCTGTAATGAGAAGGTGGACAGAATATTGTAAAGAATTATATAACTGTAAACTCGACACTGACTATAGCATATTAAACAACATTAAGTGCGAAAACAGGGAACTCGGAAATGCAGCAATATTACGGGAAGAAGTGGAAGAGGCTATATGTTCGATGAAAGGAGGGAAGTCACCGGGTGTGGATAATATCCCAGCAGAGCTCTTGAAATATGGAGGACCAGATATAGTAAAAATCATGACAACAATTTGCCAGAAGATATGGAGCACAAAAAAGTGGCCAAAAGAGTGGACACAGTCATTAATAATACCACTTCCAAAAAAAGGAAATTTAAAAATGTGCAAGAACTACAGAACCATTAGCCTTATTAGTCATCCAAGTAAAGTGATGTTGAGGATACTTTTGAACAGAATAAAACAGAAATCAGAAGAAATCTTGTCCGAGGAACAGGCTGGCTTTAGACCAAAAAGAAGTACCTCAGAACAAATCTTCAATATTAGATTACTGATCGAAAAACATCTCCAGCACCAACACGATTTATACCATAACTTCATCGATTTCACAAAAGCCTTCGATCGAGTCTGGCATGAAGGCTTAAGCAAATAATGAGAAAATTCAATTTTGTTACCAACATCATAGATATCATTGAAGCACTATACAAGTACGCAAGCAGTGCTGTTTTTGCAAGCAATGACATTTGAGAATTTTTTAAAACAACTGTAGGAGTTCGCCAGGGATGTATCCTGTCCCCAGTGCTCTTTAATATATATCTAGAACATATTATGCAGGAGGCTCTTTATGATTATAAAACAACCATATCAATTGGAGGCCGACCTCTTTGCAATCTACGTTTTGCTGATGATATCGATCTGATAGCTGGAACAGAATCAGAACTTCAAGACCTTACCTCTAGACTGGAGAAAGTAACAAGAACATATGGGATGGAAATTAATATAGAAAAAAGCAAGATATCGGTGAATAGCCATACGAAACATGTTCCGATCAACATTACGTTAAATGGGCAAACGTTAGAAGAAGTTAACACCTTTAAATATCTCGGGTCCACTATATGTAGTGATGGGAGATCAAGTAAAGAAATCAAGACAAGACTTGAGATGGCCTCAGCTGCCATGACAAGACTGAATGTGATCTGGAAAAGTAACATCAGTTTTCCTGTGAAGATCAAATTATACAAATCACTTGTATTATCTATTCTCTTATATGGGTGTGAGAGCTGGACACTCACTGCAGATACGGAGCGAAGGATTCAGGCTTTCGAGCATAAATGTTATAGAAGAATTTTGCGCATTTGCTATAAAGAGCACAAAACAAATGTCTATGTTAGAGAGAAGATAAACACCTATGCAGGCCACCAAGAACCACTTTTGTCAGTAGTGAAACGTCGAAAGCTTGCCTGGTTTGGCCATGTAACTCGTCATGACTCCCTTTCGAAAATGATCCTCCAGAGAACAGCCGAAGGTAAACGGAGAAGAGGAAGGCAAAGAAAATCCTGGGCTGATAACATCAAAGAATGGGCAGGACACGGTTTTTCCACACTTGTACGCATTGCTGAGGATAGAGAGCAGTGGAGGACCCTGTCTGCTGATGCTTCCACCATGGCACCCCTACGACCCATGACGGGTTACGAGTTGAGATGATGATGATGATGATGATATATTGAGATATTCTAAGACTCCATCATTCCGTAAACAGACTTCCAGAAGCAAAAAGACAACTGTACTAAATATTGCGTGTGTTATATTGCTCCCGCCTTCTGTGGTAGACCAGTCTTTGAAGACAGACACTTCGACAAGTCCTTTTCTTACAACCAAACTATTGCAGCGTATAAGGTAAGTGTATATATCTACTATCTTTTATAATATACGTAGATTAAATACGCGCCGTTACACGAAATTGGAGACAAGTTGTGCTGTTTGTTCGTCGGATGTTTATTACACGGGTTATGTAACGTTCTCCTGTGAGAAATTTTGCTCGGGTTCCGTTTTATAAGTCTGTAGACAGATATTATCTTCGATAAGAATATTAAAGAAGTTTTGTTAAAATGTAAGTACCTCTTTAAAAAAAATATATATCCTAACTTATTTTTTATCCTTCTCAGAAACTAGTTTTATTTCTCTAGCACTATCTACATATCTCTGTCATACTTATTTCTCTATTTTAAAAAATACACATTGGTAGAAATAAATTACTTGTATAAACCTCTCTCTCTCTCTCTCTCTCTCTCTCTCTCTCTATATATATATATATATATATATATATATATATATATATATATATATATATATATATATATCAACATTATCATGTGTCGGTTGGTGTAGGCGTTCATGTCCCTAGATATCGATCTCCAGTGCGCTTGAGCACTTCTATTGATGACTTCCTGCCAAACCCAGTCAAGCCAACCTCATCTCTCTTTGTCTTCTTCTACCATTGATCTTCCCCACCGTGACGATATTCTCCAATTTCTCTCTTCTCCTTATACGGTTACTACAAGACTAAGTGGTAACAACAAAAATAAATAATAAAAAAACCCAAATGAAACAGCTTGGTTGAATCCTTCTTAATTCCTACGTTATTTTTATGTTTTGATGTCTAAATTCTTACGGTGGTTTTTATTCTCTTTCACAGATGGCTTCGCCTTAAACACAGAGACGCCGACATACTTGTTTGGAGTGCGAGCGCGTTTTCACCCGGGCACGTGATCTCACCCGACATTTGGATACAGCTCACGGGCGACAAAGACATGAGTGCTCTCTGTGTGGGCGGGTGTTTACGAGGAGTGAAACGCTTAAACGCCATACAGAGATCGATAATGAGACCATTTCAAGTACGGAAGCCTCGCCTTTGTACATACCTCAAATAGGAACCACCCTAGTGTCACAAAACAACCTCGTGTGTGTTCGATGCGGGAAGAATTTCAAACGTCGTGATAATATATTACGGCACATTGAAGCCGCGCACTCACTGAATCTGTGTCGATGTGAGATCTGTGATAAAACCTTTACTCGAGCTGATAGCTTACGGGTCCATATACACCAAGAACACTCCTCTGTGACTATGCGGAATCCATCATCATCAGGAGCGCCCTGCACATCATTTTCAACAACGGGACCCTCGTCAATAATTCCCTCCACATCATCTCAACACTGTTCGCAGACACCCTCATGAGGAGCTCCCTCTTCATCATCTTCAACATAGGGACCTTCATCAGCTGCAGTCCAGGAAACCCCCTCTTCTTCAACCTCAGTCAAACGCCCAAGGACCAGCCACCTAGGACCTAGTAAAAAGGCTCGCCTGACCTCTGAGATTGATAGTTTATGAGACATACCGTCTGACGTTAGACAGATCTACACAGACAACTGGTCAGCAATAAACACACACACCAACATCAACAAATACGTGGCCACGTTCACCTTTTTCCATAGGCCAGACACCGCACACCCAATAGATTAGTTTTCCCTTCTTAGACCCATCTTTAACACGCAAACAAAACGGTTCAAGATTAATTACAGTCACCACCCCATTCTTAGACACCGAGAAACCAATACCCTGCGCTTCTACCACGCGTCACACTATAACGCGTGTGTCTTGGACACACCTCATCTAGTTAATAATATTACAGATTTCAACACGTTTGTGTCAAACTTACACGCCAGTGACGCTCTTAATAACGCGCAATTAAACAGACCCAATACAGAAAATATTACGTCGAGTCAATTCCAGCAACATCATTCTACATTTACCACATACAAGAATACCCGATAGGCTGTTGTTTAGCGGATATTCCAACATACATTACATCCAATAAAGCTATTAATACATTACAACACGACTCGAGCGCAAAACCTTTTACGGATAACCTTTGTTTTTTTTAGATGTTTAGCAGCGTTTAGAGGGGCTCCCGTTACCGACGTTAGAAAAACCACGCGTCATCTCCTAAATCAATGGCAATTACAGCAGGGCATAGAGTCACTAATCGGTTTTCGCAGTGTGAGTTTGCCCCAATTACCTGCGCTAGAAAAATGTTTCGGTGTAAATATAGACATCTTCGAATTTGATGACACACAAACCGTTTCCCCAAAACTCAGAGGTAGTAATCTTTATAAAGAAACTTTGCGCCTTTTAGTTTATAAAAACCATTTCATGTACATAGTAGATATAGATAGAGCGGCGCATGCTTTTTCATGTCCCAAATGTAGAAAGTTATGGAAGGCTTATAGGTTTATGGAAAGGCACGAGAAAACGTGTACCGGTGATAAAAGAGTAGAAATATTTAAGGGCGGGGTTTATACCCGACTGTAAACCATTTGGGAATCGATCGCCGTGCACAGTATAAATGTCGATACAAACTTCGTGTATCCGTATCGCGCGACGTTTGATTATGAATGTTTTTTCGCTAACGACGATTTACCCGCTGGGGGGAGCGTAACTACCTTTTTATCGAAACACGTCTCTCTGTCTTGTTCGGTAGCTTCCAGTGTCCCCGGGCTGGAAGCGTTTGTCTGTTTTATCACAACAGGCGATCCTCAAGACTTGATCAATAGGATGCTTGATCATCTGACCCGAATCACCGAGGCGGCTTATTCAATCTTACGTGAGCGATTTGACGAGGTGTATACCCAACTCGGCGATTTGGAGGGACACGTCACCAGACTCGATGAGTATTTGCGAGAGCTCCCTGTTATAGGTTTCAACACGGGGAAATATGACATAAATGTTATAAAACCGTACCTAATAAAGTATTTCCTAGACCGAGACGACCCCTTTAAATATTTAGTAAAAAGAAATAATAACTTTATGTGTATCGCTACCCCGCAATTAAAATTTTTAGATATAATCAATTATCTGGCCCCCGGATTTAGTTATAGCAAGTACATCGCCGCGTATAAGGTTAAAGAAACGAAAGGGGTTTTCTGTTATGAGTACGTCACAGATTTAAACAAGTTAAATGAAACCCGGTTACCACCCCACTCGGCCTTCTTCTCGTCGTTGAAACATTGTAATATTTCTACTGCCTAGTTCGCTGAATGTCAAAAGGTCTGGGTCGATAATCACATGGCCACTCTGCGCGATTTTTTCTGGAGTGGTATATTAATAAAGACGTGGTTCCGTTCTTAATTGCGTTAGAACAACAAGTTAGTTTTTACGCGAACCTAGGCGTAGACATGTTTAAAGACACCATTTCGGTGCCCGGGGTAACCTTAAAATATCTCTTTAGTACCCTACCGTCAAATATAGCTTTTTCTTTTTGTTCGAAACGGGAGCAAGATTTACATAACACTCTGAGACAAAACATAGCTGGGGGTCCGTCGATAATATTTCATAGGTTTCACGAACCAGACAAAACGTACATTAGAGGCGATCAGACTAAAGGGGTTCAGAGCGTTAAGGGGTATGATGCCAACCCGCTTTTTTTGTGGGCGCTGATGCAAAAAATGCCCACTGATTTTCCCATTAGTATAAAACAGGAGGATGGCTTCAGGTCCCATAAAGTCAATAAATACACCCTCCAGAGTCGCGACTGGATGACTTGGGTATCGCACAAAAATAATGTGTCTTTGAAGACCCAGTTCAACGGTCGTGAAATGGCTTTGGGGCGTAGGCGCATTGGAGTCGATGGCTGGGACAAAGATTCTCGCACAGTCTATCAGTTTCATTGATGTCTTTTCCACGGTCATCCTAACTGTCCACTAACTAGCGGTCGTGATACCAACCCCGTCAATAAGAAACCCTTGATTGAGTTGTGTGAAAAGACGCGAAAAATTGGCGGTTACTTGAAGACCGAATGTGGTGTCAACATGGTAGAAATGTGGGAATGCGAGTGGCAGCGACTCAAACGAGCTGATCGATCAATCGGCCGTTTTCTGAGAGAGACAATCCCGAACCTGAAACCATCGTATAACAAGTGTAGATATCCGCTAACGGAACAACAAATTATCGCCGTCGTTAACGATGAGACATTATTTGGGTTAGTCGAATGCGACATACGAGTACCCGACTCCCTAAAGGCCAATTTTTCGGAAATGACGCCCATTTTCAAAACCTTTGACGTGGGTAGGGATGAAAATTACCCTTTTATGCGCGATTATGCGGAAAAAAATAAACTCCTGACTACCCCTAGACGAACATTGATCGGTAGTTATGTGGGGCACAAAATTTTGTTGGCGACGCCTCTGCTTCGCTGGTATCTGTCCAAGGGCTTAGAAGTCACGCATATATACCAGGTGATCGAGTATACGCCTGCGACTTGCTTTAAACAATTTGGGGATACCGTTTCCGACGCGCGACGACAAGGGGATAGAGACGATATTTACTCAATTACTAGTGAAACTATGAAATTGTTGGGGAAAGCGGCTTACGGTAAGACGTTGACCAATAACGCGAAGCACGTAGAGGTATCGTACACGACCGGGGAGGGGACGTCTAAATTAATAAACTGTCCCCCGTTTTAAAAAGATGAGTTTATTAACGGACGATCTTTTCGAAGTAGAGATGGTTAAAAAGAAAATTAGTTGGGACCTACCTGCGCAGATAGGGTTTTTCGTCTACCAGTACGCTAAACTGCGAATGCTCGAGTTTTATTACGATTGCCTAGATAGGTTTGTAGACAGAGCCGACTTTCAGTTATGTAAGATGGATGAGGATAGTTTATATCTCGCGCTATCCACGCAGACTCTAGCGGATGCTGTTAGACCTCACCTGCGCCAGGAATTTTATACCGTATACGATCGATGGTTCCCCGCCGAAGTCTGCGCCGAACATCGATCCGAATTTATTACTAGTGAGGGTAAGCTCGTGTTTGACTGTCAGAAATGTCGCGACAAAAAAGTTTCAACAAACGAACACCCGGACTTTTCAAATTAGAATACGCGGGGGATGGGATGGTGTCTCTATGTAGCAAAACTTACCACTGTTTCGGGAGTTATGACAAGACTACCACTAAAGGGCTCAGTAAACAATACAACACACTAGATAAACACACTTTTATGGATGTCCTCAACGCGCAACATTCACGCGGGGGAAAATGTAGGTTTCAAGACGCACAATTCAGCCATCTACACGTACACCCAACACAGAAATTCTCTGTCCTATTTTTACATAAAAAGACAGGTACACAACGACAATGTTACGACCTCACCCCTAGACATATAGTCTTTCTGAACAAGCTATTGTCTGATACACACATTTTGTAAGTAGCCTTAAATTTTATAGCTGTTCTTTTGGGTAATTTTATTTAATTCTGGGTTGCTGATTCCAAAAATGTAATCAGATTTTTTTGTGTAGATGACTATCAGCTCTAGTTTTTTTGAGAAGGAAACCTTCTATAATAAATGACCATATTAGGTAGGGCAATTGTAACAATGTACACATCCTGAATTCATGTACAATCCTATAGTTAGGTGCTATCAATGGCATTTTGACTTTAGTCTGCATTCATATTATATGTAATTACTGTGCATATATTACCAAAAATGTAAAAAAAACTTTATCACTAGCACTTGTTTAGTCAACACGCAAAAAGGATCTTTTCGAGGACTTCTTGGAATGTGATATGCCCGGACAGTCACGCTTAAGGGTCCAACAGTAATCTGCCATCATGTGGGCATCCCAAAGTCCCTGGTATCTCTCTTCCATTGTTTTTATATCTTGGTGAAATCTTTCACCTTGCTCCTCACTAAAGTCGCCAAGATTCTCCGGAAATAAATGTAAATGGTTATGGAGGTAGTGCAATTTTATGCTCATGTTGCATCCAAGTTCACAAAAACTCGACAGCATGTTTCCAACTAATTCAGAATAATTGTCTGCTTTAAAGTTACCCAGAAAGTTTTGCACAACTAAAACAAATGATGACCAGGCTGTGGACTCTGTTTTGTTCATGGAATCAATAAAATTTGGATCGTTTATTAACTTTCTAATTTGAGGTCCATCAAAAATTCCAGCTTTAAGTTTGTCTATGCTCAATTCTGGAAACTTTCTGCATAAGTAATTAAAACAGGTACCATCTTTGTTCAGTGCCTTAACAAATTGCTTCATCAAGCCAAGCTTTATATGTAATGGTGGCAGTAGAACTCTTTTTCGATCAATGAGAGGCTTATTGACAATATTTTTTTCTCCAACTTTAAATTCATCCCTCAACGGCCACTGTTTCTTTGTCCAGTGCATATCTTTTGCCCTGCTATCCCACAAACATATAAAGCATGGATATTTGGTGAATCCCATTTGCTGGCCAAGCAAGAAGTTCATCATTTTAAGATCTACACAAACCATCCAGTTATGTTCTAAATACTTCAATTTTTCCAGAACTGTGCTTATTGTAGCATACTCCTCCTTCATTGTAGTAGAATGAGCAATTGGAATTGAGCCATATTTGTTACCATTGTGTAAGAGAACACCCTTCAAACTTCTTTTAGAGCTGTCAATGAAAAGTCGCCACTCATCTGGTGTATAACTTACACCCATTTTGTTAACAAGACCTCCTACATTAGTACAAAACACAAGGTTGTTTTCTTTACAAAAGAATGGAATAAAACCTTGCTCTCTGCTGCGATAAAATGTAACCTTTGTTTCAGCAGTCAGTAATTTTTTTTTCTTTCAATCTTGAAGCCAAAAGTTCTGAAGATTCCTTGGAGAGATATAGATCTCGGATTAGATCATTTAGTTCAAGCTGGTCGAAGCGTTGAGCATCTGAAAAATCATCTTCGAAATCACTATCACTGTCACTTGTCGTTCCACATGCCACTGCTGTCTCATCTTCTAGCAGGGAATCCGAAATCTGACTGAAAGTTGGAATTGGTATGTCATCTCCATGTGGAACAGATCGCCTAGCAGAATCTAAATCTGGATATTTCCAATTTTTGTGATTTTTTTCCATTAATCCCCTTAATATTCACAACACAGAAATAACAGTCATCATAGTGGTTCTTGGGCTCTCTCCAAACCATTGGAATTCCAAATTTTAAACATTTTCTTTTCCCACAAGTCCACTGTCGCAGGTGTTCAACACATGTTTTGCAAACAATATGAGGAGCCCAAGACTTGTCCTGGTCACCTAGTTTTACTTTAAAGTAAGCAAAGTATGCCTTTTTCACAAAAACAGTAATATGCTTCCTATGTTCTTCTTTGAAAGTGTACTCTCCACAAATATAACAAAATAAATGCGGTGAAAGAAAACATGCTCTTCTTGAAGATGATGTCATTCTCTGTTAGAAGTGCAATAAAATAAGTAGCATACTAACATGCAAGCAGTGGTTTAAAATCTAAAAAAGGCAATTCTGGGAATATTCTTGGAAAACTGAAACTGAGAGTAAACAAGCAGTTTTATTTTGTAAAGGACTAGACAGCAATAGTTTTTTTTTACATAGCCTTATATAGAAAATATTGTAATAATACAGGGTGACCCAAAAAAATGGGCCCACGCGCGCACAAAAAGTGCGCGCGCGGGCCCGGTTTTTTTTTTGGGTCACCCTGTATTAATGAAATACAAAAATGTCTGTATCTCAAAAACTAGAGCTGCTACAGACAAGTAAATGTGATATTTGGATTGAGCAGGCCTCATTTATGTACAATCAAGAGTAAAATGTTTGGCACCAAAAAAAAATTTTTTTTTTGGTAGGGCTGTGTAATATTTAATTGTGGCGCGATTTAGATTGTTATATTTATTAATTACAGTGCTTCTTCAGTAATATTAGACTGATATGTGGTGTAAGTAATAGTAAGATCGGCTGTTCGGTAGTATTAAATGTTGATCTGTATAAGGCTTTGTGTTGCTTGAATTGCTAAGTCTGCTGCTGAGATGGTTGCAAGCAACCAATAATTGCAACCCCTGTCAAACGATCCTTTATAAATTTTCTTAGTGCACGGGTCTTGGGTGTGGAATCCTAGCTAGCCCCTGTCACATATATATAAAAGTTAGTTAGTTGCTTATCCTTTACAGGACGTGGCAATCAACCCCAGCGTTTATTGGCTGTTTGTGATTTTTCTAGGCAATTTTTTTTCATTCAGTAGTTTGCCATTGCTTTCTGAACGGTACGGCGCTTATACCATTGTTAAAAATCCACACAAAGCGATCTGCTACCAAACCGCCTGCAGCAGGTTTCGAACCTGGTATATCTGGATTATGAAACTGCGTTCATATCCATTAGGCCACAGACGCCGACACATATATATACTCATGGAAAAAAGTAAGTGTGCAACACTTTATAGGGCACTGTGCGTGATTTCATGGACGAAATGAAATAAAAGTTGGCACACAATGTGGTTGAATATTGAATAAAAGACCAAGTGATCACTTTGATTTTAGTGAAAGTGTCATGAAAAAAAGATAAAAACTAAAGTCAGTGTGGCATCCCCACGAAAAAATGAAATCTTGATTTCAGTACCGTGTATGTCCACCTATTCCGCACTGTTCTGCACGACACGGGTCTTAAACCTGGAATGTACCTGGCAGTCCATATTGCCTGAATAAACATGTTACGCATGTGCATAAGGCGTATGTAACGGTCTTGTGCAGGGGTGGTAACTCGTGGTCGGCCACTTCTATGGCGATCAGCAGTGGATCCAGTTTGGTGGAAACGAGCTTTGAATGCGTGATATAGTGTTCCTGTGAACATTGAAATGTTGTGATACAGCTAATATAGTCGCTCCAGCAGCTAACATCCCTATAGCTATTGCTCGCTGTTGTTGGTTCAATCTTGGCATTGTCAAATAAGATGTTTTTTTTTATTCTTGGTACTCTCTATTTCAATGATTACATTTTCACATGCTTGTGATTAGAGCTACACACTTACCTTCCTTTTATCTGTGATAAATTCTCCCCTACGGCACTTTGCACGTGATTTATCTTGCACCGTGATTATCTTCCCATGAATAGTGCGATCCAATTGTAATTGCACGGGTAAGTGAACAACACTCACACAGAAATGTGTGCCAATTTGCATTTGAGTTCACCCAAGAACACACGCACAGTACCCTGTTGAGTGCTGCACACTTACTTTTTTCTATGAGTATATATATATATATATATATATATATATATATATATATATATATATATATATATATATATATATATATATATATATATATATATAGATATATACATACATATATATATGTTGTATATATATTGTATATATTGTATACATATTGTTTAAATGTTGTATGAATAAAGAAACATAACAACACACGACTGAGTCATACACAACACTTAAAATACAACCTACTTATTAACCCACGCCGCCATTATTGATCGGAGTATTTCCTTATATAAAAGTCACGCGCGTCCTCCGTTATCGATCGGTATATTTCCTTATATAAAAGTCACCGCCGCCTCCGGAATCCTAATCGAAACGTGCATGATATACTACTCACCAGTGCACGTGATGAAAAATACGACAGACTAAGACATGTAGTTATTTAGTGTTTATGACGATATTATTTTCTCTTACATTTTCATTTGTCTGTTGCCGTAAATGTGCTTGATAAATTAAACATATGTACTTAAGTTATACCCTTTACCAAGTGATCATGTTATATTCTTATCTGTACTGTTTTATAAATCCATATATGTAGCAATGCCTTGTTACACGAGGGAGAGGGGGCTTACCTTTTCATAATATAATAATCATAATATTCAGTACGAATAATAGGAGGAAGATCGTCGCAAGGAAACAGAATTTATTCCACATGGCCATTCTGAGATATTATCTCTTTATGAGAATATTCGCCTTCCTATTTACTCACTATTTGTGTTGGAATCTTAAGATTTCTAGAGCCACATGAGATCCTAATATCTTTCTTACATTTCAATGTTTTACATCTGTCTTAACCAACCGTTCATCGACTTACTCATGAGGCTGTTTTTGTTTTCTCGTCCCGTTCTGCTGTTCTTGCCCTGTTCTCTTAGGCTTCCGAAATCTTTATATATTTCTTGATGGTTTCAGTCAGTGACATGTGTGGTGAACTTCTAAATACAATATCTAAAATAGAATATAACAGTATAATGCATAAAGTCAAAGATAGGATAGTACTACACATTTTCGGCGAGAATTGTAGTCGTCGCCTACGCCTTCAGCGTATTAATTGATAACGCTTTGGCCGAACCAAAAAGGGTACCCTATTTTTCAAATTCGTCTTTGAGACAAACGTTCCACTTTTCCAAGTTCAAAAGAAGTATTTGCCTAAAATACATTGTAGAAGGGAGGGGGACTGATAGATAACCAACGCAAATCACGTCTCACATTGTTTCTAATAATAAAACCATCTTGCTAGCCTTGCCCTTAGGCGGTTTTCAAATTACGATGTAAACGTTAGAAAATGTGAACACTACGGTCATGAAAACACGTTTAGCTCTTGTTGCGAATGACGTAGATTCTCGTGTATTACGAGAGACTCTCGTATTTAGCTTGAAAGTACATGGAAAAAAGAATTGAACAGAAGGTAGTTTAAAAATAAACAACTAACATAGAAAAAAAGATAGAATTTTGAACCAAGCCACTTAGCCCCATAAAAATCATATATTCGTGTACCTGAAGACTTGTTGACCAAGAATATGTTGTTAGTTATCTAAATAGTCCATTAAATAATCACATATTGGTAATAATACATAGAGAATCGGAGATACTGTCAGGTCAAGTCATGTCTGCTTAGATTGGATAGCATATTTTTGGGGGAAAAAAATTAGGTGAAAGAAAGGCTAAGATAGTACGATGAAGTGGATTGGATGAAATTTGAAGGAAGCCGAAATATTATTGGCTAACCTAAATATACAAATCTAGTTGGTAATAGTAACACATAGAGGTTTGAGATTTTTTTTTAAAAATAGGGTTTCATTCAAGAAAAGAGATGCTTGGTCTCATTGGCCAAAGCCTTTTACTTTAACGAAATAGTAAGATGCTCGCTGCCATTTTTTCAAAATATTCTGAGGAACAAGCAGCGATGAGCAGACTTGTGCTTTGTTTTAAAATAACTAACAACAGAAAGCAGTCTGAACAGAGGCAGTGATGAAAGTGTGCCATATTCTATTGCCTAATTCATCGTTACTTGTTTATATTTCCTTGATATGAGGGGTTCCTGCTGGCACTTGTCTGGTGCTGGTACTCGATGATAGAGAAATTCAGCACGATTTCTAAGAGTCTCTGGTACCTGCTTGTATTAGAGAAGTTCAAGACCAGAGGAGACTGAAGTGTTTGGCCAAACCATCTACAACTGCTGTGATTCCAGGATCCAGATAAGTGCAATATCTGGCCTGGGACAACTTATCACGAATAAAGAAAAATCTCCTGTATAAACAAAAACGTTCCTCCAAAAGACTAACATAAACAATCCTAGTGAAACAAAAGAACATTGGGATGATGATAATCCCCAACCTGCCTTCCAGTACCAGTAGTTAAATAGAGTAATTAATATCAACTTGAAAATTTGTAACAATGTACTATGGACATATTGTCTGTTGTATGTAAGTATCTTTATATATATATATATTTGTAAATATATCTATCCATCTAAATTGATTCTCATTGAACTGTAGTCCTGACCAAAACAACTTTAGGCTCAGGACCAATAAAGTTTAACAAAAGAAATTTTAAATATAAAATTTAACAGCTGGAGTTGGTTGAGTTTATCGTAGTAATTAGTATATGTTTGTATATGTTTTTGTATTGAGATTCTTTAACAACACTCTTACAATAACCTAGACACTTTATGTAGCTTTCAGTCACGCTAGTCAATAAAAATATAACAGAGTGAGATCGTAGGGTGGTAACAAGAAAGGTACTCTGTAACACAGTTGTCAAATGTTTACCTCAGAGACCTTCACAGTTGATCTCACTCAAGTACAACTATATGCACACCATTCTTCTTAACATCAAAACCCACTACATATATTGGGGGCTCGTCCGGGATTTGAATTTGGTATATATATAGATGAATGTTTGAAATAGGAATCTCATACAGTATATATTAACTAACTCCAGGAATAAAAATTAGCAGTAGTATATAAATTCAAGATTGTATTACTAGTGTTAGTAAAGGTTAGGAACACCCCTAAGAAGATAAAAATAATTAAGAGGAGATTTACAGTGATAGGTTGTCACAGTCAGTGGTAATTAGTTAATTATAGTTGGTATTTATTTTAGTAAAGTTTAAGATTGTCTTGGAACTTTATTAGACCTGCTTGAGTTAAAATGGCTGATTTAGCCAAGTTCAGATCTGCCGCTGTGCAGACTGCTAAAGAGATGGGCATGGATGGACCAGAGCTGGTCCAGTATGTAACTTCAGAGGTGGACAAATTTATTGTCCGAGAAGATAAAAGATTAGAGAAAGAAGCAGAAAGAAAGTTAGAGGCTGAAAAAGAAATCAAGAGGCTGCAGATTGAGGCTGACAAGGAGGCTAGGGCATTGGAGGTAGATAAGGAGGCGGAGATTAAAAGGCTCCAATTAGAAGAGAAAAAGGCTGAAAGAGAAGCAGAGGAAAGAAGATTGACTGCCGAAAGGGAGGCAGAAGAAAAGAGACAAGCTACAGAAAGAGAAGAAAAGAGATTAGCTGCAGAAAGAGAAGAGAAGAGACAAGCTGCAGAGAGGGAAGCAGAAAAGGAGAAGAGGTTACAAAGGGAGCACGAGCTACGACTAAGAGAGTTGGAATTTCAAGGCCATGCTCCTGAAAATGGTGCCAGCCCCTTTGCCTCAGATGCCACTGCTAGTCAGGGAGCCTCAACCTCAGCTATGGGTTTTCATGTAGACCATTTTGTTGAGAAAGATGATAACATAGAAGGGTATTTAAGTAGATTTGAGCTTTTGGCTACTACATATGGTTTAGAGAGAGAGAGGTGGAGCCTCAAGTTATCCCAGGGTCTTAGGGGAACGGCTTATGAAGTTTTTGCCAAGATGAGCAGAGATGACCAAGACAATTATGACATGTTAAAGCAGGCTCTTTTGTTAAGATATGAAAAAATGGAGAATTTTATAGGAACAAATTTAGGAATGCCAAGCTACTGTCGGGTGAGACCTATCACCAGTTCTCTGCACGGTTAGAGACCTACTTGGAGAAATGGACTGCTCTGGGGAAAACCCAAGATCTTAAGGAAATGATCCTTATTGAGCAGCTAAGAGAGTCCATGGCTCCAGACCTGAGAAAGTTTCTCATGGAACAAGGTGCAGAAAGGCTGGGTGAGTTACTCAATGTCGCTGAGAGGTATCAGGCAGCCCAAGCAGAGGTAACTGGTAATAAAAAGAAACAGGTAGACAATTTTAAGGCACCACAAAACTTTAATAGGTTTGACCATAGAGAACAGAACAAAGGTAAGCAACAGTTTGATAGGCCACGCAATGACTATAAAAATAAAACCCCACAATTAAATGAAAGGAAATATGATGAAAGAAAACCTTTTAACCAAGGAAAGAGATGGTGTAAAAATTGTCGGATGGACAACCATAAGACCGAAGTGTGTAAAAGGAGACCTGTGATCATGGCCACGCTTCAGACCAGATCACAGTCTAAAAAGGAGGAGGATAATCCGATAAATACCCCTCCAGATGAGATGAGGAAGGCACAGGCTGAGGATAAGACCCTCAAGCCTTGTTTTAAGAAATTGTTCAAATGTCGTACACCTCCAGGCAAGGGAGACTTCTATGTGAAGAACAAACTGATATATAGGAAGGCCGGAACTGGATCCCATGGTCAGGGACAGCTGGTACTTCCTAAAAAGTATAGGGCAGAGGTAATAAGGAGCTTACATGTTGGGAAAGATGGGGACCATGAGAAAATAGGTACCATCATCCAAAAGGTTGCTCAAAATTATTATTGGCCCGATGAAATGGTTGACATTAAGAATTTTGTAGAAGCATGTGGCATATTACATGAGGGAACACCCACAAGTGGGAAAATTGATCAGGACCTAGACACGCCACGAGGCAAACTTAGGCCTGGAAAGAAAAATAATTATAATAAAGTGGACAGAGGGGAATAGGAACCCCCTTTTCACAGATAGTCTTCACTCGAATGTTTTACAATGGCCACTATGCGACGAGTACAAAGAGATGTTTTACCCCAGAATAAGCCGACAATCCCTCGGTCGGAATCATGTGAACTGGGTGATGATAAAAGAGAGAGAAGATCTCTCACAAGGAATTTAAAGTGGGAAGAAAACCCCAAGAAAAAAATTGGTAGTGGTCGATTTGTGAGTGATGATTCTAGGAAGAAAAGTCCTCACTATAAGGCTTCTAATGGAAGAGACCATACCGGTGCCTGGAAAAATAGGTCAACAATATTAAAGGTCCATATGTAGCCTTGTTAAGGACATGGACCGATGAAAAGGCAGAAGAAAATATTACCTCATCATATCAATATGTGAACGAGCTGACCACTCGTCTTAAAACTGGCTGGAAACTTGCCAGTGAAAATTTGAGACAAGCCAGGAAAAAGCATGCTGCCTATTACAATAAGAAAGCGAAGGACAGAGAATTAGCTGTGGGAGAGAAGGTGCTTCTTCTACTGCCCGGCAGCCAGAATAAATTGCAAATTGGATGGCAAAGTCCATATACAGTTCTAGAGAAGGTGTCTAGAACAAATTATAAGATAGATAAGAAGGGGAAAGAGAAAATCTATCATGTGAATCTCCTGAAAAAATATCTGGATAGAGAAAACCAGGAGGAGACACACCTACTGACCTTGTCTGTTGCAATGGAAATGAAAAAGGAACCACTCACCTCTCATGAATATCCTTTACATCCTTGTGAGACCGCTGCACAGGTAAAAATCAGTACGCACTTAACGAAAAATCAGAGGGAGAGGGTTCAACAGGTTCTGAATGATCATACAGATGTGTTAACGGACCGACCGGGGCATACAAATTTATTAGAGTATGATATGGAACTCATAGACCCAACACCAATCTGTATGAGAGCCTATTCGATTCCGTTCGCTAAGGAAAAACTTTGAAGGAGGAGATAGATTATCTGTTGAGAGAAGGATTATCTTGCACAGTGAATCTCCTTACAGCTCCAGTGTGGTTCTGTTAAGAAAACCCTCTGGAGAACACAGACTGTGTATAGATTACAGGAAACTGAATGCTGTCACAGAAGGTCAGGTGGATCCATTACCTGATACAAATCAGCTGTTTGCCAGGCTGAATAAAGCTAAATATTTCTCTAAAGTGGATCTGAGCAAAGGCTACTATCAGATTCCAGTAAAGCCGGAGGTTAGACCTTATTTAGCCGTTAGCACCTCGGAAGGACATTATGAATTTAACATGTTGCTATTCGGGCTGAAAAATGCACCGAGTGTGTTTTCGAGGATGATGAGAAAATTACTGGATCCCCTGAATAATCCATGCATCACCAACTTCATGGATGATATTCTCATAGCGACTGAAACATTTGAGGAACACATTAACTCTCTGGATATGTTGTTTAATCGACTTAGAGAGACAAATTTGACCGCTAGACCGACGAAATGCTGTGTTGGATGTAAAGAGCTGGAATTCTTGGGACACAGAGTACATCAGGGAAACATGACCCCTGACCCCAAGAACCTGGAGAAGTTGAAAAGAGCACCAAGAACACAGACAAAGAAAGATGTGCGATCTTTTGTCTCATTATGTGGTTTCTACCAAAAGTATATTAAAAACTTTAACTCCATATGTGCTCCATTGACTGATTTAACGCGCAAAGGAAATCCTGATAGAATTACTTGGTCAGCGCAGTGTGAATTAGCCTACCAAGAGTTGAAGGAAAAGCTCACAAGCAGGCCTATTTTGAAATTACCTGACTTGAGTCAAGAATTCATTGTGAGAACGGATGCTAATAATATAGGTTTGGGTGCAGCTCTATTACAAAGGTCAACTTCACTGGACGGTGAAGTTACCCCAGTAGCTTTATGCTAGCCGTAAGTTGAACTCAGCAGAACAAAAATATTCAACAAGTGAAAAAGAATGTTTAGCTGTCATATGGGCTATAAAAAAATTCCAGATTTATCTCTATGGTAAATCATTTAAGATCCAAACAGATCATAAACCACTCGTGTGTCTGTCACAAGCAAGGCATGGAAATGCTAGATTATTACGTTGGTCGTTGCTCCTACAGCCATACCAGTTTACTATAGAATATATTCCAGACAAAACCACTGTAGGTGCCGATTTTTTAAGCAGACATCCGTACGACGAACATCAGAGTAGTCACTAGGCATAGGTAGTAAATTTATCTATGTGTATTTAGAAGTAGGAACTGACATATGATAGTCTGTTCTAAGTGGGGAGATATGTGGTGAACTTCTAAATACAATATCTAAATTAGAATATAACAGTATAGTGCATAAAGTCAAAGATAGGATAGTACTACAAATTTTCGGCGAGAATTGTAGTCGTCGCCTACGCCTTCAGCGTATTAATTGATAACGCTTTGGCCGAACCAAAAAGGGTACCCTATTTTTCAAATTCGTCCTTGAGACAAACGTACCACTTTTCCAAGTTCAAAAGAAGTATTTGCCTAAAATACATTGTGAAAGGGAGGGGGACGGATAGATAACCAACGCAAATCACGTATCACATTGTTTCTAAAAATAAAACCAACTTGCTAGCCTTGCCCTTAGGCGGTTTTCAAATTACGATGTAAACGTTAGAAAATGTGGACACTACGGTCATGAAAACACGTTTAGCTCTTGTTGCGAATGACGTAAATTCTCGTGTATTACGAGAGACTCTCGTATTTAGCTTGAAAGTTCATGGAAAAAGAATTGAACAGGAGGTAGTTTAAAAATAAACAACTAACATAGAAAAAAGATAGAATTTTGAACCAAACCACTTAGCCCCATAAAAATCATATATTCGTGTACCTGAAGACTTGTTTACCAAGAATATGTTGTTAGTTATCTAAATAGTCCATTAAATAATCAAATATTGGTAATAATACATAGAGAATCGGAGATACTGTCAGGTCAAGTCATGTCTGCTTAGATTTTCAAAATATTATGAGGAACAAGCAGCAATGAGCAGACTTGTGCTTTGTTTTAAAATAACTAACAACAGAAAGCAGTCTGGACAGAGGCAGTGATGAAAGTGTGCCATATTCTATTGCCTAATTCATCGTTACTTGTTTATATTTCCTTGATATGAGGGGTTCCTGCTGGCACTTGTCTGGTGCTGGTACTCGATGATAGAGAAATTCAGCACGATTTCTAAGAGTCTCTGGTACCTGCTTGTATTAGAGAAGTTCAAGACCAGAGGAGACTAAAGTGTTTGGCCAAACCATCTACAACTGCTGTGATTCCAGGATCCAGATAAGTGCAATATCTGGCCTGGGACAACTTATCACGAATAAAGAAAAATCTCCTGTATAGACAAAAACGTTCCTCCAAAAGACTAACATAAACAATCCTAGTGAAACAAAAGAACATTGGGATGATGATAATCCCCAACCTGCCTTCCAGTACCAGTAGTTAAATAGAGTAATTAATATCAACTTGAAAATTTGTAACAATGTACTATGGACATATTGTCTGTTGTATGTAATTATCTTTATATATATATATATATATATATATATATATATATATATATATATATTTGTAAATATATCTATCCATCTAAATTGATTCTCATTGAACTGTAGTCCTGACCAAAACAACTTTAGGCTCAGGACCAATAAAGTTTAACAAAAGAAATTTTAAATATAAAATTTAACAGCTGGAGTTGGTTGAGTTTATCATAGTAATTAGTATATGTTTGTATATGTTTTTGTATTGAGATTCTTTAACAACACTCTTACAATACCCTAGACACTTTATGTAGCTTTCAGTCACGCTAGTCAATAAAAATATAACTTAGAGTGAGATCGTAGGGTGGTAACAAGAACGGTACTCTGTAACACAGTTGTCCATTGTTTACCTCAGAGACCTTCACAGTTGATCTCACTCAAGTACAACTATATGCACACCATTCTTCTTAACATCAAAACCCACCACAACATGTCTGGTTCTAGTGACAAGTTTTGTCATAAGGATGTCTATTAGCTACTTCCACTTCCTGTAATCTTCACATCGACTAGTTGTTGTAAGGGTTGTTAGTACTTCTGACGATCTGAACTGAAGGAAGCAGAGTTGACTTGAAGTTTTTTTTTTCTAACACGTCTCATGTCTCTGAGTAAAAGTCTCAAGATATGTCTCTCGTCACCCTAACAATAGCTTTCCAGATGAGTTCTAAGTCGAGTCTCCTTTTTTAAAAATATCTAAAACTGTTTATAACCACAATCGCATTTATTCGCAAATTCACATAAAACGCTATTAATAATAATGAAAAGTAATAATGTCTGCTTTTAGTATTTTATTTACAAACTGCTTTTATTTGATCAAAAAAAAAAAACATTTGTGATGTTTTTACACAACATTATGAAGCAATAGTATTTCTTCAGTTTTTTATTTTAGAAATACTAACTCAAAACGACGAGCTGGCTCGTCAAAACTGGGAAGTCCCAAGTCTAATCGAGTCGAGTCGCTAATACAAAACTTAGGTGTCAAGTCGCGATTTTGACTAAGTAAAACCGAGTTCGAGTTGATTAACTGGAGTCGACAATCACCGTAAACATTTATTGGTGAAAGTGACAAGTTTGGATATAATATGTTTGTTGGCCTTTCACGTTTCCCAAATAAAGAGTAGCTTTATTTTCCTGTTTTCTTCTATCCACGTCTTTATTAACACATCCTAGACATAACACCCAAATGTTTCCTAATCCACTACAACCAGAAGCCGATGTTAAACCATCATACAAGCAAAAACAGTTACCGTACCGTAAAATATACTGAAGCACATTAAAAACGCACCACCTGTATAATCCAGGAACAGAGCGTGAAATGTAAATATAAGTGTTTACAAGTTTACATATTTGGAATCTTTATTCATTTTCCTATGAATCCATGCTGGTCATTAATTTGTACATTTGATTGTTATGAAATTCATTGCAATCTGTGCAGGCAAGGGAGAAAACCAAAAATGCAACCAATAAAAAAATTCATTCACACTATCCTCAGTATCTGGTATGTCCACCGTGTGCTTGCAAACAAGCTTGGCAGCGGCTCCGCATGGAACGCACAAGTCTCTGAAGGAAATTCCGGGGAATCAAGTCCCATTCACGTGTAAGAGCAGCTTCGAGCTGTTGCAGATTAGCTGGAGAACCTTGCCTGTAGACTCTGCGTTCAAGCTCGTCCCACAGATGTTCTATAGGGGACATGTCTGGTGATAGGGCAGGCCAATCAATCGTCACAATGTTCTGCTGCTGTAGATATTGCTGCGTAATGCATGCGGTGTGCGCACGTGCGTTATCCTGCTGGAGAAGCTGCAAGTCTGGATAATTTGTGAACGCAGGAGCAACCAATGCATCCAGAACCTCATCTCGATATGTCACAGCATTAACATTTCCACGGAAGACGTGAAGAGGCAAGCGATGGTGAAAACTGAATCCTCCCCAAATGTGAATACTGCCACCTCCAAATCGGTTGTGCTGACGAACACAGCAATCTACAAAGCGCTCTCCACACCGTCGCCAAATCCGCATACATCCATCAGCAAAGGATATGTTGAATCTGCTCTCGTCTGTGAATAGGACAGCATTCCACTGCAGTCTAGTCCATCTGACATGTTGCTCTGCCCATTGCAGGCGCTGCTGACGATGTCTGTGAGTCAAGTTTGGCCTAACATAAGGTCGTCTTGCAGTAAGGCCTGTATCTCTGAGTCGTCGTATGACTGTCATTCGAGAGACTTGCCCACGTCTACCCACTATTGCTCTTGCTGTTTGACTTGCCGGGAGAGAACGATTCCTTAGATGACTCAACACAATATGACGATCTTGCGCAGGGGTAGTAACTCGTGGTTGGCCACTCCGAAGTCTATCCCGGGCACTGCCAGTGGTTCCGTAACGTTCATTGAGACGTACAATAGGGCTGTGGTGGCAATTCATCCTTCTGGCAATGGCCCGCGAGCTAATTCCGGTCTCCAACATACCAATGGCTCGTTGGCGGTCGTTTTCAGATAGTCGTGGCATTTCAAGCATATGTACTGGGTGTTTTGTCTCAACGGCCTTTTTATACTGAGTATACTGCCACAACGCGTACACATTTTCAGGGTCATAGCTGTTGGGAATCGTGTTGCACGTGTAACTTTCATTGTTTTCATGTGGTCTGTACACAAACCCGTGTGTTGAATCATGCACTTTCCATTCCAGCAGCCATTCGCTCTCTACCTCATGACAAACACGGGGAAAATCCATTCCCACACTTTTTTATTCCAGCTTCTCGGCATCAGTATATATAATAGTGGTGCGTTTTTAATGTGCTTCAGTATATTACACGCGGCTTGTTAACGCAAGCCTGCGGTTATTCTGAGGGTTTGAATGACGGTTTAGTATTTGCTGTCACTGTCGTTAGCAGAAGTGGGTAATTGTTGAGGGTGTATAATTATCCACCAAATGTTGATGTAGAATGTGGATGTATCACCACTAGACACCAGAGATGATGAAGGCGCAGAAGTATGGTGTCTTTGGTCTGGTTTGTGTATATGTTGTAGATGTGGAATCAAGCAGGTAGCAGTAAAGTAGAATCCACACAGGACGTCACATAAACTCACGACGTAGAAAGTCAATGAACGTTGTAACTGCTAGTGACGTTTCCATCATTTATTGGGACGCCACAATGACAAGATGTGTAGACATTAACATGTAGAACAGTCTTCATTATATCGACATAGTCAGTACAACATTCGACAGCAGACAGCATAATAATGGTGAATCAAATCATGGGCTTCAATGCATCATAAACGACTGTAAATATATTCAGGTGTGGAAACCATCATCCTTTTCTATAACAGTCGATATCTTTATAAATGTATAAATGCAGGAGATTAAATTCCTTCTCCTTCTCTGACCTCCAGCAAGACAGGCACGACTTCTGGAGTATCAAGTAATGTGCTCTGATTTCCTTTAATAACAATGGTATCAAACCTAAACTGACGTGGAACCGCCAGAGCAGCAAAGTCCAACAAGCAGATAGCCTTTAGGACATGCATCAACCCGATGCATAACAACATGGTGATTCGTGAGTTGAAAACTTCTCATAACGTCGACGCTTTCCCGCCCAAGGAAAGTTGGCAACTAGGCACAAAATGTCAATCATGAAAGTTAGCGACAATGATAATCAATGTAGAGCAATTACCTTCTCTTCAAGAATAAATACACAACTCACTCGCCTCCAGGCGCTTTGAATCACAAAGGGAAATATCATCTGAGATGAACACTATAGAGGACTTCCATTTCCCGAACAATATAACATGACAGACGCTGAAAATGCGTCTGTCTCACTCGACAAAATCTGTGACACTCTCTGGGCGGAAGCTGGTGCAAAACCCACAACCAAACAATAGACATGCGCAGAACCGTACGACTTGAATACAATTCACACAACGTCGAAGCTATAGGCACATTCTAAGAACAACACTTAAAATCGAGCCTTATAAGGATAGGAAATAACTATCGACGCAGGTTAACAAACGTTTACAAGAAAAGTGAGCCTGAGCGCTCCATAAATGGACACGACCCAACATCGGTCATCCCATAACAATAATACCGGCAACCGAAGGGCATAAGAACAGGTAACTACCTAAAGTAAAAAGTAACTCCAATTCCAAGAGTTATATACCTTGCATTAGAAAAATTGCGTACACAGATAACATAGTGACATTCTTATGAATAACAGTAATGTCTGTTGTAGCAGGTGTTCTTTAAAATTGTGTCTGTCTATCTATCTATCTATCTATCTATCTATCTATCTATCTATCTGTCTATCTATCTATCTATCTATCTATCTATCTATCTATCTATCTATCTATCTATCTATCTATCTATCTATCTATCTATCTATCTATCTATCTATCTATCTATCTATCTATCTATCTATCTATCTATCTATCTATCTATCTATCTATCTATCTGTGGTAGGGTGGGCGAGATGATGATGATGATTATATTGTGATATGTGATCACTCTCTTTTCACACTCGCACCGACCCGAACAACAATAAAACTCTTGATTCTAGAGGCAGGGGCTATATTTATTTTTACAACCCATTCAGTGACAAAGCAAACATTAAGCAAACAAACTAGCGAACATCACAAAGAGCACACACTCAGCTATCATACACACACACTCATGCATGTCGTCCAATGAGACTAGTAAGGTGTTGTGCGTGGGGCTGGCAATCTCACCATGTAACACAGATTGCTACCGAAACACTACTGCCCTAGCATATGAATACTTAATATGGAGGCAAACCACACTGTTGGCCCCATGCTCCCTCACGAGCGGAGAAGAGAAATATATACCTTGAAGTGAGCCCACGTGCTCTCACAACCATTCCTCACATAACCATAATTAAATAATCATAAAATGGACATAAAATCATATTCTTCAACTACATGTACAACAAATACTCTCAGTAATGAGAATAAGCTACTACCTCGTAACCGATCCACATCAGTATTCGTTACTGCCTTCTGAAGCATGTCGTATGTGACGACTGGGGCGTCTGGCAACAAGCGTGTCGTATATGACCACTGGTGCGACTGGGAATCTCATCACATGAAACACATCGTTACCGAAACAACCACTGCAATAGCATAAAAATGCTTCTTGTCGGCTTGTGATAGACACCAACCACATTGGTGTTTCCATGCTCCGCCGGGAGCAACCAGAGAAACACATGTCTCAACAAAGGAGTGGCCTCGCGCTCTCCAGAAATCTAAATACATATTCTCACCTCACAGTAACCCATTAAATATATACAGTAGAATTATGATAAGTAGACTATCGTGAAATACACTCAATTACTTTTACATTAAAGAAATAAAATAATTACTCTTGACATTAACAAAACTGGCATTAACACGAAAACTATCTCTTTCCTTTACTGGGGAAAATTATCTTAATCTGCTTCCCACCCACGTGTCAATTCACACAATATAAAACTGGCGTCTTCTTTATACAATCACACATGGTGACGCGCTGCCTTTCATGACCACGTGGTTGCCATCCTGATAACAGTCAATATCATCTAAATTAAAGTAAAAAATCGCTTCTCTGTCCAGTTTCATGTATGAAATAGCTCCCTACTAAATTTTCCTTTCTTGCCCGGTCTGATGACTGACATAATTGCTCTTAAACTCTCACATCTGTGATTTGGGCTTTGCGTGCCTAATAAAACCTATCAAACATTATTTTCACTCATCTATCATTTCAAGACTAAATTATAATGTCCTAAAAAGACATTTCCTTTGGAAACACATCTATCTATATCACTCAACATTAAAATAGCCACATCGATATTATTTCCGAATTATATAAAACTAATTCTAATTTAAATTAACTCACGTGTCATGTCTTTGTGTTCTTCTGTGTGGGTACACAGCGCGCCTTGTTTCGTCCTCTCTTGTCTGGACTGATACTTTAAGAAGGCCCGCTGCTGGTTCGCTATCTCTTTTTATAGGCACTAGGCTAATCACTCAACTACTGCGCGCTGGGCGTATTAATCTTGGCTACTTAAATATCACACGCGATTATCGCTTTAGGAATAGCGAAAACACAAATAAAACCTACCGCTATTATCAAATAACACAATTCTACACCACAACTTAATTTCAATGGATTATTACGGCCTTTTCATCAATCTTCTTTATCTCGTCAGAATTTTTACATACTAGGCGCACTTCTAAAATATGGGTGATAAATCTGCCTAGAAACAGGTAGGGGGCGGGCGTCTCCTTTTCGGCCCCATCACATATCTATCTATCTATCTATCTATCTATCTATCTATCTATCTATCTATCTATCTATCTATCTATCTATCTATCTATCTATCTATCTATCTATCTATCTATCTATCTATCTATCTATCTATCTATCTATCTATCTATCTATCTGCATGCCTGCCTGCCTATATCTATCTGTCTGCCTGTCTGTCTATATCTGCCTGTCTATCTGTATCTGCCTGTCTGTCTATATCTGCCTGTCTGTCTATATCTGCCTGTCTGTCTGTCTGTCTATATGTGTCTTTCCGTTCCACTAAGTTAGTAGTTCCCAACATGTGGTGCGAGTACACCTAGAAGGTACGCGAAAAGGGTTCAAGGAATACGCGGCGGCATTTTTATGTCACTTTATCATACTATTCTTTTTAGCTGCAGAAAAAAGATTTTTTTTTTTTTAATTTAATATATGAGAGGGGTCCTCGATTATTGTAAGTTTGGGAAACACTGCATTAAGGCCTCGGCGGCTTTCATTTCTGTAAAGGTCTGATCTATGAAAAGAAAACAAGAGTTCATATTTCACAAGAGAGAGAAAGAGAGAGAGATAGAGAGAATTCTAGTTTTATTATGTCATTCGCAAAGGTTAAATCCCGCTTGACAACACCCAGACATGGCCGCAACATCCAATCTTATAGCACTCGCTAACCCCACCGACGTTGTATAGATCTTCTGGGACACGAAAGTATGATAAATGAATAATGGTCCTTTCCGTCCATGTCAAATATGGATTTCTTTACAAGCTTTAATTAAGTAAAAGGGCAGACCTGTATTAAAGTGAGTCAATTGCTGTCGATCATCTGACTTCTCTGTCTCTGTATCTCTTCCTCTCTCTCTCTCTCTCTCTCTCTCTCTCTCTCTCTCTCTCTCTCTCTCTCTCTCTCTCGCTTTCTCTACTGTTTAGTTATAATTTAAAAGAAAATATCTTATTGGAAGAACACAATTGAAGATACACAAAAATCTTTAAAAACAATCAATATTCTATCTGTAACATAAAGGTTATTCACTAGAACTGAGCTAATGAAATTACAACCAGCGGCCGATTTCACCGCGCCCGCGTTTGTTATTTCACGCGCTCCTCAAGTTGACAATTTAAAATCTACATGTCGAGTTGAAATTTTCAAAGAAAGCAATCAATTTCAGCTGGCTAAGGATACTGAATCTCATTTGCTACAGTCCACTGTGCAGTGTTATTCGGATGCAACTTTTTTATCGTCTGAAAATTCGCTTAGGGCTGCCGAAAAAAAATGTTAACCTCGGTGTTGACTTCATGGAGGTTCGACCTGCTCATTGAAAAAACAATATCTTGTGGCTGGGGAAAACATTCATTGTTTAAGATTATTATCTGTTGGATTGATAGGGTCAACCAACATGAGATTACGTTGAGAAAAAGCACTCAGTAAAATATATTTTCCCATGGCGACCATTGTATCCTATAAACTCTCTCTCTCTCTCTCTCTCTCTCTCTCTCTCTCTCTCTCTCTCTCTCTCTCTCTCTCTCTCTCTCTCTCTCTCTCTCCCTCTCTCTCTCTCTCCCTCTCTCTCTACCTGTCATATATTGCAAAGTCAACCTTTCTTTATCTCTCCCGCACGTGCAAGTTATTTTTCTACGTGAATAATATTTATTATATCTATGTAATATTATTCTTCTTCCTCGATCCTTAGCCGCAGACTGTCAAAGCAGTCAGTGGCCATCACGCCTGGTAGCGTCTTGTAGGGCAGCAACAAATGGCTTCCACTTTGTTCGGTCGGCGGCCATCCTTCGTACAGTGCCCGGACTCTGGTTCATTCTTTGCATCTCAGCCTCCACAGTCCTCCGCCAAGTTGTTTTTGGTCGGGCTCGCTTTCGCATTCCTTCTCAGGCTCGTATGTATTACAGTATATAAGACATTAATTCTAAATATAATCAGTGGTATACAGATACATTCTCACATACTTAACATCATATAATAAATTATTATTAATAATATGGATATTTTGGAGATTTTTTTCTTTTTCTTTAATTTATTTATTTTTAAATTTTTTTTTTTTTTTTGCTTTTAATGTTATTGATTTTTTTCTCATTACTTTCTTTTTTATTTATTTTTTTTTTAAAACATACTTGATTTTGTATTATGATTGGATAATGTAAATGTATGCCGTTAAATTACCTCTATAATGATGCATACCTTTAAATTAATGAAGTACATATGGGAATGAAAGGATACAGTTTACAAGATGGGGAAGAGAGAGCGGAAAGGCAGAATGTTAGACGGGCCTGCGCGCTCAATTCTGAACCCTTTAAAAATAAAATTCGTTCGTTCGCTCGCTCGTTTTTGTTTCGCTCGATCGTTTTCGTTCGCTCGTTTTTTGGTGGCTCGTTCATTCGCTCGTTTTTCGTTCGTTCGTTCTTCAGTGTCGTGGTTGAGTTAAAGTGTAAGAGTATTTGTCGAGTTAGACAATTGTAGTGAACTCGACAATGATAGTGAACTGGCAAAATTATTGATTACACGTAGATAAGGTGTAAATAGGGGGTGAACTTGAGACCAACCTGGAAGAAGATTTATTAAAAGTTATCTCTCTCTCCAAGCTTCAACACACTTATATAGTCTAAGCACCGCCCGCTCTCTCTCTCTCTTTTCTCTTGTCAAAATAGAGACTATAGTAAAGAGCTTGTAATATTAATTATGGATGAAAGGGTCGTGAACAGCGCGTTAACAAATGAGTAAAATTTATTAAAGAAGAAATATATATGAAAATAATGCATATCATCACAACAACATAGAACAATCTCAATAATCACATTGAGTATACAAATATGAAATTACACACCAACGAAACCCCAAACCACCAACATAAAACCTGTAGAACATCCAGAAATAAATAAACAGTGTCTTCAATCCTTCCGTTTTTGGGGGGCCACGACTAATACTCCAGGTAGTGTCTTTAGATATATATATATATCCTCCTATAGGTGATGAATTTTCACTATTGAATACAGGTAGACACTATCAATGCCTGGTGGTTACGCCCTACTAGCGAGATAGGTTGTAGATACTCTGTCTATATCCGACTGGCCGCTAATACGTGCGAAGGTTTTGTATGACCCGAAGACACACACAAGACGAGGTTACTTTAGGACAAGTGGTCCATTGCGCTATTAACCCGGCGCTTAGAATTTGGCTTGCGTACTTGGTGGTAAATCCGGTTGGGCTGGCTTGAACTATTAATGGTAACTGGGGTGCTCCGTTTAAGCACACACCTGGTGTATTTGATTCTGCTGAAGACGCTGGGCTGGTAGATATGTTGTAAACCACAATGCTCTGACTGGTGATCAAAAGGCGAGTAGGAAACCACTACTGCAAAATGAGATTGCCAGATTTGCTATGGCTCGTTGCACACTGCGTGAGCTTAATTCCCATTAGAGGGATGGGCGTTGGCAAAAGGGTTAAACTTCAGGTATGGGGGGGGGGGGACAACTCGTAGTGCTAATTGCGTTCTGGAGCCGTGAGAGCGATGAGAATGTTACGTTCGTCGCCTGACTGGACTCTTGCGATAGCAAAATGCAGTATATCCTGAAACTGAGACCCAAAAAGAGACGACCTTTACATCAAGCAAACAATAAAATTACAATAACGTTATACTAAACAGTTATGCTCCACTATGGGATTTAGAATTATTTTAATCATTGCTATGATAGTCTTGGGCTGTCCTTTTCCATATGAGTCACTCTCCTGTTACTTCCACTCTATCAATTATCAGCATGCGCCTGCATAGGCTAATGTATTTTGTACACACATGTACCTGTCAGTAAATGTTCTGACAGCAAAATCTACTCCGTCTTCTTTCAACTCAACATAAGGGATATCGAACCCTGTAGTTCCGGCTGACTGGATATGCTATTCATCTTACAACATTAAGTGAATTTACATAAAAATGCAGCATTTGACATTACATAATAAATGGTATGCGTCCCCTTTGGGGACGATACACAAAAAAGAAAATGTATTAACCTCCCAAAATTGAATACATGGAAAATGCAATGTTTTTGCTATAATAATACAATTGTGACTGAAACCTAAGATATAAGGTTATCTATGGCTGGTGACTGCTTTTTTTCTGTAAAAGTTATAAACTGGTGTCTAACTACACAAGTAGGCATATAAAATTTCCACACAACCATTAGAAGTTTCTATCAGAAAGTAATAAGTGACTGTCTTCTATAATTCAGTGTTATGGTGCCTGCACATCCCTATTCAGTTTTAAGTGAATAACCTACACCGCTGACAGTTCCTTACAGTAATGACCGTTATTTTAGTCGACTCTTAACCCATGGTAAGCACTGAACGGATTACTCTGATTCTACGTCTAGTAAGTATCTGTTATCGTTAACCCATTGTAAACAATAACACTGACACCTGGCTTAAGCTCTCCTGTTAACTAAGGCGGTAGGTGGCGCTACATTATCACTGAATTAATTACCGGGAGAAATCCTCTAAATGAATTCAAGTCACTCTCCTATCAGGTATATATATATATATATATATATATATATATATATATATATATATATATATATATATATATATATATAATAAGGATATCTCTACTTACCCCGAGAATGACAAGAACATAGGCAACACAAATTTAGTTCTGTGTTAATGTCTGCCTTAGTCTCAGTTGGTCATCACGGGCAGGAAAATCTTTACGAGTGTGCTTGACTGATTAAATCTATCTAAATTTATAGTCTACAAATGACGCTACCCCAGGACTGGCATAGCCTATTTCCCACAGATGCACGGTGTATATCGTAATCATAGGTAAGACAAATTATATTCTAAAGGGACACATCAGAAGACAGCAGCGAAAAGTTTCCATAGATAGACGTAATATTATTAGCAATCACTGCGGCGTCCAAGGGCCACAACCACAAAGAACGAACGCGAGTTTTATCTCCCCTTAAATCGGAGATGAAATCGGTTTCCCAGACCTCAAAGGGTACCTCCCGCTAGCGGTCCGCTTCTTCAGGGAACCCTCTCGCTCGTGATCAAACACTGTTACGCGCAAGAGACATTCCTCTGGTCAGACAAACACCAGGGGCAGCTCAGGTAATATTATCGTAAGTTGAGCTGACCGCTACTGACCAGTGGGGAATTTATAATGAAGCCAGAACGAAAACAAACCGCGGGGTGGGGTCTGAGAGGGGAATAATGTGCTACGTAGGTAGAATCCGAAAGAAAAGAAAATACAAAAAGTCGAGGAAACCAGAGCATTAAAAGAGTAATAAAAATGGGACGTGGTGGTAAAATAAATTATCAGTCACCGTGACATTCAGTAATGGTTTTCCGTTGACTTGTCAAATGATTCTTTTAGTAAATTAAATTACATCTGTTAAGTATGACGTAATTATGGCCACTGGTTCTGACAAAAATATGTCAATAAATTATAATTACTCAACTGGGATTCGAACCCGGTACCAGCTGCTGAAGATACTGAATCTCATTTGTTACACTGCAATGTGCAGGATTGTTCGACTGAGACTTCTTTATCGTTGGAAAATTCGCTTAGAGCTGCCGACAAAAATGTTAACCTCATGGAGATTCGACTTGCTCGTTAAAAACAATATCGTGTGGTCGAAGGTAGTTTTATTTTTTATTTTGTCAAGACTATTATCTGTTGTATTGTTACTTGAGATGATCATACAACATGTGAATAGCTGGAGAGAGAACACTCCGTAAAATATATTTTCTAATGGCGACTATTGTATTGTATACAAAATCTCGCTGTTTTTTAATCATTGAAAAATGTTTCTCTTCGTGAAGTAAATGAATCAATTTATCTATCTGTACATCTGTCTGTCTATCCATTCGTCTATTTGTCCGTCCATCTGTCAGTACGTCCGTCCGTCTGTCTGTCTGCCTGTCTCTATCTCTCTGCCTCTCTCTTCTCGATCTCTTTTTTTATTGACAATTAAAAAGGAAATATCTAACACAAAGAACACAATTGAAGATACTGTCACATAATGTTTGGGTCGCTCTCTTGTCCACTACGGCCGTATTCTGTGACATTTGTTGTACTGACTAATTACGTGCTTTTCAGTGGTCGGCACCTCTTTCTTTCTCTGCTATGTAGCAGATATTTTGTATTTTCAAATATGCTTACACTTCTCTCAGTGATAAGTCGTCATGTCTGTTTGGTTACCCGTTCCTCTGGAAAGAGAGTTGTTATTGTTGTTGTTTAAATCGGACTGCTGAGCTTCTCGCTGTTTTGCAGCTAATACCAATTTGAAGACTCCTTCGTATCTACGCTGTAGAACTAGGCTTTTCCTGTGGCTTTTCTGCCATTCCAAAACGTGTTGAGCTGAAGTCATGAGCTCCAGTTTCTCCAGCTTGGCTTGCATTTAAAAGATCATCACATCTGGTTCCAAGCTAGGTGTAAGAAGCGCATGGCATACTGTGCATTCCCCGCCATCCAAGGGGGGCCTCTAACTGCACAGAGCCACTTCTCAGCTCCCCCTACCTATCACTGGGTCCATGATGAGATACTCCTGCATGCAGCCAACCAGATAAAAGCCAGAGTATGTCTGGGGCTCAAGTGACTCTTCCAAGCTTAATGTGTAATGCTGGGTTCTCAGCATGTTTGACCAGAGGGGGAATCCATGGAAGTGTGTGGATGATTTCAAGAGCCAACGAAGGTGTAATTAGCTTCACAGACAGAGTTTCACTTCCGCATATGTATATTATAGCATTGTGTATAGCTAGTGGTCATTAAAGGATGACTCCAGATATGCCTTCATGCATAGAAAGATAGTTAAAAGGATTAGCAAGAAAAATGAAAAAAAAGACTAAATGTGAAGCTTCGCCACAAAAGGGGCACGACGTTTCGCCACTAACGGGAGCACGACCGCATTTTACATTTCACTCTGTCATGTTTTTATTTAGCTGCAGACAAAATAATTCATTAAAATATATTATATTACCGGCTTACGTCGGTAAGGCGGAACTCTTATAACGGGTTCGCGATTATTGTAGGTTTGGGAACGCTGCATTAGGGCCTTGACGTACTTTATTGCTGGAAAGGTCTGATCTATGAAAAGTAAACAAGGGTTCAGATTTCAGGAAAAGAATGGGACAAATGCAATTTCTATTATCTCATTCGCGAAGGGTTAAATCCTACTAGACAGTACCGAAACATGGCCACAACGCCTCTCCCCCATCCTGTCCTATTGCACTCGTTAACCCCTCCGACATTGTATAGATCTTCTAGGACTAGAAAGTGTGAAGAAGGAATTATGTTCTTGTCATTTGACTGTCAAGTATGGATTTATTTACGAGCTTTAATTAAGTAAAAGGGCAGATCTGTATAAAACCTTTCAATTGCTGCCGACCTTCTACTCTCTCTCTCTCTCTCTTTCTCTCTCTCGCTCTCTCTCTCATTTCTTTCTCTCTGTCTCTCCCTCCCTCCCTCTCCCTCTCTCTCTCTCTCTCTCTCTCTCTCTCTCTCTCTCTCTCTCTCTCTCTCTCTTGCTTTCTCTTCTGTTTAGGGAAAATTTCTAATTGGAAGAATACAATTGAAGATACAAAAAAAATCCTTAAAAACGATCAATAATCTATCTGTAACATAGAGGGTATTCACTAAAACTGAGCTAACGAAATTACAACCAGCGGCCGATTTCATCGCGCGCGTTTGTTATTTCACGCGATCCTCAAGTTGACAACTTAAAAATGTACATGAAAGCGATCAATATTAGCTGGCTAAGATACTAAATATTATTTGCGACAGCCCAGCGTGCAGTGTTGTTAGGCTGCGATTTTTATTATTGTCTGAAAATTCGCTTTGGTCTGCCGGCAAAAATATAAACTTCCATGTTAACTTCATGGAGATTCGACTTGCTCACTAAAAACAATATTCTATGGCTGGGGGAAAACATTCCTTTTTTTCCAGAAAATTATTAGCTGTTGTATTTTTTACATGACAGGGTCATCCAACACGAGGATACGTATTGCTGTATTCTAGATACTTGTTACCGATGCGTTTCTGATATTGGTGACTTATGGTGCGAATGTTGTTGTGGGCCGTCGCTTCGTTATGGATAATGATGACAAGACAAACGTAACGGTAACGATAAGTCATTAGACTGACCAACTGGTAAGTAAGGCATACTGGACCCATTGTTGAACGTGAATGACGATACGATTTATTACAGGAAAAGACGTTGACATCATGTGCAAGTACAGTTCATCGATATGGTTCTGACAGTATATACATTGGTATATATAATAATCAACATGGACGTTGATTGACAGCACTCGTCGTTACGACGTCAAGGTTAACGGCTTGGTAGTATACATGGTTCTGACGAATTGACTGTTCATATTTTTTTACGTAGTTATATATTCCTTTACGCGTCAATCAGCTCCTAGCGTTAGAGGGGACGCACTAGCAATTTGACACATCTGGTCAAATTGAAGCTCTGCCATAACGTTTATAGGAGACGAAGTATCGGAGGCAAGATACTTAAAAAATAAACCGTTTTCTGGCTAAATATTCAAATCAAGCAAGTCTTGGTATTTTCTCATCAAGAATGACATCTTCATCTTATAGATGATTATAATTACTTTATGAACGTGTCTTTCCTGAACTAAGGATAAGCACACGAAAAATTCACGTCTATACAATACGGAGGATATCAGGATCTGCCTCAAGTACGTTTGCTGGATAGCAACAGATCACCGCGGCAAACCGCGCCATACCCGTTTAAGAATAGTGCACGGTCGTACGCAAATTATACAATGAACCTACAAGTAACTTAGATGCTCTCAAATGTGCGTCTACAAAATACTAGACTCACATGTGAGGATCTCAAACATTTAACTCCTCCCAATGAATATAAAGTAACTTAACAGTACTATAATTTTAAAACATCAGAATTCGTTGAGAGACAACACTCAGTAAATATATTTCTCCGTGGCAACTATTGGATTCCACGAATTGTGTACCGTAATTGTTTTTCATTCACTGAAAAAAATGTTTCTCTTTGCAAAGGAAATTACATCCAAGTCCAACACAAAAATCAGAATCTTCAATTCAAATGTCAAGTCAGTCCTACTGTATGGATTTAAAACATGGAGAATAACAAAAGCAATAACCAAAAAAACTACAGACTTTCATAAATGGGTGCTTGCGTAGAATAGAAGGATTGAAGAGGTGTGACAAGAACGAACGAACAAACAATCGAACAATATTTTCAAAAGGTTTAGAATTTGGCACGCAGACCCGTCTGACATTCTGCCCTTTCTATTTCTCGTCTGCTGTACTGAATCAATGTAGCCTCACATGCATTTCAAATATTAATTTTTGCTTAAGAACAAATAAATAAGTAATTTTTTTTTTCAACTACATCATTGTTATAGTACAATAACAATATAATCACATATAAAATACATTATCATAATCAATATTGAACAGGGGCAAAAATCATCATTAAAACCTACATACGATATTATGTAATGATTTGGGAACATAAATAAATTATGATGACATGTAATCTGCACTCATGATGTATTCGAAAAGTCTGCGATTGCATAAATATTGACTAAGCGTGCTTATTTCGATCGTGTGGCAGATTGTTCCAAAGATGAGCAGAAGAGAAAGTTAAACTTTTCTTGAATAAGACAAGTCTAGGCGTGGGCACGTGTAATTTGTTTAAGCGTTGACCTCGTCTTCCATTGTATTTGGAAATTGGCCACAGATACGTTGGAGCATTATGTGACAGGTTTTTGTGAATGAATTTAGCTTTGTTGAAGAGGAAGCTCTTTGTTAGAGGTAATATGTTAAGATATGTATATAAATATACACACTGCGTTTAGTGTTTGTCAGAAACTAGACGCACTGCACGTTAATGCATAGTCTCTTTGTGTTGGACATGGAGCAGCCATTTCAGATGGTGGAGCAATAGTCTAGATGTGTTTGTATTTGAAATATTTAGAACATTTTCCTTGCTTCCTCAGCTGGGAAATGGTTAATCTTAGCTAACTGGTATACTTTCTGTGCCGTTTGTTTGGTCGGTGCTTGTACACGTGAGTTCCAATCTCTAAGCGTTGGTCAACTATGAGGCCTAGTGTTTTATTTTCATTTAAATTTTCAATTAGTGAGGCACCAACGTAGAGCTGAACCGTTGTTTTCTGTGAGTTTCGTAATTTGTGTCTAGTTGATATTAACATACATTTTGTTTTAATGATTTTTTTGCGTTATATTTTCGTGGCTCTATTTAATCTGTATGATTTAGTAACAGTATTACTAGTGTGTTGTAACTCTTGTATAAACAGTACAGTCATTGACAAATAGGGCGCAGGGGGAGTGCTTGATGTGTAGTGGAAGTTCATTTATGTATATGGCAAAAAGTAAAGAACAAGAATAGAATCCTGGGGAACACCGGTATTGATTTCGGTGGGGTTTGACAAGAATTGCTGTAAGTTACTACTGGCTATTTGTCGGACAGAAATGACTTAATTATTGTCGCCAATTTAAGGTTAAGTTTCATTGTTTTTATTTTCTAATTACAACAGCGTGGTCTATCATATCGAATTTTTTTTTTTTTTTTTTTTTTTGTTTTTTTGTATACAAAGATTGCTCAACATGTGTTATCGTTATTACCTATCATCTTTGTTAGAGCTAAGTGACATGAGTGCTTCTGTCTAAACCACGACTGACTGTCAGCAAATCGTTGCTAATTAGGTATCCTAGCGTTGTTTTGTGTATGTGCTGTTCCAGTGGTTTAGATATCGACGATATCAGAGAAATTGGTCTATAGTTACCTAGGTTATTATTATCTTACGAACTCGGTTTGAAAAGGGGATATACTTTGGCCATTTTAGAGGCCAAAGGAAAATAACTGTTTGCGATACATTATACGCATATAAGATAGTAATAACTAACAGCTGGTGTAGCATAACGCAGTATTTGATTGCTAATTCCATCAAGTCCTTATGAGATGTTATCCTTATGGTCAAGAAGATACCTATGCACTTCATTAACTGTCATAAACGGAATGTCGGATGGAACTGAGTTAGTACATTAGTCTTCATAGAATGCTGAAAGTTTGTCTTAATCCACAAGGGGAAAGTGAAATTGTAGATTTAAGACTGTTTATTTCTCCCTGAAAGTGATTGCTGAAATCTGTGTAAGGAAATAAAGCTTTGGGAATTAATGAGTCTACTACATTTCGTTTTTTTTCGCTAACGTGTTAATTGCCTTCCATATCGCCTTACTGTTTGATTTGTTCTGATCCATATTTCTAAAGTGGGGTTTTTTTTTCTCTGTGAATTAAATATTGTTCCTTTGTACCCTGTAAGCGTTGAGGTCCTTATTTTTCTGCGCTTGATCTCTCTGCCTGATAGCTTCAAGCAGTTCTTGTGTCATCCAAGATATTATTTGTCGTTTGACGCGAATTTCCTTATCTGGTACGTGATTGTCAAACACACTATGAAATCTTCCTCCAATATATATCAGCGTTATCAGGACAAAGAAGTTGATAAACACCGGCGAGAGATGCTAATCCGCATTTAAAATTCATTCCCGGTTGAAATTGTTCAAACTTCTTAATTTAATACTTAGATGTTTATTTTAGGTAGCTTTATTTTTACTCTTGGACCATGTGCATCATACTGCAGTATTAGGGACAGAGCATTCTGTGATGTTTTCTGGACACATGTAACGAGTCAATCTTCGATCGTTACATTTTCTTGTGCCCTTCCTTTTCACCTGCTCCTTGACGTTGTTTTCGCTTTCAGAGTTAAAGGTTTTCTTATCATCTTTTGCCACTCCCTAATTTTGCCTGAAAATTTGATTTGTTTTTGAAGCCACATCGGATTCTTTTTGTGCAGAGCGAACTCGCCACATTGATTTTTTCGCTTATCGTTAGCTCCAGGCGGAGTAAGAGTCAACACAGAGCGACATTCCTGTTGTTGACCCAGACTTTCTCGCGGAAGATACATTAAAACCATGTTTTTGCCTGATAAGGTGCTAATTCGCAAATGGCATGCCCAAACTGACTGCTGATCTCACTGTGATGTTGGAAATGAGCATCTTGCTAAAGATTAAGAAACGGACAGTGATGTAGTACTTTCTGCAGATGACATTGGTTGTAATAAGCAATTACAAAGAAATAATATGGGGGAAAATTATAATGTTAGATCTGTGAAGTAGTGAATTAGTAAACATGACAGGCGAAACGGAATAAGCAAGACCTTATATGGTCATGGAAGACAGGCAGATGGAGTTTGATAAATGACATGTAAAGAAAATATCTTGTGTGTCATGCAGAATGTTCTACAGATGAGGGTAGTAGGGAAAAAAAAGACCCCTACCAATATCAGACCCTAACTCGTTGTTGGATGGTGTGGTAAAGTGGGATGATATAAATATTTATAGGGGACTTAGTGTACTGACTGAGATCAGCTGTGAAGGTATCTGTATCTAATAAGTGTGGTGTGTTACAGATGACCTTACTTTGCTACCACATTTAAACCTCAGTCAGACTTATTCTGGAATATTGTGATGACTACGTTGAATGTCTAGGGTTAAGATAGTGATGAAGTGTATGTTCACAACAACCAACAGACCGATAAACAATTTAATTTAATCCACAATACTTTACAACACTGTGACACTCACATACATAGAACACTCTATAAGACTATCTTAATAAGTCAAGTGTTAACTTTTAAAATATGTATTAATTCCTTTCAATAATAGATATCCTGATTCAACTACAAAGTGAATCAGGAATCACAATCAAATGTAATCACATGTTGTATGTACACAATTTATAGATAGGATCTTTGTATTGACATATATTATTATTACAATATGTGTGTAAGTTGTGATGTAGTACTATGAGGTAATACTGGCTTTTCAAGCTAGGTTGTTGTTTGTCATCATGACTTCATGTGTTTGTTTCTGGTGGAAATAATATTGGAAAGGTTCACAGTTTCTTTTATTTGAAACAAATATCTGTCCCTCTTGATTTAATGTACAGTCAATTTTAGAGGGGAGGTTTTCAACAAGATTGAGCTGCTCTGGCCAACGAAATCTTAACTTCTGTGTGGGCGGCAGGAAAACTGTCTCCTCTGCTCGCTTGCTTCACAGTTTTCTTGAGAAACAACACTGGTCGATATCTTGAACAAGGAGTATGCTGCCAGCCTCTGGATTCAGCAAAACTCAGACCAGGTGCTGCTTTAATACTTTAGTACCACGGTCCCACAATTCAAGGAAATATTAAACAAGTACGTTGACTGGCGATGAGTTATGGCACAATTCCAATCTGCCTCTGTCCCAGGCTTTTATTAGAAAAATATGAACTGGTTCTCAACGCACTTGCTTCTACAAAGTTTATTTTCAAAAAGTGGCACTGAACTGACGCTCCTAATTAACTATATCAAATGGTCCAGCCAATGAGACCATGTTTACAAAAGCTTTTGAAAAAATGTACCCTTCCTACCGTTTCCATTAACAACCAAAAATAGTATTTGCAGTCGACTAATCATGTTTCGCCTTACATATTATTCTAGCCAATCAAATCGGATCTAACGTGGTGGCCTCATTTCCCCTAAAGCAGTGTCCAAACACGCCATTATGAGCAAATATGATCCTGTGTTGTCAGACAACACCACTATAATATTTTGGCTATAATTTGTTAATTATTAGACTATTGGCATAACACCTAACATATTCTTTGTCAGCAAGTCCTAAGGCACCTAAATATATAAGTTTAATGGAGCCAAGTGGCTGCGTTCAAAATATGTATTTTCTTCTACCACCTGTTCACTTCTATACGATGGGGTGTCTTCTGTACTGTCAGACTAATGTTAGGATTTCAGATGTAAAACAGTATTGTGTCATGTTTCCTAATAAGCATTAAACATGTTTTTTAAAACCTTACCTCGTATTGGTAGTGTTTTTTGTCACTGTTTATTTGAAAACAATCAAGCCTGCATGCCTTTCGCGTGGGGTGGCATTAATTTTCAATCGCGAGACGACGTGGTAGTATTGCATGCGTTCCTCCGTACATCTCTCTCTCTCTCTCTCTCTCTCTCTCTCTCTCTCTTCTAAGCCCGTCTGTCTTTTAGTTTCCGTAGTGCATAATGACATTAATGTAATATTAAATCTAGGTCATTAAGCAGTGTGCGTATCTCAAGGTTTTCTCAGAAACACAGTACCAGTTTTATTTTTAGAAACGCGTGTAGTGGATGCAGTAGGCTTTACTAGCAAACGTGAAAGCGTTACAATTATGCAGACGGAGCATAAAAAGGGGTTTTCTTGTTTAGCTAGTATGACGTTCTATAACACAGGCGTACGCTATTGTGACCGCACTGTTCTTTTACCATTCTTCTTTCCTTTATTGAATTAATTCGTTAGGCTTTACATTTACTTTCTAATTTAGATATGTGGATTTAGAATTTCACGACAGATGGACATTGAAGTACTAAACTAAACCACTTCTGATTGGAGTCTTTTTTTCCAACGAAATCACATGAGCAAGAATGTCGCTTATAATCTGCAACATTTTGGGATTACTTCACTGCATTTCCATTTCGTCAAGAGGACATTTCAGACGCCATAATAACGAATAGATGTAGGACAGGACCAAGTATTAGAGGATCTTCTGATATTAAACAGAAAGAAAACTCAACTATAGTACTGGAAACCACGAGTCCTAGGAACCTTTATGCAGAATAATAGTGGGATTATAATTAAAGTAATACCCCGACCACCTGCAAGACAGCCTCTTAATGCTAGTGGCCCGACACTATTCGGAAGTTGTACTTGTGCAAGAAACCTGTAACTTCATTACCAGGTTTTCATCCAGAGCTATTAAAGTAATATTTTCCTAATCCTATCGGTTGGAGGCTAAAATAAATACGAGCAAATTTCTTTTTCTTCACAACAGCGGCGGGATGGTTTTTATAAATGCTTGAAAAAACTTCCTGAATGAAGATAACCGAGCGAGAGTTGATACGTTTGAATACCCTCATGTATTAACCGTGTGAGGTCAAGCACATGTAGGCCCCTGACTCTATAAATGATGATGATGAATTATGTGCAGGGAACCTAACGCTACCTCCCTAGATCTCACACGGTCACTATTTTGGCTCTAGTGTCTGGTGTATGATGTACCTAGTGTCTAGGGGAGAAATGAAATGATGGTACACAACACAAAAACACTTTAATTTTCTATGAGGAAGTGAATAAAACCAGTGGTTAAGTTTTTCTTTAAAATGAATATTTTTTTCTGTACAATTTAATCTGCCTGTCCAGCCATATCTTTTGGACAGGTCTTTGAAAATGAGGACAAGATAGTTTACAGAAAAGATCAACTAAAATATCTGGACTCTTAGTCCCATAACTATAAAGTCACTATATATCTTTCCTGTTGGAATGTTCACAGCTTACACTTTATTCATCTAAGAGGGAGAGTCACTGTGTATGAGGGGCTGTAGTTTCATCACACCCCATAAACTTCCTGAGTATGATTTGAAATACCAGTGTTTATTAAACGAAAGTGTCAGATATACCCAGATGCTTAACACATCACCTGGGATTCCTTGTAGAATGATAATACAGTATGAAGTTGCAGAAAATCTCGATCTCTCAAAATGCCCAAGCTCCTCCCGTTATCTTTTGACAGCATAAACGAATGGTCGGAGACTTGATGGCTTTATTCTCTCTCAGCAGGTTTCCTGTTACCGGCTGGCAACAGGAAATAAAACCTCTGCAACAAAAGGACACCCTGGCCTTTTATATCTGATCACTTATTATATTTATTATTTTCCTACGGTGATATGGGGTCAGCCTCGCGTGCATTACAGGTGCACTCGCCCCTAATTTTACATGACTCCCACCTTGCTGTGACCACACCTCAGGTCCCTATGGCAGATACGCCACTGTACGTTTACATAGTTTTCCTCAATAAAATAATGTGGAGTAACCACATTTCCTTTGGTATGATTTTCTCTTCTTTTCTTTTTTTTTAAAAATAAATGCTTCAGGCATGTTAAACAGTGTTCATGGAACACAGAGGCTTACTAATATTCTAATGCAATAATATGAAAACACAATCATGACAACATACATCAGTTAGATACAGTTCAATGTGAGGACTCAACAATGTCTGCTCCCGGCACGTCCTTCACTTTTCCCAATAGCAGTATCTAACTTTGGCAGTGGGATTAAACATATTAAATTCATAAAGCATTCTTACCACAAATTTCAAGAAATATAAACAAATGACGCTGACTTGCAAAGAAGTGGCCTCAGTTTCTTCTGCACTGTCCAGACTGTGAATACTTCTTTATTTAATTTTAAAATTAACACAGCTGATCTCAGCGTATTTGAATGAAAAGTTTTGTTCAACTGGCAATGAATAGTGAAAGCCTTTTGCTAATATTTATTAGCACTGGCCAATCGAAAGCTTGCGACTACCAGAATTCAAATGTAGTTTTTTTGAAAAACAAAAATAATTCCAAACAAATTCTGCGTCTGGTAGTCGATTGGCCAGTCTGCTTTAGTTATGCCAATACAAAAAGATGTTTCGTTTTGGATTACATTTTCCTACCGCTCCCCTTTCCTCCTATACTCTTTTTACCCAAGCGAATTTGAATTTACCTCAATGCCTCTTTTCTAAGCTGCCGTCCCCACTAACGTTATGAAAAAAACAAGCAGGAACAACAGTCTGTCTGGTCGCGCGTCCGTAGACATTTAGTATTTTCTCAATAACTTGGCTAATACTTGGACTACCATATTATTTAAAACATATTCTTGCTCAGTGGACTCTAAGCTATACTATCATATGATTTTTATGGTCAGTTTCATTATGGTTTAGATTTTCAATTTTATCACGGTCAATCGTCAAATACAAATTTTACACAAGACGGCCATCTTTTCCCCCTTTCATCTCTCGCTAGCATGTATTTTCAAATAACTACTTGTTTTAGTGACGTCAGTAATACTACCGCGAGGAGGAAATAAAATTGTCTGCGTGTTTGCCTCTGTTGGCTTTGCCACAGCGTGTATATATGCAAGGCACAACGTGTCAAGCGAAGCGGGGTTTTGCGCGGCGGGTATTTGAATAGGCGTTAAATATTTGGATTGTCTCGTGTTACACTACCAAATTTGTAAGGATTACTACTGATTACCAGCGTTAAAGTCAAAATATTACGTTAATTCAGACAGTAGTTTGGCGGCACACTTCCGCAAAATCGTTAATTATAAGTCTTGCCACAGTCTCTATCAGATCGGGCAAAATGTTAAAAATGTACGTCACAAGGAAAGCGAGGAGGTTTAAACGGTGGGATCGGTTCTAAGCCGTTCCATGGCACAAAATTCAGCGCTATGCTGGCGTGTGAGAGTATCACCGTCAGACACAATAGGGCGGGTTTATTTATTATCATTTTATGACTAAAATCTTACTGAAATGAGCGATTATTCTCGCAGATTTTACTACACACCTCCCATCCTAAAACATGCATTCATTTGCAGGTTATAATCTGCGAGATAACTTAGCTCAATGAAGTCTTACGCGTTTTTCTGATCTTCATCATAAGGATGTCTACTCAAAAAGTCTGCACCTACGTTCTGAGGGCCGGGAATATATTCAATCAGAAATGAGTATGGCTGCAATAATAAAGACCATCTCAATAATCTGGAATTTTCATGCTTGGCCTGTGACAGGAATACGAGTGGTGAATGATCCGTTTGGACCACAAATGTCCTGCCATATAAATAAATCTGGAATTTTTTTATAGCCCATATCAAAGCTAGACATTCCTTTTCACTTGTTGAATAATTTTTTTTCCGCCTTGTTCAACTTGCGGCTTGCATAAGCGACTGGGTTCAATTCTCCATCTTGTGAGGAGGACCTTTGCAACAATGTAGCGCCTAGGCCCACATTGCTTGCGTCACTTCTCACGATAAATTCTTGATTCAAGTCAGGCAATTGCAATACTGGCCTGCTTGTGAGTTTTTCTTTTAACTCCTGGTAAGCCAATTCACACTGTGCGGACCAATTTATTGTATCAGGTTGACCTTTGCGAGTTAAATCCGTCAGATGAGCACATATAGAGTTAAAATGTTTAATGTACGTTTGGTAGAAACCACACAACGACACGAAAGATCGCACATCTTTCTTTGTTTGTGGTCTAGGTGCTCTTTTCAATTTTTCCAGATTCTTGGGATCAGGGGTCATGCTACCCTGATGTACGGTATGTCCCAAGAATTCCAACTCTTTACAACCAATACAACATTTTGTTGGCCTAGCGGTTAAGTTAGCCTCTCTGAGTCTATCAAACAGCATATTCAAAGAGGTAACGTGTTCCTCAAATGTTTCCGTAGCAATGAGGATATCGTCCATAAAATTCGAAATACATGGATTTTTCAGGGGATCCAATAATTTTCGCATCATCCTTGAAAACACACTCGGGGCATTTTTCAACCCAAACGGTAACATGTTGAACTCATAATGACCTTCCGAGGTGCTAAAGGCTAAATAAGGTCGAACCTCAGGCTTTACTGGAATTTGGTAATAGCCTTTGCTAAGATCCACCTTAGAAAAATATTTTGCCTTGTTCAGCCTGGCAAATAGTTGAGTAGTATCAGGTAATGGATCCACCTGACCTTCTGTGACAGCATTCAGTTTCCTGTAATCTATGCACAGTTTATGTTCTCCCGATGGTTTCCGCAACAAAACCACACAGGAACTATAAGGAGACTCACTTTGAGAAATAATCCCTTCTTGTAACAAATAATCTATCTCCTCTTTCAAAGCTTTTTCCTTAGCGAAAGGAATAGAATAGGGCCTCATACAGATAGGTGATGGGTCTAGTAGTTTCATATCATATTCCAACAAGTTTGTGTGCCCCGGTTTATCCGTTAACACATCTGTATGTTTTTCAAGGACCTGTTGAACCTTCTCCTTCTGTCCTTTTGTCAGGTGATTACAGATCTTCACCTGTGCAAACGTTTCACTGGTTTTCAGTGGATATTCGAATGAGGAGAGAGGGTCATTTTTCATTTCGGTTGCGATAGACAAGGCCAATAGGTGTGTTCCTTCCTGGATTTGTCTGTCCAGATATTTCTTCAAAAGGTTCACATGATAGACTTTTTCCTTTCCCTTTTTGTCTATCTTATAATTTGTTCTGGATACCTTTTCCAAAACTGTGTATGGCCCTTGCCATCCGATCTGAAGTTTATTGTTGCTGCCTGGCAATAGAAGAAGCACCTTCTCCCCTACAGCAAGCTCCCTATCCTTAGCTTTCTTATTATAATTAGCAGCATGCTTTTTCCTGGCTTGTCTCAAATTATCTTTTGCCAGTTTCCTACTAGTTTTTAAACGAGTGGTCAGTTCGTTCACATATTGATAAGATGAGGTAATAGTCTCCTCTGCCTTCTCATCTGTCCAGGTCCTTAACAAAGCTTCGAGAGGACCTTTTCTTGGCTTCCCAAATAACAAGGTTGCGGGTGCCATTCCGGTTGAATTATGTGGTACTTCCCGGTACGCAAACAACGCGGCGGGCAAGTATTGGTCCCACGTATCAGGTTTCTCATGTGCCAGCTTTCTCAGGATAGAAATGAGAGTCCCATTGAACCTCTCTACCTGGCCGTTCCCTTGGAGGTGATACGGACTACAATGAAAGTGCTTGGCTTGAAACAACCTAAAAACATCTTCTGTTAGTTTCCCCTTGAACTGTGAGCCATTATCAGTCAAGATTTGAAGCGGGAATCCTAACCTTGTGAATATCGTAAGTAATGCCTCTGCCACATGTTTCGAATCGATTGACGACAGGGCTACCGCCTCTCCCCACATAGAACAAGTGTCTACCAGAGTAAGGATGTAACTGTTCCTCCTCTTGGTCCGAGTGAGAGGTCCCACAATATCCACTGCAACTCTCTCAAAAGGGGTTCTCACTATGGGCATTTCCCCAAGAGTTGCTGGAGCAGTCCAATGCTTTGGAGCTACTCTCTGGCATTCGGGACAGGATTTTACATATCTCTTTATGTCTTCCGTTATCCCTGGCAAGAAATAATGACAAGCTATACGCTGTCCTGTTGCACTAATCCCCATGTGACCACTGAAGGGGATAGCATGACCTAACTCCATCACCTTTTCTCTATATGAACTGGGAAGGACCAGCTGTCCGTGACCAGCTGAACCAGTGCCGGCCTTCCTATATAACAATTTATTCTTCATATAGAATTCTCCTTTATTAGGAGGAGTATGGCTCTTTGGGAGTTTCTTATAGCACGGCTTCAGTGACCTATCTTCAGCCTGTGCCTTCCTCATCTCCTCTGGATGAGTATGTATAGGTTCATCTTCTTCCTGTCTGGATTGTGATCGGGTCTGGACTGCTGCCAAGACCACAGGTCTCTTGGGATTCCCCAAGTAGACATAACGACACCCCAATATCAGAGGGTAGATGGGTGCGTCTATCACTGCTGCTCTGATTATCCCTTCCACATAGCGAGTTTTCACTGTTATCCTTGCAATGGGAAGTTTCATGAGTGGTAGGTCCTTGGTCGCCCCTTGTATCTCCACTGTTTCTGTGGTATACTGATCTGGGTTCACCAAGTGCGAGCTCACGACAGCATCAAAATCTAAACCTGCATCATAGAGACACCTTATGGTGACATCATTGCATAGAACATCCTCACAAACTGATGGATGATAAGGTTCCTGCTGTCCAGCAGGTTTGTCCTTTACTTCCTGGTTCCCCTTTTTCATAGCAGCAAATCCAGCAGGTTTACTTTTACAAAACTTAGTGTCATGTCCCTTCTTCCTACAATGTTTACAATACCATCTACCTTGATGAAAAGGTTTTCTTTCATCATTCTTTCTGTCATTGAAATGTGAGGTTTTATTTTTAAAATCATTTCGAGGCCTATCAAAGTTCTGCTTACCTCTGTTATCGAATTTATTATGATTTTGAGAAGCCTTATACTGATCTACTGGTTTCTTCTTGATGCCAGCTACCTCTGCCTGGGCTGCCTGATACCTCTCAGCGACATTAATTATCTCACCCAGCCTCTCCGCGCCCTGTTCCATGAGAAACTTTCTCATGTCTGGAGCCATGGACTCTCTCATCTGTTCTATGAGTATAATCTCTTTGAGATCTTGGGTTTTCCCCGAAGAAGCCCATTTCTCCATATACGTTTCTAACCGGGCGGAGAACTGGTGATAGGTCTCACCCGACAGTAGCCTGGCATTCCTAAATTTCTTTCTATAAAACTCTCCGTTCTTTTCGTATCTTAACAGAAGAGCCTGCTTCAACATGTCATAGTTGTCTTGGTCATCCCTGCTCATTTTAGAAAACACTTCATAAGCTGTTCCCCGAAGACCCTGAGACAACTTTACCCCCCATCTTTCTCTTTCTAACCCATAAGTAGTGGCTAATACTTCATATCTGCTTAAATATGACTCAATGTCATCATCCTTTTCTACAAAATTGTCTAAATGGAACCCCATGGCTGAGTTGGAGGCTCCCTGACTAGCAGTAGCATCAGAGGTAGAGGGGCTGTGACCATTGTCCGGAGCAAGGCCTTGCAACTCTAACTCCCGTAGTCGCAACTCATGCTCCCTCTGCAATCTTTTATCTTCTTTTTCTGCCTCCCTCTCGGCAGTCACTCTCTTTTCTTCTGCCTCCCTTTGCAGTCGTTTTTCTTCTGCCTCCAATTTTCTCTACTCAAATTGGAGCCTCTTTATCTCAGCCTCTCTATCAGCCTCTAAGACCTTAGCCTCCTTCTCAGCCTCAATCTGTAACCTTTTAATCTCAGCCTCTCTATCTAACTCTAATTTCTTAATCTCCCTAGCCTCTTCTACCTGTATTCTCCTCCCTTCAGCTAACCTATGTTCTTCCCTAGCAATAAATTTATCACATTCTGAGGTGACATAGTCAATCAAGATTTGTCCCTCCATATTCATTTCCCTGGCAGTCTGCACAGCCGCAGAGCGAAACTTGGCCAGATCTGCCATCCTGATAAATACAAAATGTACTAACTAAGTTTCTAACTAAGTACAAATTTATTAATTAATTCTGGGTTCTGACGCTTTCTTCACTTCCCAAATCTTGGGTAATAATATATGGGGATTCCCTGGGAAAAATAGAATGTTGTTAATGTTAACCCAGACCCCAATGTATGTAGTACTAGGAGAAATTCAAATCCCAGGACAAGCCTACCAATTTATGTAGCAAAGTTTGATTTGCTGGGGAGGTTATGATGGTATCCTAAAAGAATGAAATCCGTGTCTGTATTAACCGTGTGAGGTCAAGCACATGTAGGCCCCTGACTCTATAAATGATGATGATGAATTATGTGCAGGGAACCTAACGCTACCTCCCTAGATCTCACACGATCACTATTTTGGCTCTAGTGTCTGGTGTATGATGTACCTAGTGTCTAGGGGAGAAATGAAATGATGGTACACAACACAAAAACACTTTAATTTTCTATGAGGAAGTGAATAAAACCAGTGGTTAAGTTTTTCTTTAAAATGAATATTTTTCTGTACAATTTAATCTGCCTGTCCAGCCATATCTTTTGGACAGGTCTTTGAAAAAATGAGGACAAGATAGTTTACAGAAAAGATCAACTAAAAAATGTGTGGACATATTGCCCAATAACTATAAAGTCACTATATGTCTTTCCTGTAGGAATGTTCACAGCTTACACTTTATTCATCTAAGAAGGAGAGTCACTATGTATGAGGGGCTGTAGTTTCATCACACCCCATAAACTTCCTGAGTATGATTTGAAATACCAGTGTTTATTAAACGAAAGTGTCAGATATACCCAGATGCTAAACACATCACCTGGGATTCCATGTAGAATGATAATACAGTATGAAGTTGCAGAAAATCTCGATCTCTCAAAATGCCGAAGCTCCTCCCGTTATCTTTTGACAGCATAAACGAATGGTCGGAGACTTGATGGCTTTATTCTCTCTCAGCAGGTTTCCTGTTACCGACTGGCAACAGGAAATAAAACCTCTGCAACAAAAGGACACCCTGGCCTTTTATATCTGATCACTTATTATATTTATTATTTTCCTACGGTGCTATGGGGTCAGCCTCGCGTGCATTACATGTGCACTCGCCCCTAATTTTAAATGACTCCCACCTTGCTGTGACCACACCTCAGGTCCCTATGGCAGATACGCCACTGTACGTTTACATAGTTTTCCTCAATAAAATAATGTGGAGTAACCACATTTCCTTTGGTATGATTTTCTCTTCTTTTCCTTTTTAAATATAAATGCTTCAGGCATGTTAAACAGTGTTCATGGAACACAGAGGCTTACTAATATTCTAATGCAATAATATGAAAACACAATCATGACAACATACATCAGTTAGATACAGTTCAATGTGAGGACTCAACAATGTCTGCTCCCGGCACGTCCTTCACTTTTCCCAATAGCAGTATCTAACTTTGGCAGTGGGATTAAACATATTAATTCATAAAGCATTCTTACCACAAATTTCAAGAAATATAAACAAATGACGCTGACTTGCAAAGAAGTGGCCTCAGTTTCTTCTGCACTGTCCAGACTGTGAATACTTCTTTATTTAATTTTAAAATTAACACAGCTGTTCTCAGCGTATTTGAATGAAAAGTTTGGTTCAACTGGCAATGAATAGTGAAAGCCTTTTGCTAATATTTATTAGCACTGGCCAATCGAAAGCTTGCGACTACCAGAATTCAAATGTAGTTTTTTTGAAAAACAAAAATAATTCCAAACAAATTCTGCGTCTGGTAGTCGATTGGCCAGTCTGCTTTAGTTATGCCAATACAAAAAGATGTTTCGTTTTGGATTACATTTTCCTACCGCTCCCCTTTCCTCCTATACTCTTTTTACCCAAGCGAACGCTAGCATGTATTTTCAAATAACTACTTGTTTTAGTGACGTCAGAAATACTACCGCGAGGAGGAAATAAAATTGTCTGCGTGTTTGCCTCTGTTGGCTTTGCCACAGCGTGTATATATGCAAGGCACAACGTGTCAAGCGAAGCGGGGTTTTGAGGGGCGGGTATTTGAATAGGCGTTAAATATTTGGATTGTCTCGTGTTACACTACCAAATTTGTAAGGATTACTACTGATTACCAGCGTTAAAGTCAAAATATTACGTTAATTCAGAAAGTAGTTTGGCGGCACACTTCCGCAAAATCGTTAATTATAAGTCTTGCCACAGTCTCTATCAGATCGGTCAAAATGTTAAAAATGTACGTCACAAGGAAAGCGAGTAGGTTTAAACGGTGGGATCGGTTCTAAGCCGTTCCATGGCACAAAATTCAGCGCTATGCTGGCGTGTGAGAGTATCACCGTCAGACACAATAGGGCGGGTTTATTTATTATCATTTTATGACTAAAATAATACTGAAATGAGCGATTATTCTCGCAGATTTACTACAGTAGAAAAACACGCGACAACACGTTACGTAGCTGTGGCCGATTAGTGTGGATGGTGGTTGTATTACCATGGTAGGCTATTTGATAATTTAAGTTCTGCAACAGTATTATATTTTTGCATGCTAGATTTGAATTGTGTATATCGATATTGAAATTGCCAAGAATAATAACCTCCTCCATCATGATGGTGAAATTTTCGTGCCAGATAAGTCCTGCAATAGGATTTCGGTAAAGATACCCGACTATAAATGATCCCTTGTTTAGTAGCTTTATTTTTAAAATCACTAGTATGGAACTGATGACAAGAACCAGACAAGTGCCAATGGAGCAAGAGATGAGACGACGCTAGCCATGGATAAGACGCACATTGAGGAAACCTGTGGACAGCATTACAAGGCAGTCCTTGTTCTGGAACCCGCAGGGTAAGATAGGCACAGGTAGTCCAAGGAAAACATGAAGAAGAGAACTCGAGATAGACATGAAGGGTATGAAGAAGACATGTAATGACCTTGAGCTGATGGCACGTGACAGGGTGGCTTGGTATACGTTTTTTGGAAGCCTATGCTCCATGGGGAACTGATGCTAGATGAAGATAACTCACTGATATAAAATGTTTCTTCTTACGAAGGAAATAATATCCGTCATCATTGTCATTACTACTTGCCTTCGCTCCTTATGGAGCATGGAACAGTTGCTGGAGCTGGTCACATTTCGGGAAGCCTGCACTAACGTATTCGTATGGTCTTGCTGTAGTGTTTTCTATAGCGATTTATTTTACATCAGGACGCCACCAGCCTCGTACTCAACTTTATATTAGTCGTCTTTTACGACTTGCCTGATGATGTTGTATTCCTATTCTATCTTTGTCTACTCATAGATCGCCGAAAACTACAAGAGGCAACAAAAGTGATCGTTCTAAATAATTATGTAACATGTCTTTTATTAATTAGAGATACCAGTATACGCATTTTTAGCGTACATTTTTTTTTCTAATTTTTTCCTTCATGAATTATTCCTTCAGTATCATAACAGGTTTAATAATCCATTTCGCCACACTTTTTGTTGCCCGTTGGCCATATAAGTCGATAGGCGAACGTAAGACCCGCCCCTGCTCTAGTCTTTCTTCTGAAACTTACAGGGTCAGTAAAATAAAACCAATCGTAAAACTCACAAAGAAGCCAATTAAAAAGATAAAATAAAAATGCTTAAGACGAAAAAGACGTGGAAATAATCAACCAGACATTTCAACAACCGTATAAGAAAACATTAACATATCTGGTGGAGGGATCATGCACCAAAACGAATGAATGTAGGGAAGAAATATTCTAGCCTTTTTAAGCAACTGATGCATCGACCTTTTATGTCATCATTATCGACCTTTTATGTCATCAGTATCAACCTTTTATGTCATCATTATCGACCTTTTATGTCATCATTATCGACCTTTTATGTCATCATTATCGACCTTTTATGTCATCATTATCAACCTTTTATGTCATCATTATCGACCTTTTATGTCTTCATTATCCAACCTTTTGTGTCATCATTATCAACCTTTTATGTCATCATTATCGACCTTTTATGTCATCATCATCGACCTTTTATGTCATCATTATCAACCTTTTATGTCATCATTATCGACCTTTTATGTCATCATTATCAACATTTTATGTCATCATTATCAACCTTTTATGTCATCATTATCGACCTTTTATGTCATCATTATCAACCTTTTATGTCATCATTATCGACTTTTTATGTCATCATTATTATCGTCATTGTCGTTGTCCATAACATTCCTTATTGAACATAAAGTTACCACTGCAGCTAGTCCTCTTGTAGGAAGTCTTTATCAAATCATTAATCTGCTCTTACAGTGATGGCTTCTCTAACAATATGTATTACATGATAAAGTTGCCTACCACAAACATAACCACATATTCATTATCTCATCTCAACCCGTAACCCGTCATGGGTAGTAGGGGTGCCATGGTGGAAGCATCAGCAGACAGGGTCCTCCACTGCTCTCTATCCTCAGCAATGCGTACAAGTTTGGAAAAACTGTGCCCTGCCCATTCTTTGATGTTATCAGACCAGGATTTTCTTTGCCTTCCTCTTCTCCGTTTACCTTCGACTGTTCCCTGGTGGATCGTTTTCGAAAGGGAGTCATGACGAGTTACATGCCCAAACCAGGCAAGCTTTCGACGTTTCACTACTGACAAAAGCGGTTCTTGGTGGCCTGCATAGGTGTTTATCTTCTCTCTAACTTAGACATTTGTTTTGTGCTCTTTATAGCAAATGCGCAAAATTCTTCTATAACATTTATACTCGAAAGCCTGAATCCTTCGCTCCGTATCTGCAGGGAGTGTCCAGCCCTCACACCCATACAAGAGAATAGATAATACAAGTGATTTGCATAATTTGATCTTCACAGGAAAACTGATGTTACTTTTCCAGATCACATTCAGCCTTGTCATGGCAGCTGAGGGCATCTCAAGTCTTGTCTTGATTTCTTTACTTGATTTTCCATCACTACATATAGTGGACTCCCAGATATTTAAATTAAAGGTGTTAACTTCTGGTATCAAAATTGAATTTTCTCATTATTTGCCATAAGCCTTCATGCCAGACTCGATCGATGACTTTTGTGAAATCGATGAAGTTATGGTATAAATCGCGTTGATGCTGGAGATGTTTTTCGATCAGTAATTTAATATTGAAGATTTGTTCTGAGGTACTTCTTTTTGGTCTAAAGCCAGCCTGTTCCTCCGACAAGATTTCTTCTGATTTCTGTTTTATTCTATTCAAAAGTATCCTTAACATCAGTTTACTTGAATGACTAATAAGGATAATGGTTCTGTAATTCTTGCACATTTTTAGATTGGTGCCAATTGTTGTCATAGCCAGGAGTAGAATTGAGGACGAGCTCTCAATTTCTGACCAAATGCTCCTAAGGCGTGCGTAACACATAGCCTCTGACAACAAATGTCCAGCTCCTGGCCTTCTCATGGCGGCACCGTTTAATATTACCAGGAGAAGGGGCGAAGGGCGAGTGTCTGGCGCTTTAAAACCAGATTGCTCCAGGTACATTTTTGTATGTACCTGCAAGGATACTTAGAGAGGAGATGGGCACCGCCAAGCAAACTTCTTGCCCACTGAAATTCTATGATGGAAAGTCAACTCAGTAACCACATATTAGACGCATCTTAATACATGCCTGGGAGAGTGGGGTCATGGATTACCTCCCCTGCTTTTCAGTAGTGGTCCAACAGTGGGCAAAACTCAAGATTATCTAAACTGGGTCGTCAAAGGTGTCTACCTTCACACAAGATTACTCTTGGCAGAGATGTAGATAGAAATGTAATGGCGCTTCTATCCGAAGGGAGTGTTCACAAGATAATTCAGAAGTCAAGAACCATACGGCATAGGGCTGAGCAATGGTTAACTTATATCTGTCCGTCGCCTTTTATGAAGGATTTAAGCGATGGCTTTTAGCCCGCTCAAGCCCCCAGCTGAGTTAATTCAGCGAATTCCTCTTATAACGGTATAGCACTGTTTAGAGGTAAATATATGTCTATGTATTTATATATATATATATATATATATATATATATATATATATATATATATATATATATATATATATATATATATATATATATATATATATATATATATATATATATATAAAATATTCTGGCTCATACGTTTGCTTTCATACATATAAAACTAAAGCGACTATGATTGTTTAGTTTTAAAACAACATGTAACAATTTTAATAAAGAATTAGTCTTCAACAGTTAAAATAAATATGGAAAGATTGGTGAAATTTTGCTGTAAATACAAGTTTTCGTCACTGAAGCGTAAGTGAGGATTTATCAAAGTCCGTTGCTTTCGCCTATTTTACACGAAAACTTAACTCTAGGTGAGTCCTGTCGCCGTGGTTTCTGTCACTTTTTTTTGGGTGATGAGTGCACTTCTCCACATACTAGCGGCGTCGTAACGTAAGTAATTCAAACCTTCTGATGCTTGTAACCACGTATTCAAGATTTTTGGGTTATACACAATCTCCTCGCACTGGTTTTGGATGGACACGCGCAATTTCGGTATTATGCTCTCGAATCAATTTCGTCTGAAAAATGTTGAATCCCTTCTTATGACGGGTGTTCTGCGATACACTTGGCCTGGGAAACTAGTAATTCCTCTTCGACGGGTGTTCTGCGATACACTTGGTCTGGGAAAGTTTCTCTGATGACGGGTGATCCAATTCCTAGGTTTCCAGTCTTTGTATCTATAAAGGCGGGCTTACTTTTTAAGGTTTTAAGTTTCCCAAATACTTCGATATGTTACTTATAGGTATGGAAATCTAGGTCCGATCCTTCTCTTTCTGGCTTTTTGGGAGTTGCTCGTTTGAAGTTGCAAATCTGTCTGTTCTGTGTCTCTAGAGTGCGCTAGATTTTATTTTCAGTTTCCAGTTCACATCACAGATTGTACTTCCCGGCAAACTTGCCAATGAGATTCATTGTATATTCCGGCTCTCACTTCAATCTAATCGTAAGCTCTTTTCGCACTACGTGGGTTGGGGTGTTTAAATTCATAATTTCCCCAGCGTGTTTAAAATATTAAATTTAATATTCCCACGCGTGACCCCTTTATAATAAGACGTAATACGAGGCGTGTTCAAATGAAACCCGTCCCAGTGGCTTTATAACAAATATATGTAAGGTACATCAGCAGGAGTAGTAGAATTAAATACAGCAATTGTTATGAAGCAAGTACTCACTGGGGTTCTTTAGAAATAGTCACCATAGGCATTCAGACACGCATCCCACTGCATAGGTAGACGGCGGATGCCGTCCGAGAAAAGTTACTTTGGTTGCCTATTGAACCATTTGGTCACCGAGGCCCTGCCGTCTGCATCGGAGTCGAATCGTTGTCCTGTTAGAGATTTTTTTAAGGGTCTGAACAAATGAAAGTCACATGGTGACAGATCGGGGCTGTAGGCTGGGTGTGGCAAAACTTCCCACCTTTTCCTTGCTAACGCTTCCTGCACAATATTCGCAACATGTGGACGAGCATTGTCGTGCAACAGAATCACACCACGCGAAAGCATGCCGGGTCGTTTATTCTTGATGGCTGTATGCAGGTTGTCTAGTGTGTCTTTGTAGCGGATGGCATTGATGTTAAAGTCAACCAATAGAAGCCCTTCATGGTCAAAAAATGCGGTCAGCATAACCTTACCAGCGGAAATCTGTGACTTGATTTTTTTGGGTTTTGGTGATCCGGGATGTTTCCATTGCATGCTCGCTGATATGCTGCACGGCTCAAAGTGGTGGCACCACGACTCATCGCCTGCCACTATGCGCAACAGAAATGCATCACCCTCCTCTTCGTAACGCAGCAGGTGGTTCAAACTCCACCCCATGAGTTCTTCCTTATGGCGATGGCTTCTTCTGTCGCAACAATATGCATCTGACCTGGCCGCTTAAGATCTTTCGTTTACTGACGTCCTTCTCGAAACATTCGTGCCCAGTCTTTCACTATAGTCTTAGACACACTTTTGTCACCATACACTGCTTTCATTCGGCGATGAATGTCGGCTGGTCGACATCCTTCGGCTGTTAGGAACTGGATCACCGCTCGCTGATCGACCTTGGACGGATTCCGTATCACACCGGCCATTATTTTAACGGTCTGCAGCACAAACAATGAATACTAGGAGAATGAACACTTACACACTTGTACATGCGTATGTGCTTATTACGTCAGATGTGACGTCATCATGCTCCTCCTACAAATGTCCACTTCGCGCAGCACGGGCGGGTTTCATTTGAACACTCCTCGTATGTTCGGTGACATTTTGTGCACTCTCACAAACAAATGTGTGAACTGATTACCTGTTTAAGTGCCTTCCGTCAAGATTGTCTGGCCAGGTAGATTATCTGCGATAATCACACACAGGGAGGGTCCCGTGAAACGATTCTCTCATTCATCCTCGTCTTCTTCTTCTTTGATCCTTATCCGCCGTCCGTCAAAGCAGTCAGTGGCCACCACTACTGGTGGCATCTTGTAGAGCAACAACACATTGATTCCACTTTGCTCTGTCGGTGGCCATCCTTCGTACAGTGCCCCAACTCTGGTTCATTCTTTGCATCTCAGCCTCCACAGTCTTCCGCCAAGTTGTTTTTGGTCAGCCTCTCTTTCGTTTTCATTCAGGGGTACATAGAATAGCTGTTCTTGTGATGCCATCGGGGTCTCTTCTGAGGACATGGCCAATCCAACTCCATCGTCTGCCATCTATGATGGTGTCCATGTCCTCTTGCTTGTTCCGATTAAGCAGATCTTGTTTGGTGATGGTATTCGGCTAGAAGATTCGGAAAATTTTTCTTAGGCAGGTTGTGTGAAAAGAGGACAATTTCGACATTTCCTTCTCTGTTACTCGCCAGTATTCCGCACGATAGAGAAGCACAGAAAGCACACAGCTCTGATATAATCTTAATTTTGTGCGTGTGCTGTACTGAGAGGACTTCCATATGTTGTTCAGACTATAAAAAGCTGTTCTTGCTTTGCTAATTCTGTTGTTAATGTCTTTGCTTGCTCCGCCATCTTTTGTTACTATGCATCCTAGGTATGTGAAGGTGTCTGTCTGTTCCAGTTGTTGATTCCTTACTGTTATGGGCTCGGGGTTGCTCATATTGACTGTCATGACCTCTGTCTTCTTTAGATTGATGTTCATGCCCACCTGCTGGTTATACTTATTAAGTCTATCCGTATTTTTCTGGACGTGTTGATGTGAATGTGATAGTAGTACAATGTCATCTGCATATTCCAGATCTTCCAATGTAGAAAACATAGTCCATCTTATTCCTCTTGGACTGCCCTATGTTTTCTGTCGCATCACCTACTCTACGACTGTTAAAAATAGAGTGGTTGACAAGGGGCATCCCTGTCGTAATCCTGTCTTCACCTCAAAGGTTAGGTTGTTCTGCCCTACACTACACGTAAAGTTGGCATATGTGGTAAACTTCTAAATACAATATCTAAATTAGGATATAACAGTATAGTGCATAAAGTCAAAGATAAGAAAGTACTAAAAATTTTCGGCGAGAATCGTAAGTTGTCGCCTACGCCTTCAGCGTATTATTTGATAACGCAATGGCCGAACCAAAAGGGTACCCTAATTTTCAAATTCGTCATTGAGACAAACGTTCCACTTCCCTAGGTCAACTAAGAATTTGCCTAAATACATTGTAGAGGGGAGGGGAAACGGAGAAAACCCAACGCAAATCACATTGTTCTAAAAATAAAACTACTTGATAGTATTGCCTTAGGCGGTTTTTTCAAATTACGATGAAAAAATTAGAAAATGTGGACACTACGATCAGGAAAACACGCTTAGCTCTTATTGCGAATGACATAAACTCTCGTAATTAGCTTGAAAGTACATGAGAAAAGAATTGAACGGGAGGTAGTTTAAAAATCAACAACTAACATGGAAAAAAATATGGAATATTGAACCAATCCACGTAGCCCCATAAAAATCATATATTCGTGTACCTGTGGCTTTGCTGACTAAGAATATGTTATCAATTACATAAATAGTCCATTAGATAATCAAATATTGGGGATAATACATAGAGAATCGGAGATACTGTCAGGTCAAGTCATATCTGCTTAGATTGGATAGCATATTTTTTCGGGAAAAAATTAGGTGAAAGATAGGCTAAGATAGTACGATGAAGGGGATTGGGTGGAATTTGAAGTGAGGCGAAATATTATTGGCCGACCTCGTACTAAACATATATTACGCGAGTAACGTAGTAGAAAGTTGAATTGTATTTTTGAAAGATTTTGTTTACAAGTGAAATAAGGATAATCTTTGGCCAGAGTAGTTGATGTTGGGGAAAAAGCATTAGGTGAGGGCGCCATTTTATAACAAAATTTTGCCAAGGAGCGATGGGAGCATGCTTGTGCTGTGTAAACAATATTTCTCAAAAGCCTGGACAGAACGGCAGATCGAAAGTGTGCCAGTCATCGTTCACTTGTGTATTTCATTGAATAAATGTGGTAAGATTGACTTTATTAACATGTATCTAAAATAAAAATTGAATGTGAGATAATAATGTATGACTATAAGTAAGTGGGTCTGTAGCAAACTTAGGCAGAGCCTAGAGATTGATCCACCATGTGATAGACTACCAGAGAGGTGTTAGACTACAAGAAAATATGTATGATTGTCATCAAGGAGCATAACACCTATCCTATTGTATGGAAAAGATTACAGCTGGAATTGCAATGGCGTTGTAACTATTAGGGGAGAGGAATACTGGTGTACATTGTCACATCAAAAGATAATGGTGGCATAGGTTGGTATAAAGCTATGACCCTTTTCGTTTGTTTGTAATGTACCTGTACTTAAATGTGGAATAGTATTGTATACTAGGTATAAAGAAGGATGCATAACCTTCACATTTCAGGGTCCTGGGTACTGACGTTAATGTAGTACCAAACGCTTGAGAACTGCTCGATTCAGGACTCTGTCTGTATACTTCGAGCCCATGCTAGTGGCCATTGCCTATCAAACAGGTGGAACAGCTTGTCAAGCGAGCAGAGGAAACGATCTACCTGTATTCTCCTGCCAAGATAAGTTCTTGTTCGGCACCTGGCAGCTCAACTTAAAAGAACTAGAAAGTGATAGTGAAGAAAACTGTGAATAGTTATTAATATTTCCACAAGTGACAAACGAAAACAGACATAACTTAAAGGGAGTGATTATAACCAACAACCTATTGTTGATACCAGTATTACCTCAAAGTAGAAGAATACAACTACACACTTATATTAGAATAATATTGTATGTATGGACAGAAGATCTACTGTGTTATTGGACTGTTGTAAATGATTCTTTTGAGTTCACTTTGGATTGTCAGTCCTGGTTCAAAATAAATTAGAATTAGGATAATAAATTGTAAAAAATTCTGTTTACAAAAATTGCAACCACTGTCTTAAATAAGATAGCCTTTTAAAGTGTCGTTTGTATGTTATTGTTGTAATACTGTTGGTTGTTGCGAATAATAAACTATTTGTTTGTATGTTAGTTGGTTATTGCACATTACACTCTACATTCATAACCCTAGACACTACACGAAGTCATTATAATAATAATATAGATTAATTTTGAATGAGATCAAAAGGGTGGTAGCGGATAGGTACTATGAAAAGTTTACAATACTATTTGTTAAATTCAGAGACCTTCATAGCTGATCTCATTTAATATAATAATAATACATAACAACAATTCATAACATCAAAACCCACCACAGCATAGAGGCTTTTTATGATTGACACTATGCAGCTTGGAATTCCATAAGCCCTCAGTATTTTCCATAAACTGTTCCTATGTATACTGTCAAAAGCCTTTTCAAAATCAACGAAATTAATGTACTGCTGCCTCTGCCATTCTGATCACTGCTCTATAATGTTCCTGAGGGCAAATATATGATCTGCGCATCTTCTGTTATTTCTAAATCCTGCTTGTTCTTTTCTCATTTTGTAGTCTACTTCTTTTGAAATTCTCTGTATAATTATCCTGCCTAATATTTTGCTGGGAACTGAGAGAAGAGTGATTCATCTCCAATTATTGCAGTCTGCAAGGTCTCCCTTCTTGGGCAATTTGACAATTATTCCTTTGCTCCACTCTGTTGGTGTTGTCCCTGTTTTCCAGACTTGTGCAAATAGTGGTTCTAGTAATTCTGCTGCTAGCTCAGGGTCTGTCTTAAATAGCTCTGCATTTAAGTTATCGTGGCCAGGCGCTTTTCCATTCTTTAATCCTTTGATTGCCGTGATGATTTCTTCTTTCCGTGGAATGTCTATATTAACATTTAGATCGTTTTCAGCCTATTCATCCTCGTACGAGACCATATTGTCAAATGAGGATCGTCTCCTATCAAAGGTGGACAGACTGAGAGAATAGATAAACGTCATACCGTTGACCGGTGATAATGACCTGGTATTGTTACGATAATACCACAGTTCACCTGGCGGAACGTAAATAAGTCGGAGGAGTAGTAAAGCACAAATGTCAGAGATAAGGATAGTCCCATAGCAGATACTTCCGTAGGGGAGTGGAGTGTTAGAGACTTCATCCTACTAGATTCATCATAGAGCAAAAACTTGAATAAAAAGGCAAAAAATTGGCATATAATAAGCGATCGGAGAGAAAAATGAAGAAGAAGAAATGATACTGCCGGAGGGCTGAAGGTGTGAGAGATCACACAAAAGAGCATGTTCAGACGTTTTGGGACAAGTGGTAGTTCTATTTGTTTTTCTGTCCACAGAAACTCCCCCTCCACCCAACCTCTTGCGCTGAGCTACACGTGACGACATCAAAACTAGGTCAGGAGCAGATTGCAACAGCGATCATGTACCAGTAATATGAAAACTTAGAATAAAATTGAAGAAAGTAAAGCGAGCTTCAAACATCATCAAATTAAACTTAGCCTTACTTAAATCAGATAAGGAAATGAGCGAAAGATACAACATTTAAATAAAGAATAGGTACAATGCAATAGAAAAAATACAGAGTATAGATGAACTGTGGGAAATGCTAAAGGAATCAGTACATCAAACATCAAAAGAAATGGTACCAGAAGTAAAGAGGACTGCAAAGAAGAAGTGGATGACATATGAAATTTCACAACTGATGGATGCAAGAAGGAAGACAATGAAGAATATGACAGACTAGATAAGGAAATAGTAAACAAATGTAAGACAACAAAAGAAGCATGGCTGAACCGGAAATGTAGAGAGCTTGAAGTGCAGAACCAAAAAGACACAAAATCTATGTACAAGCAAATAAATCAGTTAACAGGCAGAAGGACATAAACAGTCACTGGATGTTTGAAATTAAAAGAAGTTGCGGAGAGACATAATCGCCTACGCCACTAGGCACGGTACTTGAAGTAGAAGAAGATTGGATAATATTCGCAAATATTATTCTGTCGTAAATGAGGAATGTGTAAACTTTGCCATCGCGTGCATGAGCTGGCCAGCTGTGTCTGCGTTTGTAATCACCTGGAGCAAAACGATCTAGACTTAACTCCGGGCACATCAACACTGCTCTTTAGACTGAACAATATCCACCATGACACTGGAATGTTATTACAATACACTCCTGTCTTTAAACTATATAAGAAGTATTTAATTATTGCTATTTTTTATCTGTCATATTTAGACCCATTCATTTCATGAGGACCCGTGTAGTTTCCAGGGGTCTTTGGGTAGGCAAAGAAAAAATTGCACCTCTACTCCCTCAGGGGTGTGGTAAAAGCCGACTAATATGAGGTTGACATTGGGGTTGGCAACCTCTTCATGTAAAATAAATTGCTACAGACGCGGGGTGACCAGTTCAATTCCAGGTTGCCTTTACCTTTCCTAACTCCAAAGCAGAGCCAGGTACCCGTTCATGTACTCTCTGCAAGAGCACCTGAATGCTTTGGGGTGATTTATCTAAAGGAATCAAATGTAGCTGTGCCTCCAGGCTCCATGAGGAGCGAATAGGTAAATGTGGATGAAGATGATAATGATGATGAAGATTTGATGTGGTCAACTTCCTAGTGACTGAAATACGAAATTAACTTTGGTAAAAGTTCCTACAGCTAGTTAACGTTAAAATTGTTACTAAATCTAAACAGTCTCTGCGTCTTTAACACAAAACATGGGGCTTCAATTGCAGTACATATGTTAATGATTCCATAACCGACAGCAAACGGTGAACCGTATTCTTTTCATCGTATAGGATGTAAAATACGACGAACATGAACGGGATGGATTCCCATGTGGCGCATTTTACCAACAACACGCGCACAGTGAGAATGTTTGGGCTGGTTCATGGTTACCGCCGACAACGCTAGCAATGCTGACAGCATTCAACGACAAGCGGTGATAACTATGCCCTGTAAACATGAAACATATACGCAATTAATAAAATATGCTATCTTATTATTTCCGCGAGACATACTTCAGTAACAAATTTCTGCTATCAGTACGGATTACTATTTCAGTTTAGTTTACGAATTTAAATAATATGCAACTAGGGTTGTTTTACGGGTTAATGATTTCATAAAGAAATTTAGCAGTTGTAAAAATCTTGGTAAATCAGAAATTGTTGGAGGCGTTCATTTAACAGATTTAAGCAAAATTTATACTCAAATGAGTGCCAGAATTAATCTGTGATTGACAAATTTACGATGCTTTAGATTACGCCATGGCTAAAATACTCTCGGATGCTTTGTCATATGCAGCTATACTATATATGTACATTATTCGGTCTATTATACTGTTTCGCATATTACAGAAAGTGAGGTTTCCGGTTCGGATAAATCTACGCAGCTTTGGAAGATTTAAGTTGGATTATATATAAATATATAATCATCATTATATATAAACATCACACAAAGTGGAGTATTTTATAAATCTTACGAAGTGGAGCTTTCTATAAATAACACAAAGTGGATTGTTCTATAAATCACTCAAGGAAGGGACATAAGTACGCACAAAAGTGTTCAGAATCTCGTCAGATCTGAAGAATGAGTGACAAAGCGAAATTGTTAATGCTCTATGTTCTCATATGTTCTGTCTGGTACTGTGACGTCGCGTCTGAGAATTTTCGCTACATTTACACCGAAGAAGGTAAGACTTTCACCTGTCAGATCTATTTATTGTGGTTAAGCCAGATGAACACTCTCAATGTTCAGTTGTTAATGTCGGATGCTGGTTTTCCTATTTGAAAAGGCAAGACAAATACAATTTGTCATATTTTTTAGTTATTTATTCATGTAGCTCACGTTTCAGTTACCTCTTGTAGGTTACAGGGCCTCTACGGAGACAAAGAAATAATGGGCCTACTCTTTCTTCAGGCATGTTGGAAACGGCGACTGTTATGTGGATGTGTTTGGGGCTGGGAACCTCGTCATGTAAACAAATCGTTTCAGAAACTACAGCTGCAAGAATGCGTGCTTCGGCAAAGACTTCTTCAAAAGGGCCATCTGTAGTGGTGGCTCCGTTCTCCGTAAGGAGCGAAAAAAAAAAAAAAAAATAACGAGATGATATGATGATGGGTACACGTTTGACTCAGCATAGACGGTATACAATTACACTACTAAACATTAATCATACAAATTTTCTTACTCGTCGCGATAGCCTCTTCTTTTCCCACCAAAGTTGCATTCTGGAAATTACGTAAAAGTCGTGTACATTCCGGCCATTGCACTAAAATGTGCGACGTTTGAAATATTGCGCATTCCCTTATCGTCAGTCTAATCTTTTACCCTTGCCCAGAATCGTAATGCGTTCAGAGTAGCTGTAATGGAGACAACGTTCTGGAAAGAATACGTCACATGATGATGATAAATCTTTTACTATTAAAGCTGCAATCATTTTATAGTGCATTCCGACCGAAGAACTAAATTGCGCGTCTGTTGAAACAATGCGCATTTCTTCCCTGATTAAAAAGAAAAAAATACTCATGCCTCTGTTGCTTTTCGATGAGAAAACTCCAGGAATTTTCACCATTTATGTTAAGCAGTTCTGGTCAGTATGAAAACATAGATAAAGCTTCTATGCTTTCGTGCCCCTGTTTCCGTACTTATGAAGCAGAAGAGAAATGAGTGAAATGACCACAGGAGAATTTAGTGCAGTAGACTGAGCGCAACATAATTATTTCCCGCCATAATTTGGTGGGTGATGTGATGTCCTAAAAATGTATACATTGTTTACTGTCTTATAATACTTGATACCAGGGGCCGGATTAAGTCAAGAAGGACCTCTAGGTTATTTGGTGTTTGGGCCCCCCTTCAAATAATAGGCAATAATTTAATTTTTTTTTCCCAAACCCCTTAGCATGGTGATGGTATATACTAGTTTTATTTATGATTTTGCCGGGATGTATAATGTCTTTTAAGCTACTTTTTGTTTTTACTGTCCTTTTAGAACGTTATGAATGCGATTGGAAAGTGCAAACATTTTCTTGTTATCCATAAATCTATACATTTGTTATTTTTTTCACTTATGCATGACCCCCAAGGGGTCTGGACCCCTAAGCTTCAGCCTGCTTAGCTGTCGTGAAATATTCTAATCCACATATATAAATTATCAAGTAAATATAAAGCCTAATAAATACATATAAAGAAAGGAAGAAGAATGGTAAAGAACAGTGCTGTCACAATGACAGTACTCGAAATCCCCTTTGTTTTATGCTTCGTCTGCAAATTGTAACGTTTCCACGTTAAATATAAGCCACTGCATAAATACAAGCGTTTCCACAACACATTAAAACGGGTATTGCATTTCTAAGAAAAACATTGAGAGGCACAAGGCGTAATGACCTAAATTAATCCTAACATTAATTATATTACGTTACCAAAACGAACGAACAGATGGACTAAAGGATAGAGAGAGGGGAGAGGCAGAAAGCCGAACGCATGCAAAATTAAACACGCGTTTCGCTATTAATGCCACCCCAACAAGCGTAACGCGATACACAATTACTACTATCACGCGTGTAAGGCCACATGCACTAACTTTTTCGGACGGACAGTGATAAAAACACTAACCTTCCCAGAGTTAGGTTTTTAAATCCTGAAAAACTCTTATTAGGAAAGATGACAATAGATGGGTTTACGTTTGAAAACATTACAGTACCCAGACAGCACATCTTCGAAACAGGAGGTAGAAGAAATTGCATATTTTGAACGCAGCCACTTAGCTCTTTTAAATTTGTTTATTTGGGTTCCTTAGGGCTTGCTGACAAAGAATATGTAAAACGTTACGCAAATAGTCTAGGAATTAACAAGTTATAACCAAAATAAAATAGTGGGGATGCCTGACAGCATGAAATCATTTCTGCTCATAAAATTTTTTTATAACGTGTTTGAAAAAACCTTACGTACGGAAATAGCCTACCATGTAAACTCCAAATTGATTGGAGCGCAACAAATATAAGACTAAACACGATTGGTCGGACTATAAATACTATCTTTGGTTGTTAGGGGAGACGTAGGAAGGTAAAATTTTTTCAAACACTTGTCGAAACGTGGCTCCATTGGCCAGACTCGCTGATATAATCACTTAGGAGCGTTAGTTCGAGACCACTAGTTCAAATAAGCTTGATAAAGCAACAGTGCGTTGAAGCCAGCTCATATTTTTGCTAAATAAAAGCCTGGAACATAAGCAGATGGGAATTTGTGCCAGTATTTGTGCCAGAATTCATTGCTAGTCAACGTATCTGTGTTTATTCTATGAATTGTGGGACCGTGGTCTTGATGGTATTGAGCAGCACCTGGTCAGAGCCTTGCTGAATCCAGAGTCGGACAGCATACTCCTTGGTCCATTTAGCTATCAGTGAGGTGTCTCCAGAGCACAGGGGAGAAATCGAGCAGAGGAGTCTTTTCCTGCCGCCATCACGCAAGATAAGCTGATGTGGCCAGCTGAGCTCAAAATTATGTACCCCCATCTTAAAATAACATTGTAACATAAACTTAAGAGGGGAAGTAAATTGTTTTAATATCAGGAACTGAGAACATCTCCAATACTAGTTCCAATAAAGACAAACTATTGAAGTCATGATGACAAATACCAACAGAGCTTGAACAAAACAAAACCAGTATTACCTCATATTACTACTACACAACTGACACACATAGGATACTTTTAATAATATATGTCACTACAATATTCATATTGAGAAATTCTGTACATATAACTTGTAATTAAAATTGATTGTGATTCCTGGTTCCCTTTGTATTTGAATCAGGACACATATTCATTCATGACAGCAATGAATACATATTGTTATTTGAAAAGTTATCAGTGACTCCTTTAAGATATCCTTGTAGAGTGTTTTATGTATGTGAGTGTCACAGTGTTGTCAAGTGTGGTGGAATAAATTAAATTGTTTATCTGTCTGTTGTTGTTATGACTTACACTTCATCATACACATACCCTAGACATACAACGTAGTCATCACACTATTCCAGAATAATTCTGACTGAGATATATATATATGTGGCAGCAAGTAAGGTTATCTATAATACACTACTCTTATTAGATATAGATACCTTCACAGCTGATCTCAGTCAGTACACTAAGTCCCCTATAAATATTTATAACATCCCACTTCACCACATATATTGGGGTCTCGCTCTTGGGATTTTGAATCTTTACCTATTACAAATATTGGGGGTAATTCACTTCAGAGAATAATAAGAATTAAAAAGGTATCCTTGGGTGGAATTAAATAAGGTTGAGCTCACGGTGCCTGTGTTGTCCATTAGATATATATTTAGAGATTGAATTGTTGGTTAGCCATTGTATAAATTTACCTGATAGACAATGGCGGACCTGGCCAAGTTTCGATCTGCTGCTGTTCAGACTGCAAAAGAGTTAGGATTAGATGGGCAAGTTATGGTTGCCTATGTCACTACGGAATGTGACAAATTTATTGAACGCGAAGAAAGAAGGTTTGAAGCCGAAAGAAAGTTAGAGGCTGAAAAAGAAATTAAGAGATTGCAGATTGAGGCTGAGGCTAAGAAATTGGAAGCAGAAGAAAGAAGATTGACTGCAGAAAGGGAAGCAGAAGAAAGAAGATTGACTGCAGAAAGGGAAGAGAAGAAATTAGCTGCAGAAAGGGAAGCAGAAGATAAAAGATTACAAAGGGAACATGAGTTACGACTAAGGGAGTTTGAGTTTCAAGGCCATGCTCCTGAAAATGGTGCCAGTCCCTTTGCCTCTGATGCCACTGCTAGCCAAGGAGCCTCAACCTCAGCTATGAATTTTCATTTAGATCATTTTGTTGAGAAAGACGATGATATAGAGAGCTACCTAAATAGGTATGAACTATTAGCTACCACGTATGGGTTAGAGAGAGAAAGGTGGAGCTTAAGTTATCTCAGGGACTTCGTGGGGCAGCTTATGAAGTTTTTGCAAAAATGAGCAGAGGTGATCAGGAAAATTATGACATGCTAAAGCAGGCTCTTTTGTTAAGATATGAAAAGAATGCAGAATTCTATAGGAAAAAATTTAGGAATGCTAAACTACTGTCAGGTGAAACCTATCACCAGTTCTCTGCACGAATAGAGACATATTTGGAGAAATGGACTTCTCTGGGGAAAACCCAAGATCTTAAGGAAATGGTCCTTATAGAGCAATTAAGAGAGTCCATGGCTCCAGACCTGAGAAAGTTTCTCATGGAACAAGGTGCAGAGAGGCTGGGTGAGCTGCTAAATGTTGCTGAAAGGTATCAAGCAGCTCAAGCAGAGGTAACAGGTAATAAAAAGAAACAAGTGGATAACTTTAGGGCACCACAGAACTTTAATAAATTTGATCCTAAGGATCAAAATAAAGGTAAGCACCAATTTGATAGGCCACGGTATGAAAATAAAAATAAATTCCCACAATTCGATGAAAGGAAATATGATGAAAGAAAATCTTTCAACCAAGGAAAAAGGTGGTGTAAAAATTGTCAGATGGACAATCATGACACTGACCGTTGCAGAAGGAAACCTGTGTATATGGCAACCCTTCAGGTCAGGTCGACCTCAAGACAGGAGGAGGATATTATGTTGGATACCACTCCAGAAGAGATGAGGAAGGCACAGGCTGGGGATAAAACACTCAAGCCTTGTTTCAGAAAATTGTCAACTTGTCATACAACTCCAGGCAAGGGAGATTTTTACATGAAAAACAAGTTGATGTATAGGAAGACTGGAGCTAGATCCAAAGGTCAGGGACAGCTGGTACTTCCTAAAAGATATAGGGCAGAATTAATAAGGAGCCTACATGTGAAACCAGATGGGGACCATGAGAAGATAGGTACCATCATTCAAAAGGTGGCTCACAATTATTATTGGCCCAAAGCAAGATGGGACATTGAGAATTTTGTAGAAAGGTGTAGCATAGCACATGAGGGAACACCCACAAGTGGGAACATGGATCAGGACCTGGACACGCCACGGGGCAAAATTAGGCCTGACAATAAAAAGAAATATAAATTTGATAAAGTGGACCAAATGGAATGGGAAGCCCCTTTTCACGGACAAGCTTCACTTAACTGTTTTACAATGGCCACTATGCGGAGAGTGCAAAAAAATGTCTTACCCCAGGATAAGCCGAACATCCCTCAATCGGACTTAAACAAACTGGAGGAAGAGGATGTAGAGAGGAAATCTCTCATCAAGAATTTTAAGTGGGGAGAAAGCCCCAGGAAAAGAATTGGTAGCGGTCGTTTTGTGAATGATAATTCTGGGAAGAAAAATCATCACTATAGAGCTTCGAGTGGAAGAGACCATACCGGTGCATGGACAAATAGGTCCACACAATTAAAGGTCCATATGTAGCTTTGTTAAGAACGTGGACTGATGAAAAGGCAGAGGAAAACATTACATCTTCATACCAATATGTGAATGAGCTGACCACTCGTTTAAAAACTGGCTGGAAACTTGCCAATGAAAATTTGAAACAAGCCAGGAAGAAACATGCTGCCTATTATAACAGGAAGGCGAAAGACATAAATTTGGCTGTGGGAGAGAAAGTACTGCTTCTTTTGCCCGGGAGTCAGAATAAGTTACAAATTGGATGGCAGGGTCCATATACAGTTCTAGAGAAGGTGTCTAGAACAAATTATAAGATAGATAAGAAGGAGAAAGAAAAAATCTATCATGTGAATCTCCTGAAGAAATATTTGGAAAGAGAACATCAGGAAGAGACACACTTGTTGACCTTGTCCATCGCCATGGAGATGAAAAAGGAACCACTTTCATCATTTGAATATCCATTACACCCCTGTGAGACAGCAGCACAGGTGAAAATCAGTACACATTTAACGAAAACTCAGAAAGAGAGAGTGCAACAGGTTCTAAATAATCATGCAGAGGTGTTAACAGACCGACCAGGGCATACAAACCTATTGGAATATGATATGAAATTGATAGACCCCACACCTGTCTGTATGAAACCATATTCGATTCCGTTTGCTAAGGAGAAAGCTTTGAAGGAAGAGATAGACTATCTGTTGAAGGAAGGAATTATTTCGCACAGTGAAGCTTCGTATAGTTCCGGTGTTGTACTCTTAAGGTAGCCCTCTGGAGAACATAGACTCTGTATAGATTACAGGAGACTGAATGCTATTACAGAAGGACAGGTGGATCCATTGCCGGATACAAATCAGCTGTTTGCCAGACTAAATAAAGCTAAATATTTCTCAAAAGTGGATTTGAGTAGAGGATACTATCAGATTCCAGTAAAGCCTGAGGTTAGACCATACCTAGCCTTTAGTACCTCAGAAGGACACTATGAGTTTAATAGATTGCCATTTGGATTGAAGAATGCGCCTAGTGTCTTCTCTAGAATGATGAGAAAATTGTTGGATGTAAACATTTCGGAGGAACGTAATTTTTTTTTTTTTTTTTTTTTTTTAACGCCCGCTAATACTCGAGGCGAAATCTCAGGTTATTATTTATGTCTAACCTGACATTGATTTTACGTGAGTATCCCTTTATTTCTTGTACAGAGACAGGTGTCCCTCGCCATTCAGGCAAATACTCGCCGATTTCGGAGGTACCCATTGCAGCTGGGTCGGCTCAGGAGCCACCAGTCCCTGGTCGACGACACTCCTTCAAATGTCCTCGCCAGGTCTCGAGTTAATACAGTCCAAATCCCGGTCGACGAAAAATCCTCAAATGCCGTCGCCCGGGTTTGATCCTGTATCACCCGGTCGCCAGAGCGGTGTTGTAACCACTACGCTAGCGCGGCTCCCGGAGGAACGTAATGAATCCCTGAGTTGCCTCTTTGATTGAGGATATTCCGAATGTTTCATACAGGATAATAAGAAGATTATGGGATCCACTACGAAAACTCTGCTATCACCAGGTATATGTTATCTCTTCATAACGTACATTTTGAGGGAAATATAATGTTCTCTGGACATGTCATTGCGCAGACTCAGAGAAGAGAAATGGTGAATACGGGTTGCGAAGCAGCATTAAGACAAGCACTCACACTTGCGGCTGTTCAGTAACATAACCGAAATATATTATTGGTTGTAGAAGTCTGAGGCAGATTTCATGAGTAGTGCCTACTCTGAATGGACCTTAACTACATAAAACCATGATAGCACCACAGCAGAGTAAAGTCAAGTTGACTTACATTTATCTATGTGTATATAGAATAAAGGACTGACATGGAATGTCTGTTTTAAGAGGGGAGGTGTCGTGAAATATTCTAATCCACATATATAAATTATCAAGTAAATTTAAAGCCTAATAAATACATATAAAGAAAGGAAGAAGAATGGTAAAGAACAGTGCTGTCACAATGACAGTACTCGAAATCCCCTTTGTTTTATGCTTCGTCTGCAAATTGTAACGTTTCCACGTTAAATATAAGCCACTGCATAAATACAAGCGTTTCCACAACACATTAAAACGGGTATTGCATTTCTAAGAAAAACATTGAGAGGCACAAGGCGTAATGACCTAAATTAATCCTAACATTAATTATATTACGTTACCAAAACGAACGAACAGATGGACTAAAGGATAGAGAGAGGGGAGAGGCAGAAAGCCGAACGCATGCAAAATTAAACACGCGTCTCGCTATTAATGCCACCCCAACAAGCGTAACGCGATACACAATTACTACTATCACGCGTGTAAGGCCACATGCACTAACTTTTTCGGACGGACAGTGATAAAAACACTAACCTTCCCAGAGTTAGGTTTTTAAATCCTGAAAAACTCTTATTAGGAAAGATGACAATAGATGGGTTTACGTTTGAAAACATTACAGTACCCAGACAGCACATCTTCGAAACAGGAGGTAGAAGAAATTGCATATTTTGAACGCAGCCACTTAGCTCTTTTAAATTTGTTTATTTGGGTTCCTTAGGGCTTGCTGACAAAGAATATGTAAAACGTTACGCAAATAGTCTAGGAATTAACAAGTTATAACCAAAATAAAATAGTGGGGATGCCTGACAGCATGAAATCATTTCTGCTCATAAAATTTTTTTATAACGTGTTTGAAAAAACTTTACGTACGGAAATAGCCTACCATGTAAACTCCAAATTGATTGGAGCGCAACAAATATAAGACTAAACACGATTGGTCGGACTATAAATACTATCTTTGGTTGTTAGGGGAGACGTAGGAAGGTAAAATTTTTTCAAACACTTGTCGAAACGTGGCTCCATTGGCCAGACTCGCTGATATAATCACTTAGGAGCGTTAGTTCGAGACCACTAGTTCAAATAAGCTTGATAAAGCAACAGTGCGTTGAAGCCAGCTCATATTTTTGCTAAATAAAAGCCTGGAACATAAGCAGATGGGAATTTGTGCCAGTATTTGTGCCAGAATTCATTGCTAGTCAACGTATCTGTGTTTATTCTATGAATTGTGGGACCGTGGTCTTGATGGTATTGAGCAGCACCTGGTCAGAGCCTTGCTGAATCCAGAGTCGGACAGCATACTCCTTGGTCCATTTAGCTATCAGTGAGGTGTCTCCAGAGCACAGGGGAGAAATCGAGCAGAGGAGTCTTTTCCTGCCGCCATCACGCAAGATAAGCTGATGTGGCCAGCTGAGCTCAAAATTATGTACCCCCATCTTAAAATAACATTGTAACATAAACTTAAGAGGGGAAGTAAATTGTTTTAATATCAGGAACTGAGAACATCTCCAATACTAGTTCCAATAAAGACAAACTATTGAAGTCATGATGACAAATACCAACAGAGCTTGAACAAAACAAAACCAGTATTACCTCATATTACTACTACACAACTGACACACATAGGATACTTTTAATAATATATGTCACTACAATATTCATATTGAGAAATTCTGTACATATAACTTGTAATTAAAATTGATTGTGATTCCTGGTTCCCTTTGTATTTGAATCAGGACACATATTCATTCATGACAGCAATGAATACATATTGTTATTTGAAAAGTTATCAGTGACTCCTTTAAGATATCCTTGTAGAGTGTTTTATGTATGTGAGTGTCACAGTGTTGTCAAGTGTGGTGGAATAAATTAAATTGTTTATCTGTCTGTTGTTGTTATGACTTACACTTCATCATACACATACCCTAGACATACAACGTAGTCATCACACTATTCCAGAATAATTCTGACTGAGATATATATATATATATGTGGCAGCAAGTAAGGTTATCTATAATACACTACTCTTATTAGATATAGATACCTTCACAGCTGATCTCAGTCAGTACACTAAGTCCCCTATAAATATTTATAACATCCCACTTCACCACATTAGCCTTATGGATAATCCGGTCCTGCTTGATACCCTTTGTTTGTACTGTTAGGAATAATACAAAATGTCATAAACATTTCAAGTATGCCCTCATATTTCCCCACCATGTCCGTTTGTATAGGCATCAGTAAACTTCATGAGGTGTTTACGCAAACAGTAATTCCAGTACCGTCATCCGGACATCAGTCGTAAAACTCATAAGTAGGAACTTGTATACGTTTACAAAACCAACTGTTGAAACTGGTTCTGATCGATTTTACTCTCGATTCTCTTGATTCAATGGACAGATTTTGAGCAAGTCAAGGATTTTGCTGTTTCCCATTCCATTCCTGGGCTCTTTGAAGAAACAGAGATAGAAAAGAACTTTTGCTCCCTCAGGCAAATCGTAAGAAGCGACTAAGACATGATTATGCATGGGGGTGGTAACGTCATCGTGTAAAACACATTTCTACAGAAAGCATCTCGACAAGAGCACATGAGTACTTAGATGCAGGCTTCTTGCAACGGGGCAAGCTGCAATGATGGCTTCTTGCTCCACAGGCAGCTACAAGAGAAATGATGAGGCTAGATGTTCCTGTCAGTAGGAAATTGGGTCTGGATTATACACATTTATTCACATGATATTTGGTTTTGCCAAATTATAGTGGTCCTACTATTGTGTTTTCAATCAGTCAGTACCCGTTTAGCTACCTGTTGCGAGTTCAAATATAATCTGGGTCGTGTTGTTCGTGTATGAATAAGTTATGGAAACGTAAGTACGACAAACGGACCATGTATAACTAATGCGGGGATAAAAACGACCCTTCGTACTTCAAGAGTCCTGCAGACTGGGTAACAATTCCACAAGCACAGGGGATCAGAGTGGCTAAGAGGTACGGCGTCCGCCTCTAGTTCTAGAGGTACCGGGTTCGATTCCCAGACGAGGGAATATAATTTATGGAAATTGTTTTTGTTTTTTTTCAAAACCACTGGTCCTAATGAATTCATACTCCCCTCTGGGTAGTGAGATCGGATGCCTAGCCTTCTCGGATAAGGGCGAAAAGAAATAGGAAGTCCCGTGTGCAAGTTACGCACATTAAAAATCCCACGTCAGTTGGAAATCGTAAAGAATAGGCCTATCAGGCCGCTGCCCTGGCAAAATTTAAAAATTAGAAACCTACCCACAACAAAAATATTTATACAATCTGTGATTCCTATATACACACATTGGGATTCTCGCTGGTGCTACGGAGTTCGTACACTCTGCTGAGATCCTCCTTGTGTGATCTAAGGGAGGAGATCGGAGCACTGATGGAGTAGTACATGTGCAATGAAGATAGTCCTTAAACCAAACCAATCCACAAGCACATTTATTTACATCGTCCACAAGCACATTTATTTACATCGTTGACTTCAAATGCTAATGTCCTGGAAATAAAATAGTTAGCAATTCGTATGCATTCATGTCCATATCAATCACTGGTGATCCTCAATACAGAGAATACATAGCGATCCGCATCAGTCATCTATCTTCATGCCTTTATACATTCATTTAGTTCTTCCGATAATTAGTGGTCTCCTCGCGATAATATAACCATATCAATACACCGTCTGAATTAATCACAATGCTAGATACTTTAAACGATGAATGAGCCCAAGAATTGTATACACACGTCTAGTCCCCAAGGATACTGGATACATAATCCTGAAAACATGTCTAGTCCATAAGGACGTTAGGTGTACAATGTTTAACAATACGTCGAGTGCATAAAGACGCTGAGTAAAAAGTGTTTTTGTTGCTACACCAAACAAAGGAACGTCATCATCGCAACCACACATAGATACATACGCAATGATGCCTTTGTGCGCGGAAGATAGCTTTCAAATATAAGTCGCTATATAGCGCGCAAAAAGGATCGTAACACCACTGCCTAAGGAGCGTAGGCCTTCAACAAACACATACCAAGTCCTCCTGTCACGTGCCATCAGCTCAAGGTATTTCCATGTCTTCCTCTTCCTTTTCATGTCTGTCTCCAGTTGTCTTCTCTGTATGTTCTTGTGTGTCTTGAGATTCAAGAATAAGTACTGCCTGATAATGTTATCAACACGTTTCATCAGTGTGTATGCAAACTGTGTATGCAACGCATCTCCAGCACCTTCTTCTCATCACTTGTTCCCCTGGCACTTGTCTGGTTCTTGTATTGAGTTTTACCGTTAATATATCGATAATAAACTGGATTTATTGATCTTTTGGAACAAAATATTAGATTTGACAATTATCTACACTCGCAACCCTGCGATTAAGCTCTCCTCTCCTATTTTCACCTCAATGGATGGGTTTGAAGAAAAAAATCGAAAAAAGGTGATTCGTCTTACGAGGACAAAAGACAAAGAAAGTAGTCTACGTTACGGCCACAAGGCCTTCGTCAGGAAAAGAAAGAAAGTGAAGGCTAGATAGGAGACATAAGAACTTAAAAGAATATAAAAATAAATATAAAAAAATAAATCAATTAATAAATATTTCCAGTCCCCACTTTTATTACTTTTGGGTATTTTTTCGTTTTTTTACTTTTTAGTTTCTTAGCATGTATTGTGTACATCCGGGGTCAAGAGTCACTTCCCTTTTTCAACCAAGCGTGATAAGATTTAGATGCTTCGCCTTCAGGGAAGTACCTAGGTTTTATTTATTAAATGGTTTTATTTATTAATTGATTTATTTATTTTATTATTTTATTATTTTTTTTATATTTAGTTTTATATTCTTTTAAGTTCTTATGTCTCCTATCTAGCCTTCACTTTCTTTCTTTTCCTGACGAAGGCCTTGTGGCCGTAACGTAGACTACTTTCTTTGTCTTTTGTCCTCGTAAGACGAATCACCTTTTTTCGATTTTTTTTCAAACCCATCCATTGTCCACATCTTACTGCAGTTCCCCTCAACTTCCTCTATTTTCACCTCATCAGTTAAATATTCGGATCTTGTTTTAAAAATGGTAGTACTGATCTCACTCATTATGTTTATTACAAATATGCTGATATCCGCCATATTTTCGTTTACACTTCTTAGCATCATTGTCGTAGATTTTTTATAGGGGAATTAAGACATTGGTTGGTCCCTTCTGAATAGAAATAGAACAGGCGATATCTCAGTGGGAGATAATAATAGAAATAGATTTTCACGAGTGAGATGGTGGAAATTAATAGAGTCTGTCCCTGAACGCGAGAAGCTTCTCTCGGTCAGCCTATCTTCTACAACAGACCTAGATTAGTCAGACAGTCTATAAAAATATATATTAAATATATATACCACTCACATACACACACACATAAGTGACGACAGTTAGACGCACAGACGTGAAAACTATAACAATGGAATATAGATATTTGGGACACACTGGTATAAGTTTATGTAAATTTTATTATCATAAGACAATTTACCCACACCATAAATTTGAATATCAATCACATATAAGTACCCATAAGTTAATGCATTACAAAACACAGATAATAGACTCATAGGTGTAATCCTTTCCCCCTCTGTTTAGCTCACGATCCCGTTAGAAGAAAAGTTAAGCCCCCAAAGAGTCACAGATTTATACGCTATGGTCTCAGATTTCCCTTTATAGTTAAGCACAGAGCTGATCCATTAGTCTATACTAAGAGGAAAAAAAAACATTAGATACACAACTAGCATATAAGAAATACAAAGTGGGTGAAATTTGTTATACTATAAAAGAGTCACTCATTCTGCTCTCATTCTATTCATACAACAGTGGCCACTGACAATCTTGCTACTTACAGACTGGATTTTTCCCTTTCTGGAACAATCTTTGGGACATACGCACATACAGCAGCGCCAGTTATTTTTCGCCAAGAGAACCCCAGCTCCTCAAAAGACAGAATCGAATCCACTGTTCCGGGGAGTGTCCCCTTGATTATTATTATTTGGATTACTGCTTATGTCACTAGGACAAATCAGTTCATGTAAGAGATGCCACAAAGCTCACAGTGTCAGAATCTTGAGGTTTCCAGTACTTTAGGAAATGTCAGGTTGGTACCTTCACTCAGTATAAACAATTGATTGTCACACCACAACTTGATCAAAAAAAAAAAAAAGACCCGTCGGAAAAGTTATTGTTGTAATTTCTCTCGCCACAGGGGCTGAATGTACATGACATTTAATGAAGAAATATAATCTGGCTCGATAGGCTCAGTTATTGCATTTAGTCTTAAGTTCGTGAAAATGGGTACTCTGTTTCTTTCTGGATGCAAATAAAGTGCCAGACAGGTGGTAACTTGTAACCCCACGTATTTTAAAGACATAAAATGTTTCTTCTGTGATTTATTCTCATATACTAAAACCGCTGGTAGATGTTGGGCTTTGACCCAGATACTCTATAAAGAAATAGAAACATACAGAATACTAAATCATAATATTATACACACATCCTATCCTACCCTCGCGTAAAACATATATTCACTTCGGTTTTTTTTTTTTCGTACGCCCGCTAATACTCGAGGCGAAATCTCAGGTTATTATTAATGTCTAACCTGACATTGATTTTACGTATCCCTTTTTTTCTTGTACAGAGACAGGTGTCCCTCGCCATTCAGGCAGATACTCGCCGATTTCGGAGGTACCCATTAGAGCTGGGTCGGCTCTGGAGCCGCCAATCCCTGGTCGACGACACTCCTTCAAATGTCCTCGCCAGGTCTCGAGTTAATCCAGTCCAAATCCCGGTCGACGAAAAATTCTCAAATGCCGTCGCCCGGGTTTGATCCTGGATCACCCGGTCGCCAGAGCGGTGTGGTAACCATTTTTCTCATCGTTTAAAATTCCGTGAAATATATTCTAGTCATTTAAAAAAAATCAATCATCATAAATTAGAAATACGTAAGTATCTCATCAATACTCAATGATGAATTAGCGCATTTACTAGTTAGTTAAAATATTCTCGGACTGGTTACTAGCAATTTAATTATCTTTATTTATAGCTGTATGAGTTTTAACTAGAAATATTAATTATTTTGCTATGCACTGAATTACAATAAACTTAGAGAAAATTAACTTACTTTCAATTAATCACTCTACACATAAATCTAGTGAAGATATAATAGGCGATTTACCACTTAAATCACTCACAAATACTATCAATATATTTACCTCACAGTACTACTTAAAACTATCCTCCAACGCAACTGAGAAATTCTACTTAAATAAAAGGGATTTCTAGAACGTAGCTAGGTTGTCTAGCGAGACTGTGGATGTCTGAATGAATGAAGTCTAAAACTGCTCTGGTATAAATATATCTCTGATGAAAGGAAAATCATTACATTATCGAAACCCCAGACTATCTCTGCCCCATGTTCGCACCTAGAGAAAAATCTACATAAATTCTTGCTCATTCTACAAATGAAACGAGTTTCTCACGCTGAAGCCGAAACAGACTCGCACATCGAGCGGACAGTCTCTCGTAGATCTTGCGTAACATGATTTACCAGACCGTGCAAGAGATTTCTGCTCTCGAGAATTCACACTATTACTGCCTCCAGACTATGGTCATAAACGAAATACCCGCACGCTCGTCTTTCATCTCAATCTTTCACCTTGAATAATTAACTTATAGGCGAGCAGATTAGAGAAAAGTGATAGACGATCGTCTTACTTCTTATCCCTGTCGAGAACGAATTACCATGATTCGGTCTCATCAAAGAACTTAGCTTAACAGCAATAAAATGCGTTGCTAAATTAGCAAGGAAAAACAAAGGTATGAATGGGAGAGTTCATCTTAACAATCGAGCGTATGCGAAAAGAAGGGTAAAAGAGCGGAAGAAGGGTAAAAGAGCGGAAGAAAAATGAAAAGACAAGTGTAGAATAAAGAATAGATATCTGAAATTTATTAATCATAATATCTCTGCCACAATCATAGAAAATGTAAATGATTCTGTAGCCTGTTTCTCATCTTCTTTGTTCAACCGTTTGCATCAAGATGACACTGACCTGTGTTAGAACTCCTGAGATGCTGGCTGATGAGATTGATATAAATGAAATTTGGTAATAGTTCTGGTCCAGTTAATATTATAATTTAATGGTTCTATTCTGGTTTCTCTCATGAAATGAGGAAAAAAGGGACCGCACAGGTCACAGCAAGAAGCTCATCAATATTAAATATCCCTGGATGCTTATAGATTATAAGACTCTAAGAACGTAAGTTCATATGGCCATAAGACCGTTAGATCGCTAGTTCGCAGGTTTTGATCAGCCTATATTTTAGGAACGAAATATAAACATTTAACTATAATAACAATAATAGATCTAACACGTGTTAAGGTAAGACCTCTTCACCATTCCGTTATAAATTAGATTTAAAACACAAATGTCTAACTTATCCTATCGTTTTTAACGCGTGATATGAACACTAGTCATTATAAAATTACATAAAAATGGATAGAAGTAAATAATATATACCGTCAGTAGACAGTTATTTAATGTATGTACTAGTCAATTTAAAACATCTCTTACTGGGAAATAGCGAGTAATTAAATTTACTTTACAGCTGGAAAAAATTGCTATTAGTTATTTAATTATGCTATTCATTTAACACAGAAAATCCCAGTGAAATATAAATGAAAACTTTAAACACACCAAATCACTTAAAGGATAGTATATAAATTACCGCAACAGAAAAATGAAACACTCCTCGAAATCTCATAATTCACTCTTGTGAGAGAGAGATCTAGGATAACGAGCTAGTGAATTCAGAAAAATCTCTGAGCAACTGATAAAGACTATAGGATAGACAAGGTATATATTCATAGATTCCGTTCTTTTCGCTTCTTAATGCGAAAGTCACACCTACGTCCAGGGCCGGGCGAATTTGCCGTTCGATTCCTGAATGAAAGGATATTCTGCCACCTCTGCTGATCGACGATCTCTAGCTTGTCTTTGATTATCTCCGCCTTGCCGAATATCAGCTACATAAGTTAATTCCCCTGAAAATGTAACAATTCAAGGTACGTCTCAGACTGATCGCCCCTTGATTCTTCAAAGAAACTGTTAACGCTTGGCCTCTTGTTAACGCATGGCCTCTTGTTAACGCCTGGCCTGGCCCGCGTCTTTCCCTGATCAAAGAACGATTACGCCATGCTGCGCCCTTCGCTCTGTTCCATCCGTGCTTAATTGCCAAACGGCTCCCGTGTTAATTGCGATAGAGAATCAGGCGTTCGTGTAGCACAAAAATATAAACTTGATGGGAGGGAGAAAAGGTTCCAAAGTTCCAAAGGTTGTTATTGCCGGGAGTTGTAGTGAGGATAAGCTCTCACTGCAGATAAAATACTTCTATGGCACGCGCCTCAAACAGCCTCTGACAACCAAGTCCAGCTCCCGGCCTTCACGTGTGGCTCAATTTGAGCCCGGCGGAACTGTTTCCACTGACGGGAGAAGGGGCAAAGGCGAGCGACTGGCGCCTTAAAACCAGCAGCTTCGGGCAGATAGGGCTCGTGATCCTTGGTTGGTAGCTTATCTAAGAGAAGGAACTCTGAATTCAAACCACCGCTGCCTTGCGGGAATATCCATTTATGGAAGTGGCTTCGGGAGTAAACCCTGAGGATAAATCCGGAGTCGGAGTCCCTAAGGCAGTCTAATGTCGATTCGACATTATTCTGGCAACTCCTGCGACATGGCTGGTACCAAACTGTATCGGCTACTACCGTTCCTTTGGATCTACCGGCTGTGTGGAGAGGGGGAACATGCTGCATGGGCAACAGCTTGATCTCCATATAACTGTGCCCAAGCTCGCGCCCTGGAGAGGACACTCCAGCTTCACCCTATAGGTGTCGGCAAAACACGGGAAGTAGCAGTTACCGGTTATATAATTATTTTGCCCAATTGGCGTAGGGCATGGCGCCAGGGGCTACTTCCGACAGTGGGAGAGGTTCTAGGATCTCACTGGACAGCTACCGCCCGCTTCAAGCTGGGCAGCCCCCAGTCAATAAGGTGTTGTCCCGCCACTGTCTGCTTTCCCCATTAGGTGCATGGGGATTAGGGTCAAACCCGAACTGTGGACAGAAAATTTTGCACCAAGCAATTATCGAAAAAATAGAAATAAGCAAACTCTCAGATTGGGATGCTGGAACGTCCGGACTATGTTGACTGGACTATCCGAAAACCTACAGGATGTAAACGATGTAAGGAAGACAGCCATAATTAATGATGAGCTTAAACGACTTCAGGTGGATATAGCTGCACTTCAGGAAACGCGCCTGGCGGGCTCTGGAACGGTGAGCGAGAAGGACTACACATTTTATTGGCAAGGGAAAGATCTTAATAAAGCTAGAGAACACGGAGTAGGTTTTGCGGTCAAAAAATCGCTAACTAAAATGGTTGAACCAGGCGAGAATGGATCAGAACGCCTGTTAACGCTCCGCCTGCAAACTAGCACAGGTCCCATCACCCTTGTCAATGTGTATGCTCCTACTCTGTACTCTGCCTCAGAAGCTAAAGATGAGTTCTACGAGAATCTAACAGCAATTATCAAAAGCATACCTAGGCAAGAACAGCTTGTTCTCCTTGGTGACTTTAACGCTAGAGTGGGTGCCGATAATGTTTCATGGCCTTCGTGTCTGGGCAGGTTTGGTATTGGCAAGATGAATGAAAATGGACAACGGCTCTTAGAATTGTGCGTCCACCATGACCTCTGCGTGACCAACACCTACTTTCAGACAAAACCCCAGCATAAGGTGTCATGGAGACACCCACGATCCAAGCACTGGCACCAACTTGACCTGATTCTCGTCAGAAGGCCACTCCTCAGGTCTGTGCTCTCCACGCGCTCGTACCATAGTGCAGACTGTGATACAGATCACTCCTTGGTTTGCTTCAAAATCAGAGCACAACCAAGAAAACTCTATCGTGTCAGACATGAAGGGAAACCACGCATTGATACCAGCAAGATGTCAGACCCTTTCATGATCGCTCAATTCACTGCGACCTTCGAGAAAGTGCTCAGTAGCCCTCAGCATGGTGATACTATTACAGAGAACTGGGAGCATCTACGGAACACCATTCAAAGTACTGCACTTGCCACCTTTGGTAAGAAAACAGCAAAGTCAAATGACTGGTTTGATGCTTCATCAGATGTGATGGCACCTGTCATTGAAGCTAAGCGCAGTGCTATGAATGAATACAAACGTTCACCGAGTGCCAGAACCCTACAGATCCTGAGGGCTACGAGAAGCAAAGTTCAACAAACTGCTCGACGCTGTGCAAATGACTACTGGCTCCAGCTCAGTGAGAGCATCCAGATCGCAGCGCAAACAGGCAACATTAGACAAATGTATGACGGTATAAAGAAAGCACTTGGCCCCCATAAAAGTAAGACGGCACCGCTAAAAACCATCAGCGGAGAGAAGCTAACCGATAAGGGTAAGCAGATGGAGAGATGGGTCGAGCACTACTCTGAGCTTTACGCTAGAGACAATACCGTTACGCCTGCAGCCCTTGATGGTGTCAACAGTCTGCCAACTATGGAAGAGCTGGATGCCGAACCAACATTAGAGGAACTCAGCAAGGCCATTGATAGCTTGGCCTCTGGCAAAGCACCAGGCAGTGATGGGTGTAGTGGTGTTGATGGTATTGTATGATGGTGTTATTACTACATGTAACTTGTATGAGGCCAGCTGTGAAGGCTCCTGAGATAAAATGTAGTTGAGAATTATCAGAAGGCCTTTCTTGCTACCACTACGACCTCACACTTAATTTTTTTTCTTAATGAATGTGGCTACGTAAAGTGTCTAGGGTAATGATGTGTAATGTGGTGTGTTAGTTATAAATACACCCACAGACATTTAAGAAGACTAATAAGATTAACAAGTGTTAAAATACACTGAACTAACTCACGTGTATAAAGTTTTTGATATAATTATATTACATTTATTGGTTCTGGATCAAGTTTTATGTGACCAGAACTTGTTTTAAAAGAAGGATTGAAAATTTATGAAAAAAAATGCATGGAATGTTACATAATAAATGCAAGAGCGTACCTATTTAAGTACTAGACTAGTTAGTTTTATTAAAAAAAGTTCGAGTAGTCATCTCTTTGGGAGGATATTTACTGTTTGTGCTGTTGGGGTGGCCTCATCACACCTGTCTATATTGACTACACCATGTCCAGAAAATGGTGGGAATTTTTACGGGGATATTAGTCACTACCAATAGTTGGTGAATGTCCAGCAGACCAGAGGCTCACTCATCTTTTTGTAGCTCTGGTGCTGAAAACTTGCGGTCCCACCTCTCCGTGCTGGCGGGCAATAATGGTGGTCTCTGTCACAAGAACTGCACAGATACACTCGAGTAAAGTCACCCACCGAATAGACTCTGCTTTGTTGTCGATAGAAACTCACAGCTCTGCAATCAAAGTATGGGCTATGTGTCAAAATCTATTCTATACCCACGTCTGGACACCACACTGACACAACAACCACATCATACAGACAGGTCAGATCTCTCTGACCAAACAGCACAGTTACCATGGTGGGTTTACATCAGATAGATCCTCCCAGACTATAGATTCTGAAAAATATTTATTAGTTGTCGGCCCTAAAAGAAGATAGGTAATCTGTTTCAACGCTTGATATATCTTGCATAATCCTTGCTGTAGTTTATGTACCTTGTTGGTCCCTAGACCCTGACTTGGGCGGGGGGTCTAGAGCAACTCCCTACTTGTTTGTAAGGCTAGATTTTGATATGGCAGTATCAAATCACTCGAACATGAAACAATATTCAAAATATATAAAGAAATAATTTCAATCTTACCAGATTATGAATACATAACACAGAATTGCTAGCAAAACTCAGCTGAGCTGCTGGCTATAGTATGGCGTCCCTAAATTTATTCACTGTCTTTCATATGGGAAAACACCACACTTTAAAATCTGTGTCTAACACTGAACAATTATTGAAGAATGACCCCACTTTCGCGTCTGAGCGCTAATGATATGATTGTCTGTGGCCAATCACTGCCTAGTTGTACTTTAAATTTCAAATTTCTACACTAAAGTCATTTCAGTCATGCTTCAGTCAAGTATGGATGGTTATCTGTTAGTCTGTCCGTCTCTACTTGTGTTTCTAAAAAAAATGTGCTTGATTTTTGAAGCAACCTTTCTCTCCCCTTAAAATTTTGTCGTAAAAAGTTATATTTAGACACAGCTACCGCTCAAAAACCCTCTCCTCCATAATAAGTAACTTTGAACACCTGCGTCCCCAAGGTCGTGTTTTGTGTGCAAATAACGACACTTTTTATTCAAGGCAGTCTGTCGATGATGTAAACTACACTGTCTTTTGTCATTATCTTCAATATTATCTATCCGTTTGTAAAATTAAGATCATATTATTTCACTGCTCAGAATAGGCCATCCGGCCAGCTAATTTTTATATTCCTAACATTAATATTAAGAAAAATTACTTTTTAAATTTTTGTAATATTCCTACCATCCGCGTTCTGCCGCTCAATTCAAATCAAAATCTTAGTATCGCAAAAGCGTCCATTCCGTACCTCGTGTCAATTTGGGGGACGTGAATTTTTTACTTTCCTCCATCCCCCCCAATTGCGTCTCCTTAGCCTTGCTACGCAATCTTTCCAGTCATATTTTTTCCTTTTTGATCCTCCGTTCCCCTCCTGTCTAGCAAGGCAAAATTTATAGAGGATGATGACCCGCGGTCTAGGCGATCATGTACATCAGCAGCTTACGCATTATGTTTTTTTATCCTTAAATGTTATCTTTGGAGTATTTTACCGTTGTATCTCGGTCAATTTCACTACACATCTCCCCACTTGAAAACATGCCTATGGCAAGTTCCAAAACCAGCGATACACATAGGTAAAATTACTCCTCACGTCTGCCACTACTCTAATTTTGATCACAGGGGTGCCGACTGAGGAAATCTGCACCGACATTCAATTTGCCTGGGATATATTGGATACTGAACTGATACGGTTGAAGCAATAAAGACCACCTCAGCAATCTTGCGTTTTCATGCTTAGCCTGAGACAAGAACACGAGAGGCTGATGATCCGTCTCCACCACAAATGTCCTACCATATAGATAGATTTGAAACTTCTTTATTGCCCAGATTAATGCTAAACATTCTTTTTCGCTTGTGGAGTATCCTTGTTCCGCCTTATTCAATTTACGGCTTGCATAAGCGACTGGTTTCAGTTCCCCATCAGGTGAAGATGATCTTTGCAACAAAGCCCCTCCGAGTCCCACATTACTTGCATCGGTTCTTAAGACAAAGTCCTGTGTCAAATCAGGCAGTTTGAGAATAGGCTTGCTAGTGAGTTTTTCCTTTAACTCTTGGAACGCTAGTTCACATTGTGCAGTCCAAATAATTTTATCTGGAAGTCCCTTGCGAGTCAGATCAGTCAGAGGAGCACAAATAGCGTTAAAATTCTTGATGTATTTCTGATAAAATCCGCATAACGACACAAATGATCGCACGTCTTTTTTTGTTTGCGGCCTAGGTGCTCTCTGCAGTTTTTCCAAGTTCTTAGGATCAGGGGTCATATTACCCTGATATACAGTGTGTCCCAAGAATTCCAACTCTTTGCATCCAATACAACATTTTGTTGGCCTAGCAGTTAAGTTCGCCTCCCGAAGTCTATCAAACAACATCTCCAGAGCTTCAATGTGTTCTTCAAAGGTCTCGGTGGCGACGAGAATATCATCCATGAAATTTGTGATACATGGGTTATTCAGGGGGTCCAACAATTTTCGCATCATCCTTGAAAACACACTCGGAGCATTTTTCAGTCCGAATGGTAGCATATTGAATTCATAATGTCCATCCGAAGTGCTAAAAGCCAAATAAGGTCTCACTTCAGGCTTCACTGGGATCTGGTAATAGCCTTTACTAAGATCCACCTTTGAAAAGTATTTTGCCTTGTTCAGTCTGGCAAATAACTGTTTTGTGTCTGGTAATGGATCCACTTGTCCTTCTGTGACAGCATTCAGTTTCCTGTAATCTATGCACAGTCTGTGTTCCCCAGACGGTTTCCTCAACAAAACGACACTAGAACTAAAAGATGATTCACTGTGCGAAATAATCCCCTCCTTCAATAAATAATCTATTTCTTCCTTTAATGCCTTCTCCTTCGCGAACGGAATAGAATAGGCTCTCATACAGATTGGGTTTGAGTCTACCAGTTTCATGTCATACTGTAGCAAATTTGTATGGCCTGGTTTATCTGTTAATACATCTGTATGTTCCTCCAGAACCTTTTGAACTCTCTCCCTCTGGTTTTTAGTCAGGTGCTTACTGACTTTTACCTGTGCTGCTGTTTCACAAGGATGTAATGGGTATTCATGTGAGGTGAGTGGTTCCTTTTGCATCTGGGTTGCAATAGCTAAGGTCAATACGGGGGTGCTTTCCTGGAGTGGTCTGTCCAGATACTTCTTTAACAGGTTTACATGATAAACTTTTTCCTTCCCCTTTTTGTCAATTTTATAGTTTGTTCTAGACACCTTCTCTAGAACCGTATATGGACCTTGCCAACCAATTTGTAATTTATTCTGGCTTCCGGGTAGTAAAAGCAGCACCTTCTCTCCGACTGCCAGTTCCCTGTCCTTTGCCTTCCTATTAAAATATGCTGCATGTTTCTTCCTGGCTTGTTTCAAATTATCATTTGCCAGTTTCCATCCAGCTTTCAAACGAGTGGTCAGTTCGTTCACGTATTGATACGATGAGGTAACAGTCTCTTCCGCCTTCTCATCTGTCCAGGTCCTTAATAGAGTTACATCTGGATCTTTAATTTACCATACTTATTTTTTCATGGAACCCATCGGGTCCCGTCCCTTAGAAGCTCTATAATGAGGACTTTTCTTCCTAGAATCATCACTCACAAATCGACCACTACCAATTTTTCTCTGGGGTTTGTCTCCCCACTTAAGATTGTTTATGAGAGATCTTCGCTCTCTTGTCTGTTCTTCCAGTTTATATAAGTCTGACCGAGGGATTGTCATCTTATCCTGGGTAAAATTTCTTCTTTGTACTCTTCGCATAGCGGCCATGTTAATCCATTCAAGTGAAGACTGGGTGTGAAAAGGGGGCTCCCATTCCACTTTGTCTACCCGTGTATAATTAGTTTTCCTTTCAGGCCTAAAGTTGCCCCGTGGCGGTTCTAGGTCCTGCACATATTTTCCCTTTGTGGGTGTTCCCTCATGAAATACGCCACATGCTTCTACAAAGTTTTCAACATCGACATTTACGTCGGGCTAATAGTATTTTAGAGCAATCTTTTGGCAGATGGTACCGACTTTCTCATGGTCACCATCTTTTCCAACATGTAAGCTCCTTATCAAATTTGCCCTATATCTCTTGGGAAGAACTAACTGTCCGTGACCAGTGGATCTAGTTCCTGTCTTCCTGTATAATAATCTATTCTTCATGAAATATTCCCCCTTGCTCGGAGGTGTGTGGCATTTGGGTAATTTTTTAAAACATGGCTGGAGTGTCCTATCCTCAGCCTGCGCCTTCCTCATCTCCTCTGGATGGGCATTTATAGGTTCACCTTCTTCCTCCTTCTTCTGTGACCTGGTCTGCACTGTCGCCATGATCACAGGTTTCTCGGGATTCCCCAAGAAGACGTATCTACACCCCAATATCAGAGGGTAGATTGGTTCATCTATCACTGATGCTCTGATTTCTCCTTCCACATAGCGAGTTTTCACCGTTATCCTTGCGATGGGAAGTGTCATGAGTGGTATGTCCTTAGTCGCCCCTTGTATTTCCACTGTTTCTGTGGTATACTGACTTGGGTCCACTAGGCTAGACTTCACAACTGAATCATAATCCAAACCTGTATCATAAAGGCACCTTATGGTGACCCCATTACAAATAACATCCTCACAAACTGGGGGGTGATAAGGTTCCTGTTGTCCCTTAGGATTAACCTTTACTCTTTGCGTCCCCGACTTCATTGCAGCAATGTTTGAAGGTTTCCTTCTACAAAATTCGGTGTTATGGTTATCCTTCTTGCACCATTTGCACCACCTTTTTCCTTGGTTCAACGGTTTTCTTTCATTGAACTTTTGGTCATTGAACTGTGAGTTTCTGTCGCGATAGTCATTTCTTGGCCGCTCAAAATTTGTCCTACCCTTATTTCCCTGCTCTCTATTATCAAATTTATTAAATTGCTGTGGAGCTTTAAAATTGTCTATGTGCTTCTTCTTAGCACCACTTACCTCTGCCTGAGCTGCCTGATACCTCTCAGCAACATTTAAAATTTCCCCCAACTTCTCTGCACCTTGTTCCATGAGAAATTTTCTCATGTCTGGAGCCATGGACTCTCTCAATTGCTCAATCATGATCATTTCTTTAAGATCTTGGGTCTTCCCCAGAGCCGTCCATTTCTCCAAATAGGTTTCTATTCTGGCAGAAAATTGGTGGTATGTCTCCCCAGACAACAGTTTGGCATTTCTAAATTTCTTACGATAAAATTCACCATTCTTTTCGTACCTTAATAACAAAGCCTGCTTTAACATGTCATAATTGTCTTGGTCTTCCCTGTTCATTTTGGCAAATACTTCGTAAGAAGTACCCCTCAATCCCTGTGATAGTTTTAAGCTCCACCTCTCTCGCTCTAACCCATATGTAGTAGCTAATAACTCAAAACGTCCTAGGTACCCTTCTATGTCATCGTCTTTCTCAACAAAATGGTCTAAATGAAACCCCATAGCTGAGTTTGAGGCTCCCAGACTGGGCGTAGCATCTGAGGCAAAAGGGCTGGCACCATTTTCAGGAGCCTGGCCTTGTAATTCCAGCTCCCTTAGTCGTAATTCGTGCTCCCTCTGCAACCTTCTATCTTCTGCCTCCCTTTCGGCAGTCAACCTTTTTTCCTCTGCCTCCCTTTGCTGTCGTTTTTTCTTCTGCCTCAATCTGCAGCCTCTTAATGTCTCTATCAGCCTCTAACCTCTTCTCTTCAGCTAACCTCCTTTCTTCCCGTTCAATATATTTATCACATTCAGCCGTTACGTATTGAATTAAAATTTGACCATCCATTCCCATCTCCTTCGCCGTGAGCACAGCAGCTGATCGGAACTTTGCTAGCTCAGCCATACTTTTCAGACAATATAATAATATACAAGCTAAATCTCTAACCAGTAAATACACTAAGTAATTCTTATGACTATAATCTAACTAACCAGTTAACTAATTAATTATTACTGGCTGTGAAGATTCACCAACTTTTATCTGCAGGGACACTTTTAATTTTAAAGGAAATTTTACAATTTATTTCCCTACTTTTATTTCTCCCACCAGGAGATCTTAATATTAATATTGGCTAATTATCCCTGGACAAGACCCCAATTTATGTAGTGGTGTTGATGGTATTGTATGATGGTGTTATTACTACATGTAACTTGTATGAGGCCAGCTGTGAAGGCTCCTGAGATAAAATGTAGTTGAGAATTATCAGAAGGCCTTTCTTGCTACCACTACGACCTCACACTTAATTTTTTTTTTTAATGAATGTGGCTACGTAAAGTGTCTAGGGTAATGATGTGTAATGTGGTGTGTTAGTTATAAATACACCCACAGACATTTAAGAAGACTAATAAGATTAACAAGTGTTAAAATACACTGAACTAACTCACGTGTATAAAGTTTTTGATATAATTATATTACATTTATTGGTTCTGGATCAAGTTTTATGTGACCAGAACTTGTTTTAAAAGAAGGATTGAAAATTTATGAAAAAAAAATGCATGGAATGTTACATAATAAATGCAAGAGCGTACCTATTTAAGTACTAGACTAGTTAGTTTTATTAAAAAAAGTTCGAGTAGTCATCTCTTTGGGAGGATATTTACTGTTTGTGCTGTTGGGGTGGCCTCATCACACCTGTCTATATTGACTACACCATGTCCAGAAAATGGTGGGAATTTTTACGGGGATATTAGTCACTACCAATAGTTGGTGAATGTCCAGCAGACCAGAGGCTCACTCATCTTTTTGTAGCTCTGGTGCTGAAAACTTGCGGTCCCACCTCTCCGTGCTGGCGGGCAATAATGGTGGTCTCTGTCACAAGAACTGCACAGATACACTCGAGTAAAGTCACCCACCGAATAGACTCTGCTTTGTTGTCGATAGAAACTCACAGCTCTGCAATCAAAGTATGGGCTATGTGTCAAAATCTATTCTATACCCACGTCTGGACACCACACTGACACAACAACCACATCATACAGACAGGTCAGATCTCTCTGACCAAACAGCACAGTTACCATGGTGGGTTTACATCAGATAGATCCTCCCAGACTATAGATTCTGAAAAATATTTATTAGTTGTCGGCCCTAAAAGAAGATAGGTAATCTGTTTCAACGCTTGATATATCTTGCATAATCCTTGCTGTAGTTTATGTACCTTGTTGGTCCCTAGACCCTGACTTGGGCGGGGGGTCTAGAGCAACTCCCTACTTGTTTGTAAGGCTAGATTTTGATATGGCAGTATCAAATCACTCGAACATGAAACAATATTCAAAATATATAAAGAAATAATTTCAATCTTACCAGATTATGAATACATAACACAGAATTGCTAGCAAAACTCAGCTGAGCTGCTGGCTATAGTATGGCGTCCCTAAATTTATTCACTGTCTTTCATATGGGAAAACACCACACTTTAAAATCTGTGTCTAACACTGAACAATTATTGAAGAATGACCCCACTTTCGCGTCTGAGCGCTAATGATATGATTGTCTGTGGCCAATCACTGCCTAGTTGTACTTTAAATTTCAAATTTCTACACTAAAGTCATTTCAGTCATGCTTCAGTCAAGTATGGATGGTTATCTGTTAGTCTGTCCGTCTCTACTTGTGTTTCTAAAAAAAATGTGCTTGATTTTTGAAGCAACCTTTCTCTCCCCTTAAAATTTTGTCGTAAAAAGTTATATTTAGACACAGCTACCGCTCAAAAACCCTCTCCTCCATAATAAGTAACTTTGAACACCTGCGTCCCCAAGGTCGTGTTTTGTGTGCAAATAACGACACTTTTTATTCAAGGCAGTCTGTCGATGATGTAAACTACACTGTCTTTTGTCATTATCTTCAATATTATCTATCCGTTTGTAAAATTAAGATCATATTATTTCACTGCTCAGAATAGGCCATCCGGCCAGCTAATTTTTATATTCCTAACATTAATATTAAGAAAAATTACTTTTTAAATTTTTGTAATATTCCTACCATCCGCGTTCTGCCGCTCAATTCAAATCAAAATCTTAGTATCGCAAAAGCGTCCATTCCGTACCTCGTGTCAATTTGGGGGACGTGAATTTTTTACTTTCCTCCATCCCCCCCAATTGCGTCTCCTTAGCCTTGCTACGCAATCTTTCCAGTCATATTTTTTCCTTTTTGATCCTCCGTTCCCCTCCTGTCTAGCAAGGCAAAATTTATAGAGGATGATGACCCGCGGTCTAGGCGATCATGTACATCAGCAGCTTACGCATTATGTTTTTTATCCTTAAATGTTATCTTTGGAGTATTTTACCGTTGTATCTCGGTCAATTTCACTACAATGGGATTCCTCCTGATTTAATCAAATGCTGTAAGAGCACGCTATTACATCCCCTGCATAGGATGCTGTGCCAGTGCTGGGAAGAGACAATTATTCCTCAAGACATGCGAGATGCCAAGATTGTAACACTGTATAAAAATAAAGGAGACAGAAGTGATTGCAATAACTACAAAGGCATCTCTCTTCTTAGTATTGTTGGTAAGGTTTTTGCCAAAGTCATCTTAATGCGACTACACAAGTTAGCTGAGCGCATATATGCAGAGTCACAGTGTGGATTCCGAGCTGGCAGATCAACAACAGACATGATCTTCTCTCTCCGCCAGCTTCAGGAAAAATCAAGAGAGCAGAAAAGACCATTATATATCGCCTTTATAGACCTCACAAAAGCATTCGACCTGGTTAGTAGGGATGGACTCTTTAAAATCCTCCTGAAAATAGGCTGCCCTTCTAAAATGCTGGAAATGATAGTCATTCCATGACGGCATGAAGGGAACAGTCCAGTATGCTGGAAGCACGTCACAGCCCTTTGATATACGAAGTGGCGTTAAACAAGGCTGTGTTCTGGCTCCGACCCTCTTCGGAATCTTCTTTGCCTTACTCTTGAAACATGCATTCAGAGATGCAACTGAAGGAATATGCCTTCACACTAGGTCAGATGGCCGTCTGTTTAATCTTTCAAGGCTGAAGGCAAAAACAAAAATCAGAAGGGTCACTATAAGAGACTTGTTGTTCGCTGACGATGCTGCAGTCGTCACTCAAAGCCAACAGGAGCTTCAGAGCTTGATGAATCGCTTCACTAAAGCATGCAAGGACTTTGGCCTCACAATAAGTCTAAAGAAAACGAATGTGCTGAGTCAGGATGTGGGTGCTGCACCAGTTATCACTATCGATAACTATGAATTGGCAGTGGTGCACCACTTCACATACCTAGGGTCTACCATCAATGACAAACTCTCACTGGATACATAAATCGACAGCCGCATTGGCAAAGCTGCAGCTACCTTTGCCCGCCTCACATCGCGTGTTTGGGGAAACTCTAAACTCACAATGAAGACCAAAGCTGCGGTATATAATGCCTGCGTCACCAGCACACTCCTATATGGCAGCGAGACCTGGACGACCTCTGCTAAGCAAGAAAGAAGGCTCAATACCTTCCATTTGCGGTGTCTACGCCGCATCCTCGGCATCTCGTGGAAAGATAAAGTGACAAATGTCGAGGTGTTGTCACGTGCTGGCCTTCAAAGTATGTATACGCTTCTTAGACAGCGCAGACTTCGCTGGCTTGGCCATGTTCGCCGCATGGATGATGGTCGCATCCCAAAAGATATCTTCTACGGACAATTAGCAGATGGCAAGAGAACAGTTGGGCGACCACAGCTGAGGTTCAAAGATGTGTGCAAGAGAGATATGAGGGCACTGGACATGGATCCAGCAACATGGGAGGATGAAGCTGCCGATCGCACTAAGTGGCGATGCTATTTACGGCGCCACCTCAGATTGGGCGAAGAGAGGCTCACACAAGAAGCAGAGGTGAGGAGAAAACGTCGAAAGGAGCACCAGGAAAATAAGCAGCTGAGGGCTGTCACCTCAGGGGCGCATTCCCATAGTCAGTTATGACTGAAGGGGCTATTATATTATATATATTATATTATTATACTATTATATTATGGGGGGAGAAGCAAAAGTGGACGGTCCCTGCTGCGACATATTTCCATATGTGACATGCCTCTTCACTTTCTACGGTCTCTGGTTTCTTGAGTCCGCTGTGTCGTCTATGTTTTCACATGCCGTGTGGTATCTTTGTCCAGGTATTTCTCTCTTCCTCTTCTTCTCTTCGAGTTTAAATCATCACTTGTTACCAGATTCTCCGTTTTAGTTATTCTTATGAAGAAAGTTGTCGTTACCTGATGTTTTATCGTGCTGATTAATTCCCAGTTTGCTTCTATTTTTCTGAGGACTTTGTCGTAGATTTTCGATAGGGGGATTAAGACATAGTTTGGTCCCTTCTGAGTAGAACTAGACAGGTGGTGACTCAGTGAAAGATAAGATAAGAAATAGATTTTCACGAGTGAAATGGTGGAAAAATAGGTAGAGTCTGTCCCTGGATTCGAGAAGATCCTCTCGGTCAGCCTATCTCTACAACAGAACTTTGTTAGTCAGACAGTATACCTACATATATATATATATATATATATATATATATATATATATATATATATATATATATATATATATATATATATATATATATATATATATATATATCAACCACTCACATACACACACACATAAGTGACGACAGTTAGACGCATAGACATGACAAATTATATTTATGGAATAGGGGTATTTTGGGATGAGCTGACCAACACATGTAAATAAAGTTTTTATGTAAATTTTATTTACTATAAAGAAACTCTCTACAACAGCAATATTATGAATATCAATCAAATACAAATAAACATAGGTTAATTAAATTAATAAAGAAATAGACTCATAGATGTAATCCTCCCTCCCTCTGTTGAGACAAGATCACGTTAGAAGAAAGTTATTAACCCCCAAAGAGTCAAAGATTTATACGCTATGGTCTAGGATTTCCCTCTCCAGTAAAGAACAGAGTTTATACGTTAATCTATTCTGAAAGGGACAGTATTAGCAAAACTTACTAAAAGAATCAAACAAGGTGAGTACATGGATTCTACAATATATATATATATATATATATATATATATATATATATATATATATATATATATATATATATATATATATATATATATATATATATATATATATATATACGATGGGAATTAGTCATTCATCCTTCCTCTCTTCTCAGACAACCGTGGCCACGTGCATTCGTTCTTACCTAATACTTGGTTTGCACCTTCTGGAACAATCTTTAGGACACACGCACACAGCAAATCCAGTGTTATTTTGGCAAAGAAAACGCCAGCTCCTCAAAGACAGATTAAATCCACTTCTCCGGGGAACGTTCACTTTGTTACTTTTATTTAGCATTACTGTTTATGTCACATTAATTAGACCAGGTAAGAAATGTAACAGTGCTCACAGTGTCAATAGCTTGAGATATCGAGTACATAGGAATGTCAGGTCGGTAACTTCTGTCAGTATAAAAATGCTTTGTCACACCACAAATGGTCGATAGTCGGAAAATGTCACAAGGTTGATTATGTCAAATGTTTGATCGTGTTGCCACCACGGGCTGAATGTATATGAAAAAATGGGAAAAAGAAATATGGATCTATAGGCCCAGTTACAAAATTTATTCTTAATGTTCTTTGGGTTGGTACTCTGTCTCTTTCTGGGTGTAAACACGAAGCCAGACAGGTTCACCTTTGAAGACCCAGATACTAAGTAAAAATGTTCTTTTGTAAGGTTATTCTCAGATTTATATGGAAGCCGCTGGTAGATTTTGGGTTTGACCCAATACTGTGTAAAGGAGAAAAATATACAAATACTTAACCATAATATAGTATTCTCAATCCTATCCTTAACCCGCGTAAAATATAATATATTCATACACTCAGTTATTTAACTATGAATAGAACTACACGTGTATCTCATATTGAATCGTTTAATAAAAGTCTCCGTAAAATAAGCGCTAGTCATTTATATTTTTAATCATCATGAATTAGAAATAAATATATATTTCGTCAGTACTCATGGTGAATAGTGCATTTACTAGACGATTAAAATAACTCTTACTGGTTAATATCAGTTAGTTAGATTTACGCTACAGCCGGAACAATAAAGCTATAGATTATATTAATTCGCTAGTCACTTTGCACAAAACTCCTAGTGAAATAAAAATGACGTACTTAACAATTAAATCACTCTACACAGAAAAATCTTAGTGAATAAAATAATTACCGCGAACACAGAATTAAAACTACTCCAAATCGAAAATACTAAGACATCCACTATAACAATGGTCTAGAAAATCGAAGCTAGTTGTTCTCTGAAATTCTGTCGGTACTGGATAAATTGAGTTTAAAGGCAGATATATATATATATATTAAATTTGCAGAACTTCGCTCAGACTTGTTACTTTTAACGCCTTCGCTCAGATTTCGGGCTTTTCCTCGGTCGATCTGCGAATCAGAGGGAAAATTCACGCTTTTACCGCTTGCAGACTCTGGCAATCGAGCGAAGCCCGTCCTTTGATCTGGCGATTCTCACCGTGTTTAATTACCTTCCAAACGAACGGATTCAGGGGGGAGTAACTGTGATTATCTGCCCTTCGTTCCAAATTATCTACTCCTTCTACTCAAATTATTTCCCCTGATCACTGTCTAACGAAAAATACGTTACAACTACATTAGCTTATCTTCCCCCGAGCCAAAATTACGACTCTTTCGAAATAGTCGCCCCTTTCTACGCGTTCCGTCTCTCCCTGTTTGATCCTATTATGACGATTTCCAATCGCTGGCTTTATAATTACAGGTAACCGGCTCAACGTTAGCTAAATAGGTCTGTTGGTAAACATTCCTATGGAAATAGAGAAAATAAAATAAAATAGGCGTGCTAAGTTAGAAAAAGAGACAGATCTCTGAGTGTAGGAGGGTTTTATGTTAACAAAACGTGTGTAGGTGAAAGCCAGGTGAAAGAAAAATGTAGATAATGAAATAGATATATGAAAGCTATGATCATAATATGTCACAGACTTACTCATTTGATTTTATGGCTGCTCATTTGATTTTATGGCTGCCCAGTGTATTTTCTGCCTACTTGTTAAACTCTGTTTAGTTGTTAACTCATACTGGCTACTAGTCGTTGAATCACGCTTTATTTGTTAAATGACGTGAATGTCCACCAGTTGATAAATGTAGATGTTGGGACTGGTGTAGTAAAGTGTAACGATTGTCAACTCATTAAACCCAGCACAGTTTTGGTCATACAGGTCATCTTGTCCTGGAACGTGATGAGGCTCCGACAAGAATGTGAGTGTAAACAATGAGTGTGTATGTGAATGTCAGAACGCGAATGGTAGAATGATTCGATAGAGTTGACAGGTTGATAGTACATCACTCATACTCACACTGTTCGAATTCAAGAAGTACTGGAACTACGGTGGTCTTTTTATAACATTTAATGGGACGCACACTTGGACAGTACGTGTATGGTTACAGGAACAAATGTCGACATAGACAGCATAATGTTGATCACAGGAATATCATCTTAAGTTAGCATTCATGCTTGGCAAATATCATAATGGAGCATTCGTAAATAAGCATTCAGAGTTCCATCATGTAAATCATCTGGCTTTACTGACTGGGCACGTCAGACCATAACCAATATATAGGAAGGCTCCTAGACCTAACCTCGTCTAGTGAATATCCCTTCACGTAAAGTTCAATATATATATTTTCCATAAAGATATAGGAATCCCAGACATGGGTTCTCACATGTAGCAGTGATCTCTTGGTTCATCGAGCGATAGTACAGGCATCCCTTTTTCTCACTCGATAAATACAAAGTATATGAATTTCGACATGGCTGTTCTTCTCTCGTGAGTTTCACTCACTATAGGACCCAGACCAAAATTGGTCATTCGTTAAATGTCCTCATTTCTTCATGACTTCTATCATAGAAGTAATTGACTAATATCATATAATCTAGTGCTGATACATAGGAATGTCGTCTTCCTTTGAATAAATATTCTTTTCAAAAGTACCACTGTGCATCTGTTTATCGACAACGATGGCGAAGCCCAAGTTCATAATAAATTGTGGTTTTACCTTTCTATGCGAAATATAACTTTGCCATTCCTTGGCAAAAGAGAATAAACACTGGGGTAAAGTACATACAACATGTCTAAATGACTATCACTTTTCCCCATTGACTTATAGATCACTTTTTTCGGCGATAGGCCTGCTACCACAAAATTCTACATCCAGACAGGATGACAGCCATGAATCACACCCCTTGCTAGCGATACTTCCGCTGCATAGCCTTTGACCTTTTCTAGCGACAACCAACATAGTTCGACTTAGAAATGTAAAGATATCCATATATAAGACAGACTCGTCCTACTCATACAAACACTACGTATAAATTCAGGCCATAGATATACTGAAGCAAGAACAATCTATTCCTACCCAGCCAAAGAATAAATCGCAGTAGGCCTAGACTCGTCCGCGGAGTCCGATCGAAGATGACGGAACTACTTTCAAGGGAAGTAACTCAAAAATGACTTCTCCTTAAGCACTTAAAAAGGAAATACTTTGATTACAAAATATTTGCGAACATAATAAGTATATAAATGTATTATATTGCAAGATAGTAAAAATTGCCCTTTACAGTCTTACCACACCTCCCGGGAAAAAAAAAAAAAAAAAATTTTTTTTTAAATACATCTAGGAGCAACGTAGAATAGGCTCACAACGCAAGAATACTGCGCAGATGAAAATATCAGGAATAACTATAATTCCTAATATGACCGGTGAGAATATATATCTCAAAATCTGAGAGAAATTGTTTCTCTACGAATAAATGTTTCCAGGAAGGTGTGATGTACGTATAATACAATTCTGGTAATTATACAATGCATACCAAAAATTCACACTATAATCTTAAATTTATGATTTATGAAGAAACAATCATCAAAGAACAGCGGTGAATAAACATCAATAAACCGCTAAGTAGCGATACCATCATTCTATTATTAAATTACAAATGTGTATCTTAGGAAAGAAACAAAAAATAACTGTTGTAAAGTTATACATATTAAAAAGATCCAATATTTAACAGTCAAGTGGCATCATGTGGGCATCTGGACAGAATGTCCGCCATCACATTTTCTGAACCACGGATAGCTCGTACCGAGAAATGAAAAGGTTGAAGAGCGATTGAGTATCGAGTTGATCTCGAGCTCTTCAAGTTCTTACTTTGGATAGCCGTAAGAGCTTTTTGGTCAGTTTCCACTACGAAATGCGCGCCCAGAAGGAATCTTTGGAGTTTGAGAATTGACCAAACCATTGCCAATAATTCACGGTCTAAAACCGAGTAATTCCTTTCTGCAGCATTAAGTTTTCTGGATATATACATTACAGGATGCAGAGTTCCAGAGTACTCTTGCATTAGTGCCGCTCCAATCCCAGTGGATGAAGCGTCACTACGAAGAACAAATGTCTTATCTGTTGTAGGTAACACTAAAATAGGTGGTGATGAAAACATAGTTTTGATCTTCTCTAGTGAAGATTGGCATTCATGAGACCAGTGAACCATGTTAGGCGACCCTTTCTTTAATAGTGTAGAGAGAGGTGCCATGATAGAGGACAGATTCGGAATGAAACGTCCATAAAATTGTATGAGACCTAAAAGACTTCGCACTTGCTTTTTAGTCCTAGGGATAGAGATGTTAAGTATCTTAGTGATATTATGGTCTTCTGTCTTCAAGAAACCGTGACCTACTCGATGGCCTAAGAAAGCAATTTCGCTAAAGCCAATACAAGCTTTAGATGGTTTTGCTGTCAGGTTATACTCACGCAGAGTTGATAATAATTCAACTAACCCTGAATAGTGATCTTCCCAAGTATCGCTGAAAAGACAGATGTCGTCTAGATAAGCAATGACATCTGACCGATACGATAGGATTCGACGCATCATGCGTACAAATGTAGCTGGTGCGTTCATAAGGCCGAAAGGCATAAAATTCCATTGGAAAAGACCTCTGGGAGTAGAGAAAGCGGTAAGAGGTTTGGCGCGTTCGGATAATGGAACTTGCCAATATCCTTTAGACAAATCAAGTTTAGTGAAAAAATGCGATTTAGAAAGACGAGTAAGTAACTCTTCTAGTAAAGGCATAGGTTCAGCATCGAACTTCGTAACTTGATTCAATTTCCGATAGTCAACGCAAAGACGTATGTTATTGTCTTTTTTTCGAACAATAACCATCGGCGAAGAATATGCAGAAGTGGATGGTTCGATTATTTGTAAATCTATCATTTCATCCAACTCCTTTTCAACCTGTGTTTGGAAATGTATAGGGATAGGATAAGGTCTAACCCTAATTGGAGTATGTTCAGTTAGAACAATGTCATGCTCAATGACATGAGTTTGTCCAGGGATGTCAGTGAGGACATCCTGAAATGTTTGTAACATAGACGAAACTTGTCGCCGTTCTCCTAGAGACAAATCAGGAGAAACAGTAACGTCTTTCCATGATTCACTAGAATGAAGTGGGATCATTGGAAGCGGAAGATTAACATCCGAAAAACTTGTTTCCTCATCCTGTATTACAGACAGTGATGAGTAATGACCATGTTTGACATGAGAATCGTCCGTTGCCTGGAAAATAGGCTGTAGATAGTCAGGACGTTCATGGAACTCCGTAAGCATATTGATGTGGAAGGTTTTATGCTTCCCGTTGATATCGACGATGTAGTCAACATCTGAAATTTTCGATATTATATCGTACGGACCTTTCCAACTAATAAGGAGTCTATTTTCACGACAAGGTAGCAAAACAAATGCTTTGTCACCAGGACAAAGTTGTCGTAAAGTTCTCTTCTTATTAGCAAATTGTCTTGCCTTCTGCTTAGCAAATTCAGAAGAGGACGTTGCCAATTTGCATGCTTCGATAATCTTCTGTCTCAGCGCGATGACATACTCGTAAGAAGATTTTGTGTCATCGTCAATATTGTCAGCTGTTATAAGATCATGCAGCAAAGACATTGGGCCGCGCGGTCGCGCGCCAAAGACAAGTTCAAAGGGAGAAAACCCTGTATGTTCATTGGGGACCTCTCTATACGCGAAGAGGGCCGCGGGTAAAACCCTATCCCAATCTTGAGGATGATCCTCAGTTATCTTCCCTAATAAGTTCTTAAGTGTTCTATTTAGTCGCTCGACCATCCCATTGGACATAGGATGATAGATGCTACTCAAAGATCTCTCTATCTGTAGAGTAGACATTACTTGAGACATGGTATCCGATATCAGTTGGGTGCCATGATCTGATAATATTTCTCCGGGGAATCCCAGCCGAAAAAATATAAGCCAAAGAGCATCTGCAATGTCAGCGGTAGTAATGCTCTTTAGAGGGATAGCCTCTGGCCAACGTGTGCACATGTCTACACACGTTAAGATAAACTGATGTCCTCTAGCAGATTTGATCTTGAATGGACCAATGATGTCTATCGCCATTTTCTGGAATGGACGAATAGGAATATCTGCAGCCTGAATAGGCGCAGCATGACGAGGACCTTTGGATTTGACTTCTTGACATACTTTACAGGATCGACAATAGATCCGTATGTCCTTGTTCACAAAAGGCCAAAAGAAAGCCGCAAGAACTCTTGACTTTGTACGGGAAAAACCCATGTGACCAGCACACTGAGAGTCGTGTGCATGTTGTAAGATCTTAACTCTCAAATTCTTGGGTACAAGAATCTGAGAATGACTTGACTTAGTGGAGTCTTGCACCATACGTACAAGTACGCCATTCTTCATTGTAATCCAAGATTTACAATTTGAATCTTTATTCGGATCACCTTTTGTTACAAGAGTGAAGAATTTCTTAAGAGTTGGATCTTCTTCTTGTTGTTTTATAAACGAGTCACGAGAAATTACCAAGGGATCATCTTGGTTATGCACTTCATTATCTTCAATAGATGAAGTTTCAGGCATATTGAGAGCTTGAGCTCTAGTGACTACCGCATTAGCAGATTGCATATTTTGATTTTCCCAAACGGAAATTTGCTCCGGAGTGCATTCTTTGACTCCGTGAATGCGACCGATGATAAGATCAGCGATCGGATTCGGCAAAAGACATGCGTGTACATCTCCTGTGAAGAAAGGAGTAGCAATCCTAATGATAGCGGTAGAGTATTTCTCTATGGTGCCGCCAAATGTTACGCATTTGACTACTTTGCCTGTAGAATGAGAAGGATCTATGAGTGACTGCCTAACCCCAATAGTTGTGCATCCAGAATCAAAAAGTACTGAGACTGGATTGTCATTTACTAAACCTTTGTGTAAGACAAGAGAACCTCTCCCATCATGCGCGATTGACGCAGGAAGAGCGGGAAGAGGATGGCCACAGCTTAAAGTAGACACTGTGGTTGGCTCAAATAATGTTTTGCATTGGGGGCACTGAGATGCTCTCCCAAAATCAAAAGCGGCACATGCCATATTATTAGAGTCATCATTATCTTTATTTTGTTTATAGGCTTCGTGGGACTCTTGCTGTGCAGAGTTCGCCTGGTAATGAGTTTTATGTTTTTTGAATTGTGCTCTACCTCTGTTATTATTGCCTCTGTACTTATCATTGTTTCCACTATTATAACCCCTACTCGGGTTTGAATCATAGCTCCTTTGGTTACTATCATCATATTCATTATAATGAGTATCTCTGTAATTATGATCTTGTTGTCTCCATGAAGGAAAACTTGGATAGTTTCTAGAATGACTTCCTTTGCGAAAGTTCCTGTAATTATGACCACCCCTGAATCGAGGGCTGTCAGCTCTTCTCCAGGTATTCGAAGAAGAACCCTGAAATGATTGGTTACCTTGGTTCTGATAACTGTAATAGTTACCTTTTTTATTAAACTTATTTTGAGGTCCTTGGAATTTGTGAGAGTGATTAGGGTTGTATGGTGTTGCAGAAGCAACTGGCATACCTTCTTTAACCTTATTGTTGCTAATAGCTACGTCCGGATGTGCAGTGACGTATTGGGTACAATACTGTTCCATTTCTTTTAGAGACTTAGGTTTACGCTCATGTAAGAATTCGAGGAAAGGTTTATTTATACTTGACATAATCTTGTCTCTGAGTATCAAGTCCATAAGGGCTTCATAAGTCTTTTCTGTTTTGGATAGCTCAATCCAACGATCAAATGTAAGACGTGTCCTTGCAATGAATTCTGAGAATTCTACACCTGCCTCAGGCACCATTGTCTTAAACAACTTCCGATAACCCTCTTCAGACAACTGATACTTCTTTAATAAGGCTGCCCTAATAACATCATAGTTATCTTTGTCAGCCTCTTCAACCAAACTTAAACTAGTCAGAGAATCACCTTTCAGATTTTCTGATAACTGGTTAGCATATTGTGATTTGTCCACATTATGTGCTCGACACGAGCGTTCAAATCTATTTAGCCAGAATGTTATGTCATCACTGGAAGGGTTGAACGCTGGTACCTTGACCTTGTAAGTAAAGGGTTTACCATTACCACCAGATGCTTGATTACCATCACTTATGTTTGTTAACTTTAACTTTTCTAACTCAAATGCTAAAAGTTCTTTTTGGTGTTCATGTTCTCTTATTGCTTTTTTCTCTTGAGCTTCAGCTTGTAATTTTCTCTCTTCTGCAGCAGCTTCATCCTTTCTTTTCTCTTTTTCCATTTCCATCTGGAATCTTTTTTCATCAGTCTGTATCTGCAATTTCTTTTGTTCATAGTCTCTTTGTAATTTTCTTTCCTCAGCTTCTAATTTTTTCTCCTCAGCTGCTAATTTCTTTTCTTCAATCAATGCTTTTCTTTCTTCAGCAGCCAATGCTTTGTCATATTGAGCAACTGCCCATTCTTCTAATTGCTGACCAGTCTTATCAAGAATCTTGCCTTGTGTGATAAAATAATCTAAAGTAGACATCTTGTCTAATAAGATCAGTAATTTGCAAAAGTAAATAAATTCACTTTCTTAGTCTTAATCAAAGACTTTGTATGATAACTTTGTAACCTGTGGAAAATAGTACTTAACTATCCCAATCACTGTGTGAAACAAGCCTTACAAAGGTCTTGTATAAATCCTTATATAATAACAGCTATAAGTTGCTGGTTCACTCTATAATATAAGTGCAGTGCACCAGAAATAGTGTTTTATATCATCAACTGTGTACCTTTAGTAATAGCAATTAACTATCAGTTGATTCTTGTACATCAATTTATATGATCAACTATATTTCAAATAGTGTATGTCGATCAGGCACAAAACAAAACAGTTATACAGGAGAACATGAAAACATTTGCGGAAATGAAATAAATCAAATGGGAAAAACAATAAAAGATAAACCGCAAGAGGATAACAAATACAAATAACGCCACAGTATATAAATATAAATTGAGAATAGAACTGAAAGATAGAATAGGGTAGACCAACAAATTACAAACAAATCAAAACAAACTAAAGAACAGAGGAATATTACAAAAACAACAATGAGTACAGTCTTCACAGCTAACACTAATAGCAACAGCTGTCGCAGCAAATTTTCAATCAAGAAAATTGCACCTATAGAAACGCACACATCAGACCCTCTATTACGTGGGATACTCTGTTGTGTGACACCGCCCAACCAAAACAACAACCCGCTGGATACAAACAAATATCACATATAAATATTTAAACATAAATACATAATTGCATAAATAGTATGGCAATATGATGTAAATAGAGTGTTGCAGAAAGAATGTGTTGTAAAGAAGGCTCAGTTACACTGCCTAATAGTACAGTACTGTGGTACTTTATTAAACAAATACTTCTGGTCTAATTATTTTAAATTCAACACAGAAATAGAAGCTCCATCGTTGATGTGAATGATAACAATCGATGTAGGACTTCTCAGTTCAATAACATTTCCTTTCGCAAACACTGTCAAATATTCTCCAGTCCTGATGTGTAATGTTCTATGTTTCAACTAAGCTTGCTGTGTAACACTGTCAGTTGTATGGCAAATGTCCAACGAACCAAATGTCAACAAACGCTGACCTAGTTACTGCATACTCTCGACAGGACAGGTCACGCTGACATCACTGTAGAGTTGTACTGCTGATGTATTTGTGTGTCGTAACAGACCCCAAGGAACGTCTGGTCTCAGTAGTTTACTTCTCAATATGGTCACTGTGCAGGTTGACCCAGGAAGCTGACACACCAGTTGTTAAACTCTGTTTAGTTGTTAACTCATACTGGCTACTAGTCGTTGAATCACGCTTTATTTGTTAAATGACGTGAATGTCCACCAGTTGATAAATGTAGATGTTGGGACTGGTGTAGTAAAGTGTAACGATTGTCAACTCATTAAACCCAGCACAGTTTTGGTCATACAGGTCATCTTGTCCTGGAACGTGATGAGGCTCCGACAAGAATGTGAGTGTAAACAATGAGTGTGTATGTGAATGTCAGAACGCGAATGGTAGAATGATTCGATAGAGTTGACAGGTTGATAGTACATCACTCATACTCACACTGTTCGAATTCAAGAAGTACTGGAACTACGGTGGTCTTTTTATAACATTTAATGGGACGCACACTTGGACAGTACGTGTATGGTTACAGGAACAAATGTCGACATAGACAGCATAATGTTGATCACAGGAATATCATCTTAAGTTAGCATTCATGCTTGGCAAATATCATAATGGAGCATTCGTAAATAAGCATTCAGAGTTCCATCATGTAAATCATCTGGCTTTACTGACTGGGCACGTCAGACCATAACCAATATATAGGAAGGCTCCTAGACCTAACCTCGTCTAGTGAATATCCCTTCACGTAAAGTTCAATATATATATTTTCCATAAAGATATAGGAATCCCAGACATGGGTTCTCACATGTAGCAGTGATCTCTTGGTTCATCGAGCGATAGTACAGGCATCCCTTTTTCTCACTCGATAAATACAAAGTATATGAATTTCGACATGGCTGTTCTTCTCTCGTGAGTTTCACTCACTATAGGACCCAGACCAAAATTGGTCATTCGTTAAATGTCCTCATTTCTTCATGACTTCTATCATAGAAGTAATTGACTAATATCATATAATCTAGTGCTGATACATAGGAATGTCGTCTTCCTTTGAATAAATATTCTTTTCAAAAGTACCACTGTGCATCTGTTTATCGACAACGATGGCGAAGCCCAAGTTCATAATAAATTGTGGTTTTACCTTTCTATGCGAAATATAACTTTGCCATTCCTTGGCAAAAGAGAATAAACACTGGGGTAAAGTACATACAACATGTCTAAATGACTATCACTTTTCCCCATTGACTTATAGATCACTTTTTTCGGCGATAGGCCTGCTACCACAAAATTCTACATCCAGACAGGATGACAGCCATGAATCACACCCCTTGCTAGCGATACTTCCGCTGCATAGCCTTTGACCTTTTCTAGCGACAACCAACATAGTTCGACTTAGAAATGTAAAGATATCCATATATAAGACAGACTCGTCCTACTCATACAAACACTACGTATAAATTCAGGCCATAGATATACTGAAGCAAGAACAATCTATTCCTACCCAGCCAAAGAATAAATCGCAGTAGGCCTAGACTCGTCCGCGGAGTCCGATCGAAGATGACGGAACTACTTTCAAGGGAAGTAACTCAAAAATGACTTCTCCTTAAGCACTTAAAAAGGAAATACTTTGATTACAAAATATTTGCGAACATAATAAGTATATAAATGTATTATATTGCAAGATAGTAAAAATTGCCCTTTACACTACTCTAATTTTTTTTTCAACTGTTTGCAACTGAAGCCTCACACGCATACATTACATTATGTATATAGAATCGTTGCGTAGAACATTATAGAGTATTTACAGAATCATATGTTCTCTTCCTCACTGCTAGTGTTAGTTGTGTGTATTTTATTTTATTGTGTTTCTGAAAGACCCGTAGAGGATGGGCATTCTTGAAGGCCCTCTAAACTGACCTGACTCTGAGGCCTTATAGACCTGTCTCTGAGTCCCTCTAAATTGACCTGTCTCAGAGGCTCTATAAGCTGACCTGTATCTGTGGCCCTATAAACTGACATGTCTCTGAGGCCTCTAAACTGACCTGTCTGAGGCCCTATAGACCTGTCTCAGAGGCCCTTAAAGCTGACCTGTCTCAGAGGCCCTAAAAACTGACCTGTTTCTACAAAATAAATAAGAAAATTAAAATATAAAAAAAGAAGCTATTTTTCAATTCTTTTTCGGTAATCATCGTGTAGGTGGTCTACACATTTTGATTATGTCAAATCCTCTTCCTGTACTTTTAGGATACCATTTCTAGCACATAAAGATAGACTTGAAAGTCCTACAAAATTAAGGAGTCATAACGGCACGCCCTAGCAGTGTTGCCTTTAAATTTTTGTCTCGCCTATTCGGCATTTTCATTTTGAGATATAAAAATCCTCCCATTGATCTAAGTAGCTAAGTACCAAGGTGTGAGACCAGATCAAGGTAATTGTGTGTTCAATCAGACAGCATCGAAGATCAATCGTGTCTTAATCAGTGTTTGGTTTGTTAAGGTGTCTTGTTTGTTAAGGTATATAATTCACAGAAGGGTTACCTAATTTTAATTTTGCTTGACCCTGGCGTTTAATCATATATTTTCTAATTTAGACTGAAGCATATGGTTTTGAATTATGTTTTAAACAATTCTTATTTTGAACTGGAAGGGCTTAAATGCAGTAAATAAAACACGAGTGGAATCGACGTATTTTCCAGAGTATTTTTACAGATATAAATTATTATTTTTTATTTTACTTGTAATCTTGAATGGGGAGATAATTACGAATGTAAAGCACCATCTGTTGACACTAGTAATGTGGGCACGTAGACAGCTGTAAAATGAATATTTGTCCGAAGAATGATAATTGTAACAAAGGAAGAGTAGCTCAGAGTTCATCCTTTTGTAATGAACATTAGCCCTGATTGGGTTTCCACAGCTGAAGAGTTCTCAGTACAGTTTAGCACACTGGAGCTAGAATGACCGCTGCTGTTATTGGGAATTTGATCGCTATGACGTAATGTTAAGATCATAAAAACGATCAGACCTCAGTGAGACTTGACATGTGACAAGCTTCAATTACCTGATACATTTGAAGGTTGAAGTGCGAATAATGTATCCATTCAAGGCAAACGTCTGCGATGTGGATTTCGTGTGTCAAGAGGACTTCTTGGGATTGTTCCACGGCGATGAATAAAAAAGCAGATTTTAACCAGGGTGAATATTAACCACTCTGATGGAACAAGAAGATGCTTTCCCTCTATACAAAATTGTGGAGCTAAATTTCATTAATGCTTATAGCTTTGGTTTTCCAACTTCGGACTTAGTTCAGGTTGGTTTCAGTGCAATCAGTAGACTTGTTATGGCTACAGCATAAATGGATAGCATTCACAGAGGTCTCAAACTTTCAGGCCCTGGTGTCCTGGTCAGGCAGGGGTAGACGGCAATGAAAGAGCTGACATAGCCTCGAGAGCACCTATAGTGTGGACACTTGATATGGATAAGAGAAAGATACTAGGACAATTAACGATTGCTTGTTAGAGAACGATACTGCAATCGATGAATCAACAAAGCTACGACTGCCGGAGTTCGGCGTATTAACGCGGTACAAGCAGGCGTGGGTGAAAGAAATGATAGATGACGCGTCTACGAAATCAGGGCGCTATAAGAACAATCATTTGTCATTTGCAATCATTTGTCATTTGCTGAAATAGAATGAGAAAAAAAGTTTGTCCGGATTGCGGTGATATCAGTTCTGAAAAATAATAATAAATGTAGACAAACATTTTTAAATCAATAGGTTCCTCCACAATAAGCTACCCTTGTTGTTAAATGTGTGTAAGAACCACATTTTAAAAATAAAGTTTTCCCTCGTTTTGGCGAGGCGCGTCCCGTTCAACCTAGTCGGTTATATTATGGCGCATGTCCAAACATAAAAGACCCTTAGGTCTGGGGTAAAAGTCTGTTTGACTTTGAATTTTACAAGTTTTAAAATTATTTTCTTTTAAACCCTTAAACAGCTGCCACCCACTTTCCTGGATCCTGTGACACACTCAAAGTGAGTAGTTAACATGTAGGTTTTCGTACAATGTGTAAATTATATATCGACTTTTTTTTTCTTAGTTGACTGATTAAAATTGTTCTGGCTTAGTCAAGATTATACCCGGGGTATAAAGTTGCCTAACCCTAGTTATACCCTGGTATAAAACATATCTAGGCCAAAAATCGCCGGGTATAAATAAATAATAGGGGTATAATTGTTAAACCGGTATAAATTGTCATTATAGCCTGGCGTAGAGGACTACTGAAATAATCCAGCCGCATTTAAAGTCTACAGAGCGATTCCAGATAGTTAGAATTGTCACGGAATTGCCTCCCCTGCTTTGCGGCAGTGGTCCAACAGTGGCCAAAACTCAAGAGTATCTAATATGGGTCTTCAAAGGTGTCGACCTTCGCACAAGATTACTCTTGGCAGAGTTGTAGATAGAAGAATAATGATGCTTCTATCTCATTGTGGTAAAGTGGGATGTTATAAATATTTATAGGGGACTTAGTGTACTGACTGAGATCAGCTGTGAAGGTATCTGTATCTAATAAGTGTGGTGTATTACAGATGACCTTACTTGCTACCACATTTATACCTCAGTCAGAATTATTCTGGAATATTGTGATGACTACGTTAAATGTCTAGGGTTATGAAAATGATGAAGTGTAAGTCACAACAACAACAGACAGATAAACAATTTAATTTATTCCACAACACTTTACAACACTGTGACACTCACACACATATAACACTCTATAAGACTATCTTAAATGAGTCAAGTGAAAAGTTTCAAATATATATGTAATAATTCTTTTCAATAATGGATATCCTGATTCAACTACACAGTGAACCAGGAATCACAATCAAATGTAATTACAAGTAGTATGTACACAGTTTATAAATATAATCTTTGTATTGACATATTTTATGATTCTTCTCCTATGTGTGTAAGTTGTGAAGTAGTAATATGAGGTAATACTGGTTTTGTTTTTCAAGCTAGGGTGTTGTGTGTCATCATGACTTCAAGTGTTTGATTATCTTGGAAATAGTATTGGGAAAAGTTCACAGTTCCTGTCATTTGAAACAGTTTATTGTCCCTCTGTGTTAAATATACTGTCAATTTTTGAAGGGGGGGGGGGGCACATAATGTTGAGCTACTCTGGCCACAGAAGCTTATCTTTCGTGATGGCGGCAGGAAAAGACTCCTCTGCTCGATTGCTTCCTGTGTTCTGGAGACACCTCACTGGTCGCTATCTGGACCAAGGAGTATGCTGTCAGCCTCTGGATTCAGCAAAACTCAGACCAGGTGCTGCTTCAATAAGTTAGGACCACAGTCCCTGAAACAAGAAGGTTGTACCTCCTACTTCAGATCTAATTTATAATCTATTTCCACACTGAACGCAATACATAACAAACACTGAGTTCAGAGCGGTAGGCCAACTGCTAGCTTCATCTGAAACAATTTACACCAGTATACTCCTCCCTAATGGTTACTACGCCTCTGCAATTCCAGCATTAGTTCTTTCTAGTCAATAAGATAGGTGTCAGTGTACTGTTTGGCAATTCCATGCAGTTTTACTTTTCTCCGACACGTCCTGTTCAGGTTGGAGCACTATCTAGGCCTTGCCTCATGTTCGCTACTGAACCACGCACATATACAGACATAAATTATCAATTTACATTCAATTTTCATTAAAAAGATATCGAATATGTCAAGCTTACCACAATTCATGGAAATAATACACAAATACGTTGACTGGCGATGAATAATGGCACAAATTCCGATCTGCCTCTGTCCCAGACTTTTATTTAGAAAAATATGATCTGGATCTCAACGCACTGTTTCTTAGTAAGTTTATTTTAAAATGTGGCACTGAACTGACGCTCCTAATTGACTATATTGGCGGGTCTAACCAATCGGGCCATGTTTACACAGCTTTTCAAAAAAAGTACCCTTACTACCGTTTCCCCTAACAACAAAAAATTAGTATTTGTAGTCCGACTAATCGTGTTTCGCCTTACATTTACTTCTGTCCAATCAAATAGGATTTAACATGGTGGCCTATTTCCCGTAAAATGGTGGTTTCAAAACATGCCACTGTGCGATTATTATTTGGTGTTGTCTGACACCCTCACTATTTTCTTTTGGCTATAATTTGTTAATTCCTAGACTATTTGCGTAACACTTAACATATTCTTTGTCAGCAAGTCCTAAGGAACCCAAATATATAAGTTTAATGGGGCTAAGGGGCTGCGTTCAAAATATGCATTTTCTTCTACCTCCCGTTCACTTCGATACGATGTGGTGTCTGGGTACTGTCAGGCTTTCAAACGTAAACCAGTATAATGTCATATTTCCTAATAAGCATTTTTCAGGTTTTAAACCTAACTCTCGTAGTTGTAGTGTTTTTTATCACGGTCTATTTGAAAAAAAGTTAGTGCTTCTGGCCTTTCGCGCGGGGAGGGTGGCATTAATTGTATATCGCGAGACGCGTGTTAGTGTTGCATGCGTTCCTGCTTTCAGCCCTCCCGCTCTCTATCCTAAGTCCATCTGTCCTTTCGTTTATGTTAACGTAGTGTAATTAATGCTAGTATTAATTTAGGTCATTAATCAGCTTGCGTATCTCAAGGTTTTCGTAGAAATGCAGTACACGTTTTATTGTAGAAAGCGTGTAGTGATGCAGTAGGCTTTACTATCAACGTGAAACGTTACAATTTGCAGACGAAGTAGAAAACAAGGGGGATTTTTGTACGCCATTGTGACAGCACTGTACTTTTACCATTTCTCTTTCCTTTTATTGAATTTATGTGTTAGGCTTTACATTTACCTTTTAATTTATATATGTGGATTTAGAATGTTTCACGACACTCATGGTAGTGTTCATAAGATATTTAAGTCAAGAACAATGCTGCGTTGTGCAGGGCAATTGTTAACTTATATCTGATCCGCCGCCTTTTATGAAGAATTAAGTAATTATTAATTTCAGCTCGTTCAAGCCCCCACCCTGATTTACTCCAGTGGAATTATTCTTAAAATGGTATAGCTCTGTTTAGTTTGTATTTAGTAAATTGACTGAGACAAACATGCAGTACATCCAAAATGATTAAACCGACGTTAAATTTGTATATTTACAAATAACAAATTTAATAATCAGCTAAGTTTTTAACAGTTTTTTAAAAATTGAATAATCTTTAACAGAAAATACTCATCATCATGTGATGGTAGGTTTTTTTATGTAAGAAGGCACTTGGCAGCTTTTAGGTTTGACTTAGCTGCAAATGGTAGTGTCTGCTCCCGCTGGGCTTTTTTGGTTCTATGCAGATAGGTCACTGGAGTTCTTGCGTCTCTGGTCAATATTAAAGGCGCAGCACGTTCCAAGTAAGATCAGGGGGTAACTGCAAAGCTGGTCCCGCGTCTCTAAGAGCCTCTGACGATGGTGTCTAGCTCGACGTCAGGCCACTTCTACCCTCACTTTGTTCCAGAGATTAGTACCCGCAACTGGTACCACCAACTAGTACGGTAAAAGAAGAGAAACGAATACCCTCTGAGTATTGAGTTTCCCAACACATACTTATGTGTCCCCATCTTCCAATTCCACCATCCGATCTACTTCAGAATTTACCCACGATGAGAATTAAGCTTAATCCCTCGAGAGAAAACTTTCTTTACATTTAAATTGAATAGCTTTATATTTACTTTACATTCAAATGAAAAGGTTAATAGTATAGATAGAATATGTTTACATTTACATCTCCACTGGTTGAAAAATGTTCACCCTATAGATTGAATATGTTTTCATCTACATCTACACTGGTTGAAAAGCTTTGAAACTTTCATCAATTTTAAAGTGTATATATTTACATAGACATTTACACTGGTTTGTAAATGTAAATATTATAATTAGAATGCACATCATTTCTTTCATCTTTCCCTCCCTTCTCCATATGGATCTTGGGACTACCTATGCTTTTAGTTCTCTTCAAGAAACTAGCAATAAAGCAATCACCAGCCCTTTGCAGTGGTGGTTCATGAAATCATCATTCTATACGCTGAGGTTGCCAGCCTTAATGACTTGGACATCCACTAGCAATTTTCAAATATTAATATTCACATGGCAATATATGCATATTAGATCACATGTTAGTAATGAAAAATATAGAATATAAAATGCACAACTTACGCCAATCTTGGCTCACAGACTGTTTGCTCAGAGGAATAAAGTTAAGGCACTAGCAGATATCTTTTTTTACACGTTTCTGGGGTGTTGTTATGTTATCAATGAATGCACACTATGACTCCGTGTGTTTAGTTTCCTCAGATCCTGGTTTTCGTTATTAAAATGGTTTTCGTGGGCTCTTTAAGTCCTTCAAGATGTTCCACAAAATCCGGTCTGATAATGTGGCCTGTTCTCCCCCGCATTTGTTTGTTACGATGCTAAGCAGGGCTCCAATCGTTTCAAACATGAGTGTGGGGTAATTCAAAATTATTTCCGCCTGAAATTATGTGCGTGATGCAAAAGGTCACGTCTCCCATATATGGACGTGAAACTTCCGATTGCATTCTCTGCAAATGCCTACAATTACATCTTACTTTCCTCAAGGTGTGCAGGAAACTATTATGTCATTCCTGTGCGTTGACAAATAAGTTATCTTCCCGTAAGGGCTATCAAACTTTCAGCGTATTACCATCTTGGCGAAGAACGCACCCTGGCCTTATCAGCGATTAAGCAAATACGCTGTGCGATTTTAGTGTTAATCTGTAGTCTGATATCGGCCACACCCGAGATTAACCAACATGGCGGTCGTTCAGTATTGCATCACCTGTCTAATCTCTCAGCAGGGATGGTCAGGTAAACAGACAAGACGAATTATTGCTGAGAGAAGTTTAAGAATGTCTGAAAATACAAAATATCTGCTACATAGCAGAGAAAGAAAAAGGTGCCGACCACTGAAAAGCATGTAATTAGTCAGTACAACAAATGTCACTGATTACTGCCGTAATGAAGCAGAGATTGACCCAAAATAATTATGTGACAAGAATTACACATGGCTTTGCTTGCACTGTGAACATAATCATAAATTTTTTACACAGCCTAATATACACGCTAAAGTTCAGCGAAAGAGATATATATTTTTTTTAAATATAGATGTTTAGCAATTTCATAAGTGATTTTAGAAGCAGCACTGGCACCCCATCGAAATGCTGTTGAATGCAAAAGCTTTATTCATGGCCCACTCCGGGCGCTAAAATGTTTATGATTATAATCACTTGTTTTAACATCAACTAACGTCACCAAATGACAGTCAATTGACGACTAGCCTAGACGTAAATGAAAATTTTTAAAAATAAAATTGGAGTGGGAGTTATTAAACGGTAATCTTCGAGTTTCCAATTCTCCAGAGAAATAGAAATGATAGTTTTATTTTCTGGGTTCTCTAGCAACATGTAAGGAGAGAATGTCATTTCAAATGGGAAAAGCAAGTATGGAGAATTCATCAACATTTACACGTGCTATATTAAGATTCCTGAACACGGACACAGGATGGATCCCCGTGGCTAATTAGAATGTCCTTTACAGTGGCCATGAAGAATCGTTTTCTGTACGTTTATTTGTGTTTTTTCTCTTCCCTGATGCGGTGAGAAACAATGCATGTTTTTTTTCCATTCTTTTTATTCCCTCGTTGTTGATACATGCAATGCAATAAACGTTTTCTCTATTTCCAGTATTTCTTTTAACGTGATAATAAAAAAGTGATTGGTGTTTGCAGCTGTTGTGTGCCATGTATTAGAGACAATAGCATTGTATCTGCTCTCTTTGCCTCTCTTGGCACGCATTGAAAAAAATACGTCTCTTGTGTTTTCACTGCTTCCCTTATTTGGATAAGAACAATAAATATTTATGCCAACTGATCACTAATAAAGGTCCTATAGCACATACTGCCGTAGAGGATTGTAATGTTAGAGATTTTACTATACTAGGTCCAGTACTGCAGTCTGGCGGAGAGAGTAGGGATCGAAGAGGGAAGGCAAACCCGGTGTTAAAAAAATGCCGTGCGGAAGTCGGATGTGTCGGGCCGAATGGCGCCAATATCGCAGCTTTGCTGTAAACGGCGACACAACGTAACCAACGCCCTTTTTCAGGACGAACGAGGAAGAAGAAGAAGCTTTATGATGTGGGGTGACCAGCTCCTTTCCACGCTGCCTTTTCCTTCCCAAACTTAAGAGCAGAGTCTGGAACCATATTTGTGTTCAAGAAAGAGACACTACGATGTTTCGAACGCGCAAACTTTGCCTCCAGAAAATAGCGTCGACTGCCACTAAACTAGTGGTTTAGAAACCTGCTTCTTTTTGCCCGTTCGCCTTCAAATATCCACTTCTGTCTCTCTTGTAAAGCTGAGGAAGTTGAGGGGAACTGCGGTAAGACGTGGAGTACAATGGATGGGTGTGAAAAAAATCGAAACAAGGTGATTCGTCTTACGAGGACAAAAGACAAAGAAAATAGTTTACGTTACGGCCACAAGGCCCTAGTCAGGGAAAAGAAAGAAAGTGAAGGCTAGATAGAACACATAAGAACTTAAATAAATATAAAAATAAAACCTAGGTACTTCCCTGAAGGCAAGGCATCGAAATCCTACCACTATTTGCTGTCCGCAAACGGACGCGCGTGGCCGAAAAGGAAGTGACTTCTACCACCGGATGTACACAATACACACTAAGAAACTAAAAAAACTAAAAAACGAAACCGAACAATAAACTACCCAAACGTAATAAAAGTGGGGACTGGAAATAGAAGAGGACAGAATGAGTTGGAGATAAATAAATGTGAAATAAAAAATCAAGACATATTTGATAAGGTTGATAATGTTGGATTTTTATTCCCGTTAATGATATCCACCAAAAGATAGATATAAGTGGATGGAAGCAGACATCATCATCATCATCAGTTGATAAGATCTCTATGGTGTTGTTTGCTCCACTGTAGTGTATGGAATGTCAACTTGACCTACGCAGTGGTGTGTAGACATGGATTGAGTGTACAATGTGCGAATGATGATAAGGGTTCGTGTTGTTGACAAATGTTCTTTTCTCACACTCATGTATGACTGGAAGTCATCGACACCAACGACTGTGTACCTTTTCTAAAGTTTAATTGGACGTACACACTCGACAGCACAGATAGTGACAAATCACAGGTTGGCATAATACATCATAGTACAGTGGATAAATGGTCTGCAATGTTATGTTACATGGGCACTCATGTAGATTAATATTATAATGGACTGTCAGTAGCCAAGCCCTCAGCATCGCCCATACATATAAATCATCTGACTTCACTGACTGAGCACGTCAGCTTATAAACAATATTTCAGATGGCTTCTAAACCTAATCTCGTTTAGCGACGATTCTCCCACATAATGTTCAGCACATATTTTTTTTTCATATAATAATATTGAACCGCTAATAACGGGCTCTCATGTGTAGCAGTGATCTCTGGACTAAACAAGCGATAATACGGGCATCCCCTTTCTCTTCTTGAAAGTCGCTACATGTTTTGGTTCCAAGATGGCTTCACTCGTGAACTGTCACTCACGTTTGGATGCAGATAATGAATCTGTCCTAAAGTTAGTCATTCATAAAACATTGCATTGCTCTGTAGATTTGATCATGAACAATTGACTGCATTCTACAGAATATAGTGCTGCTAGGAATCGAAGTCGTTTTCATCGAGTCAAATATATTCTCTTAGACATTCAAATCGTAACTATCGAAAATGGTGGCTTCGATCGAGAGTTCATAAGAGTGTCTTTGATTACCTTGGTAGAGGAAATATGAAACTGCCATTCCTTGGCAATATGAATAAACACTGGGGTAAAGCATACACGATAGGTCTAGACGACTATCACTTTCCCCACAAATACTGAGATCACTTTTTCCCGGCGACAGGCCGACATAGGAAACACACAGTCCCTATCAGGACGAAGCCAAATCACACCACACTCTAGCGACACATCCGCCGAATAGCCTTTGACCTCTCTAGAGACAACAGAACATATAGTTCGACTTAGATATGTAAAGATATACAGATATAAGACAGACTCGTCCTACTCAGACAAACAATACACATAAATTCAGGCCATAGATATTCTGAAGCAAGAACAATCTATTATTACCCAAACAACGAATAAATCGCAGTAAAATGGATTTATCCGCGGAGTTTGATCGAAGAGATGGCACAACTTTCAAGGGAAGTAACTCAATAATGACTTTCCCTTAAGCACAAAAAAAATTACCTATGTATAATATTGTAAGATATCAAAGACTGCACGTAACAGTCTTACCACACCTCCCGGGAAAAAAAAAAAAGGAACATTTTTTTTTTGAAATACATCTAGGAGCAACGTACAATAGGCTCACAACGCATGAATAATGCGCAGATGAAAATATCAGGAATACCTATAACGCCTAATATGAGGCTAAGTCGACTTATGGAGCGACTGGTGAGAATGTGTCTCATAAACTGAGAGAAATTATTTCTCTACAAGTATATTTTTCCAGGAAGGTGTCATCAAAGTATAATACAATTCTGGCAATTACACAATGCCTAAAAAATTCATATCATCATTTCGTATTAGATATCTTAAATTTATAATTTATGAAGAAAAAATCATCAAAGCACAGCGGTGAATAAACATCCATGAACCGCTATGTAGTGATACAATCATTATATTATTAAATTACAAATGTGTATCTATCATGATATAGAAAAGGAACTACTATAGAACTAGACATATCAAGAAGTCTAAGCCCTAATAGTTATGTGGAATCATGTGGGCATCTTGACAGAATGTCTGCCATCACATTATCTGATCCACGAATAGCTCGCACAGAGAAATGAAAAGGTTGAAGAGCAATTGCATATCGAGTAGACCTCGAGCTCTTCAAATTCTTACTCTGTATAGCAGTAAGAGCTTTTTGGTCGGTTTCTACTATGAAATGTGCGCCTAGAAGGAATCTCTGTAGTTTGAGGATCGACCAAACCATAGCTAATAGCTCACGGTCTAAAACCGAATAATTCCTTTCTGCCGCATTAAGTTTTCTGGAAATATACATTACAGGATGCAGAGTTCCAGAGTACTCTTGCATTAGTGCCGCTCCAATCCCAGTGGATGAAGCGTCACTACGAAGAACGAATGTCTTATCTTTAGTGGGTAGCACTAAAATAGGTGGTGTTGAAAACAGTGTTTTAATCTTATCCAGAGAGCATTGGCATTCCTGAGACCAGTGGACCACATTAGGCGAACCTTTCTTTAGAAGTGTTGAGAGAGAGGTGCCATGATAGAGGATAGATTCTGAATGAATCTGCCATAAAATTGAATAAGACCTAACAGACTTCTCACCTGTTTTTTAGTCTTAGGGATTGAGATGTTAAGTATCTTACTAGTATTATGGTCCTCTGTCTTTAGGAAACCATGACCAACTCGGTGGCCTAGGAAAGAAATTTCGCTAAAACCAATATAGGCTTTAGAGGGTTTCGCTGTCAGATTGTGCTCACGCAAAGTAGACAGCAATTCATCTAACCCTGAATAGTGATCTTCCCAAGTATCGCTGAAAAGACAGATGTCGTCTAGATATGCAATGACATCTGACCGATAAGATAGGATTCGGCGCATCATGCGTACGAACGTAGCTGGTGCGTTCATAAGACCGAAAGGCATAAAATTCCATTGGAACAAACCTCTAGGTGTTGAAAAAGCCGTGAGAGGTTTGGCGCGTTCAGATAATGGAACTTGCCAATATCCTTTAGACAAATCAAGTTTAGTGAAAAAATGAGATTTGGAGAGTCGAGTAAGTAGCTCTTCCAGTAAAGGCATAGGTTCGGCATCGAACTTCGTTACTTGATTCAATTTTCGATAGTCAACGCAAAGACGTATGTTATTGTCTTTTTTACACACAATAACCATCGGCGAAGAATATGCAAACTCCGCCTATGCCGGTCCCAAGCCCGGATGAAAAAGGAGGAGGGCGGCCTGCATGGAGGCCGTAAGGAGGCAGCCCCTCCACCATGCAAAGGCACAACAGGCCAATCACCTGTTTGTCTTAAACTATGATTACAAGCAATATAAGAGAGAAAACCGGACTGATTCTAAAGGCGACGAACTGGAACGGACTACGGACTACGACTTATGGAACATGGAACACAAGAAGTATAAATGGGAAAGAAGAGGAGCTGATGGAAGAGATGAGGAAAGCAAAACTAGAAATCCTGGCTATTACCGAAACAAAGAAAAAGGGACAAGGAAAGTCATGGATCTCGATGGCAACACTCTGCTATACAGTGGTGTACCCAAATCTGAAAGAGATAAAGGGGGCGTGGGTTGGATTGTGGCCAAAAAAATAACCAGAAATGATAGTATCAAGGGATGGAACTTTGTCTCGGAGCGCATTATGGTTGTAAAACTAAAAGAAGGAGAAACCATAGTCAACCTGGTCATAGTGTATGGGCCAAATGAGGATGAGAGAGCAGAGGTCAAGGAAGAATTCTTCGAGCTGCTTCAAAGGACAGTGGATGACTGCCTAGATGAAATTATCATGCTCGGAGATTTCAATGCCAGAGTTGGAAATGACCATGCTAGATGGGGTGGAGTTATCGGAAGATATGGAGAAGATACTCTCAATGACAATGGAAAGCGACTCCTCAGATTCTGCAGTGAGCAGAATCTGATCATTACCAACACAAAGTTCCCCCACATAAGCGCATACATGCATACACTAGGTGTGAACCAACAAAGAATGAGAAGTCAGTGATCGACTATGCCATTGTTAGGAGGAGCTCATTCAAATATGTCCGGGATGCTAGAGTCTGGAGGGGGCCAGAGATTGGAAGTGATCACTACCTGCTTACAATCAAAAGAACAACTGAAAGAGTTGCTCAGCCTAAGAACTGTCCAACACCACGCAAGAAACCAAGTAAACGAACGGAAGAAATGAGCATTAAGACCTACAAACTGAAAGAGCCAGAAATTAAGACCAGATATCAGGGGCTTTTTGCTACAGCGGTGAGAAACACAGAAGAACAACCTGATGACTTGGAAACCCTGTGGCTTAAATTCAAGGACATCATAAAGACAGCTGCTGCAGAAGCATGTGGTGAAGTCCGACTTGGGAACAAGAGAAAGAGGACACCTTGGTGGACAGAGGAAGTCAAAGAGAAAATAAGATTAAAGAAAATGGCATGGAAACAATATTTAGGAGCTAAAAACACACAGCAGGACAAATAGAGAAATATAGAGAATATGTGATACTCAGAACAGAAGCAAAGAACAAGGTGCTAGCAGCAAAACAGAAGTCCTGGGAAGAATTTGGAGAAAAGCTAGAAAAGGATGCGCAAGAAAACCAGAAATTGTTCTATAAGACCCTAAAGAACATGAGGAAGGAAAAACAAAAAAAACAATGCCCTCTTAAATTTATAAAGGACAAGCAAGGCAAATTGCTTACTGCCCCGAAGGAAGTAATGGAAAGATGGAAAGAATATTTCTCAGAACTCCTTGATGGTGAGCAAGGTTTAGAGCATCAGAAATGATAACCACTAGCACAGAAGAGGATACAAATGGTGATGAAGATGACATAAAGATGGAAGAACTGAAGGCAGCACTGGAGAAAATCAAGATGGGCAAAGCAGCAGGGCATGATGGTATAACACCAGAAATGGTTAAGTACATGGGAGCATCAGGCGACCTATTGCTCCCTAAGGGTCCTACAGGCAGCATGGTGCAACAAGGCCATACCAAAGGATTGGGAGATTGCCATTATAACACCGATTTTCAAAAAGGGTGACAATCGACAATGTGGAAACCACAGAGGCATATCCCTTCTCAGTGTCCCTGGTAAAATCTACTCTAGAATCCTAGAGCAGAGACTCCGATGCCTAGCTGAGCCACAATTGGATGAAGCCCAGTGTGGATTCCGAGCAAACCGAAGTACTCAAGACCTAATCTTCACACTCAGGCAGCTGAGTGAAAAGGCCCTTGAGTACAAGAGTGAGATCCATCTTTGTTTCATAGATCTGGAAAAGGCGTTTGACAGGGTCCCCTGGAGCGAACTTTGGGACTGTTTGGCAAGGAAGAACATTCCAGCACCTCTGATTCATGCTATACAGAGCTTCTACAAGTCTTGCAGAAATTATGTGAGGACAGCAAACTATAAGTCAGAAGAGTTCAGGACCACCACTGGTGTAAGACAAGGCGATATCCTGTCACCTTATCTTTTCATACTCCTCATGGACGATGTCATCAAGGCATGTAAGGAGAGAACAAGAAAGTATTCAGTGGGGTACTGGAAGATGAGACAGGTCTGTATTTCAGAGCTAGCATTTGCTGATGATGTTGTCCTGATTGCTAAATCAGAGACACATCTCCAATCCAACCTGCAAGTCTGGAAGGAAGAGCTGGAGAAGAGAGGGATGGTCATAAGCAGCTCTAAAACAAAATCCATGGTGATATCACGAGAAGAAAGAAAACATCAGATTAAGTTGGGAGAACAGGTCCTGGAGCAGGTCGACCACTTTAAATATCTCGGAGCTATTATAGACCGAAAGGGGGGGCATCAAAGAAGAGTTGGCCACTCGAAAAGCAGCGGCTGGGAGACTTTATCAGGCCATAAATCGAGGATTCCTCAGCAAGAAAGAGGTTGGTAAGAAAAACGAAGATGGCTGTATACCGCTCCACCTATGTCCCAGTCTTGACATATGGATGCGAGTCATGGGCAATGACTACAACCCACAAAAGCCAGATTCAAACCTCAGAAATGAGGTATCTGAGAAGGTGGTTGAAGTAACAAGAAGAGACATGGTCCGCAACCAGACGATACGTCAAGGCCTAAAATCCCACCCGCTGCAGACCCAAATAGAACAGTCCCAACTAAGATGGTTTGGCCATGTCTGCAGAATGGGAGAAGATCGGCTACCACGACAAGCATGGGAAATAAAGAGCCAGGGATCCAGACCTCCAGGACGACCCAGAGTCCGCTGGGAGGACAACATTAGACAATCTTTGAAGGACCGAGGACTAGAATGGAACCAGGCAGGAAAAAAAATGTATAGGTATAGGATAAGGTCTAACCCTAATAGGAGTATGGTCAGTTAGAACAATGTCATGTTGAATGACATTCGTTTGTCCAGGGATGTCAGTGAGTACATCCTGAAATGTTTGCAACATAGTTGAAACTTGTCGCTGTTCTCCTAGAGACAAATCAGGAGAGACAGTAACGTTCTTCCATGATTCACTGGAATGAAGTGGGATCATTGGAAGAGGAAGATTTACATCTGAAAAACTTGTTTCCTCATCCTGTATCACGGACAGTGATGAGTAATGACCATGTTGTACTGGAGAATTGTCCGTTGCTTGGAAAATGGGTTGCAAATAATCCGGACGTTCATGGAATTCAGTAAGCATATTGATGTGGAAGGTTTTATGCTTCCCATCAATATCGACAATATAGTCGACATCGGAAATTTTCGATATTATATCGTACGGACCTTTCCAAGAAATAAGTAATCTGTTTTCCCTACAAGGTAGTAATACAAATGCTTTGTCACCAGGACAAAGTTGTCGTAAGCATCTCTTCTTATTGGCAAATTGCCTTGCCTTCTGTTTCGCAAATTCAGAAGAAGAAGTTGCTAATTTGCATGCTTCGATAATTTTTTGTCTCAACGCGATGACATATTCGTAGGATGACTTTGTGTCATCGTCAATATTGTCAGATGTTATGAGATCGTGAAGCAACGACATAGGGCCACGCGGACGCGCGCCAAAGACGAGTTCAAAGGGAGAAAATCCCGTATGTTCATTGGGTACCTCTCTGTAAGCGAAGAGGGCCGCAGGTAAAACTCTGTCCCAGTCTTGAGGATGATCCTCAGTTATCTTCCCCAGTAAGTTTTTAAGTGTTCTATTAAGGCGTTCGACCATACCATTAGACATTGGATGGTAGATACTACTTAAAGATCTATCTATCTGCAGGGTAGACATTACTTGAGACATGGTATCTGATATTAGTTGGGTGCCATGGTCTGACAATATCTCTCCGGGGAACCCCAGACGAGAAAATATAAGCCAAAGAGCATCTGCAATATCAGCAGTAGTAATGCTCTTCAGAGGAATAGCCTCTGGCCAACGTGTGCACATATCAACACACGTCAAGATAAACTGATGTCCTCTGGCAGACTTGATCTTAAATGGACCAATAATGTCTATAGCCATTTTTTGGAACGGCCGAATAGGAATGTCCGCCGCCTGAATGGGTGCAGCATGCCGTGGACCTTTGGATTTAACTTCCTGACATACTTTACAAGATCGACAATAAATACGTATGTCCTTGTTTACCAATGGCCAAAAGAAAGCCGCAAGGACTCTTGACTTAGTACGGGAAAAACCCATGTGTCCAGCACACTGAGAGTCGTGAGCGTGCTGCAAAATTTTAACTCTCAAATTCTTGGGAACCAGGATTTGAGAATGACTTGACGTAATGGAGTCTTGAACCATACGTACAAGTACGCCATTCTTCTTTGTAATCCACGATTTGCGACTTGTGTCTTTATTCGGATCACCTTTAGTTGCAAGAATGAAGAATTTCTTCAGAGTGGGATCATCTTCTTGCTGTTTTATAAACGAGTCACGAGAAATTACCAAGGGATTATCTTGGTTATGCACTTCATTATCTTCAATAGATGAAGTTTGAGGCACATTAAGAGCCTGAGCTCTAGTGACTACAGCGTTAGCAATCTGCATGTTTTGCCTTTCCCACGTGGAAATTTGTTGCGGAGTGCATTCCTTGACTCCATGAATGCGACCGATGATGAGGTCAGCGATCGGATTCGGAAGAAGACATGCGTGTACATCTCCTGTAAAGAAAGGAGTAGCAATCCTAATGATAGCAGTAGAGTATTTCTCTAATGTGCCGCCAAATGTTACACATTTGACTACTTGTCCAGTGGCACGGGAAGGATCTACGAGTGACTGCCTAACACCAATTGTGGTGCATCCAGAATCAAATAGCACAGAGACTGGATTGTTATTCACTAAACCCTTATGTAAGACAAGAGAACCTCTTCCATCATGCGCGACTGATGCCGGAAGAGCAGGAAGAGGATGGCCACAGCTTAAAGTAGACACTGTGGTTGGCTCAAATAACGTTTTGCATTGGGGGCACTGAGATGCTCTCCCAAAATCAAAAGCGGCACATGCCATATTACTAGCATCATTATTATCTTTACTCTGTTTATAGGCTTCATGGGACTCTTGTTGTACAGAGTTTGCCTGAAAATGTGGTTTATGTCTTTTGTTTTGAGATCTACCTCGGTTATTATCACCTCTGTAGTTATTGTTACCTCTATTGTAACCCCTATTTGGGTTTGAGTCATAGTTCCCTTGGTTACCATTATCATATTCATTATAATGAGTATCTCTGTAATTATGATCTTGTTGACTCCAAGACGGATAACCCTGATAGTTTCTATAATTACTTCCTCTATGGAAATTCCTATAATTATGACCACCCCTGTGTCGAGAGCTATCAGGTCGTCTCCAGTTCTTTGAAGAAGAACCCTGAAATGATTGGTTACCTTGGTTTTGATAACTATTATGGTTACCTTTTTTATCAAATCTGTTTTGAGGTCCCTGAAATCTGTGTGAATAATTGGGATTGTATGGTGTTGCTGAAGCAACTGGCATACTCTCCTTAATCTTAGTGTTGCCAAAAGTCACGTCGGGGTGTGCAGTGACATATTGGGAACAATATTCTTCCATTTCTTTTAGAGATTTGGGTTTACGCTCATGTATAAATTCAAGGAAAGGTTTGTTCACACATGACATAATCTTATCTCTGAGCAACAAATCCATAAGTCCTTCATACGTTTTTTCTGTTTTGGAAAGCTCAATCCAACGATCAACTGTGAGACGTGCCTTTGCAGTGAATTCTGAGAATTCTACACCCGTCTCAGGTACCATCGTCTTAAATAAAAGGCGATAGCCTTCCTCACTTAGCTGATATTTTTTTATCAAAGCCGCCCTAATGACATCATAATTATCCTTATCTGCTTCTCCTACAAGGCATAATCTAGTCAAAGATTCACCTTTCAAGTTTTCTGATAATTGATTAGCGTATTGTGATTTATCCACATTATGTGTACGACAAGAACGTTCAAATCTATCCAGCCAGAATGTAATATCGTCACTGGACTGATTGAACGGTGGAACCTTAACCTTGTAAGTAGAAGGTTTACCATTACCACTAGATGCCTGATTAACATTACTCATACTTGTCAATCTCAATTTCTCCAACTCAAATTCATGTTCTCTTATTGCTTTTTTCTCTTCAGCATCTAATCTTTTTTGTTCAGCCTCCCTGTCTAATCTTTTTTGTTCAGCTTCCCTGTCCAATCTTTTTTGTTCAGCTTCACTGTCTAATCTTTTTTGTTCAGCTTCACTGTCTAATCTTTTTTGTTCAGCTTCCCTGTCTAATCTTTTTTGTTCAGCTTCACTGTCTAATCTTTTTTGTTCAGCTTCCCTGTCTAATCTTTTTTGTTCAGCTTCCCTGTCTAATCTTTTTTGTTCAGCTTCACTGTCTAATCTTTTTTGTTCAGCCGCAGCTTCTCTTTCTAATTTTTTTTGTTCAGCTTCAAATCTCCTTTCCTCCACCTGCATCTGCAATTTCTTTTGTTCAGCAGCAGCCTCAGCTTCTCTTTCTAATCTTTTCTCTTCCGCCATAGCTTTTCTTTCTTCTGCAGCTAATCTTTTCTCTTCTGCCATAGCTCTTCTCTCTTCTGCAGCTAATGCTTTGTCATATTGAGCAACTGCCCATTGTTCTAATTGTTGACCAGTCTTATCAAGGGCTTTCCCTTGTGTAATGAAGTATTCTAAAGTAGACATGATGTCTAACAATAATACTAATCACCTGAATCAATAATAATACCACAAGTTCTCAATGACTTGATTAATCAGTATACTATCCCAATATCTGTGGGTCACAAGCCTTTAATAAGGTCTTGTATAATAGTAATAATAATCAGGTACTGGTTTATACCATAATCCAAGTGCAGTGCACAGGCAATTGTGTCTTATGAAATATACCTATATAAAACATATGTCAACCAACAGAATACATAAAGTACAAATAGGACTGACAATACAAGAACGTTTGCAGAAATCAAAATAAATTAAATAGGGAAATCAATGAAAATAATCACTGAATCTGCAAAGAATAACAACACAAATGACGTCACAATATATGAATATAAATTGTGAATAGAACTGAAAGATAGAAAAGAGTAGACCAACAAATTACAAACAACTCAAAACAAAACTAAAGAACAAAGAAATATTACAAAAATAACAATAATTACAGTCTTCACAGCTAACACAAAAGCAACAGTTGTCGCAGCAAATTTTCAATCAAGAAAATTGCACCTATAGAAAACGCCCACAACGGACCCTCTATGACGTGGGATATTCTGTTGTGAGGACGCCGCCCAACCTTAAACACAACCCGCTGACATAGAAACTAACATACTATACAAACAAATAACATGTAAACATAAATATATATAAATTATGTGTATGATAGTATGTGTTGCAAAATAGGCTCAGTTTTACAGTAATGGCAAAGTTATTTTTATGAACATAAACAAACTGCCACTTTATTCAATTAAACATTCTGGCCTTAAATATTAAAGTTCATATATGGAAAACAAGAAGATCCATCGATGAAAATAGGACTTCTTAGTACACAAATACTGTCTTCCTGTTAACATTGACAAGAATTGATCCAACTGTTCTGTGAAACTCTGTAATGTCTAATGTAAAACTGTCAACAACGCTGGCCTACATACTGCATTCACTTGACAGGTCACGTGACGAAGTGTTGACAAAGAGCAAACCAATACTGCAAGTGTGTCGTATCAGCCACAGGAAACGGTCTGGTATCGGTAATCTGTTGACTTCTGAACTTCTGCGAGGTCAAACCCAGAAAGCTGGTCCACCAGTTGATAAGGTTGATATAATGTTGGATTTTTATTCCCGTTAATGATATCCACCAAAAGATAGATATAAGTGGATGGAAGCAGACATCATCATCATCATCAGTTGATAAGATCTCTATGGTGTTGTTTGCTCCACTGTAGTGTATGGAATGTCAACTTGACCTACGCAGTGGTGTGTAGACATGGATTGAGTGTACAATGTGCGAATGATGATAAGGGTTCGTGTTGTTGACAAATGTTCTTTTCTCACACTCATGTATGACTGGAAGTCATCGACACCAACGACTGTGTACCTTTTCTAAAGTTTAATTGGACGTACACACTCGACAGCACAGATAGTGACAAATCACAGGTTGGCATAATACATCATAGTACAGTGGATAAATGGTTCTGCAATGTTATGTTACATGGGCACTCATGTAGATTAATATTATAATGGACTGTCAGTAGCCAAGCCCTCAGCATCGCCCATACATATAAATCATCTGACTTCACTGACTGAGCACGTCAGCTTATAAACAATATTTCAGATGGCTTCTAAACCTAATCTCGTTTAGCGACGATTCTCCCACATAATGTTCAGCACATATTTTTTTCATATAATAATATTGAACCGCTAATAACGGGCTCTCATGTGTAGCAGTGATCTCTGGACTAAACAAGCGATAATACGGGCATCCCCTTTCTCTTCTTGAAAGTCGCTACATGTTTTGGTTCCAAGATGGCTTCACTCGTGAACTGTCACTCACGTTTGGATGCAGATAATGAATCTGTCCTAAAGTTAGTCATTCATAAAACATTGCATTGCTCTGTAGATTTGATCATGAACAATTGACTGCATTCTACAGAATATAGTGCTGCTAGGAATCGAAGTCGTTTTCATCGAGTCAAATATATTCTCTTAGACATTCAAATCGTAACTATCGAAAATGGTGGCTTCGATCGAGAGTTCATAAGAGTGTCTTTGATTACCTTGGTAGAGGAAATATGGAACTACCATTCCTTGGCAATATGAATAAACACTGGGGTAAAGCATACACGATAGGTCTAGACGACTATCACTTTCCCCACAAATACTGAGATCACTTTTTCCCGGCGACAGGCCGACATAGGAAACACACAGTCCCTATCAGGACGAAGCCAAATCACACCACACTCTAGCGACACATCCGCCGAATAGCCTTTGACCTCTCTAGAGACAACAGAACATATAGTTCGACTTAGATATGTAAAGATATACAGATATAAGACAGACTCGTCCTACTCAGACAAACAATACACATAAATTCAGGCCATAGATATTCTGAAGCAAGAACAATCTATTATTACCCAAACAACGAATAAATCGCAGTAAAATGGATTTATCCGCGGAGTTTGATCGAAGAGATGGCACAACTTTCAAGGGAAGTAACTCAATAATGACTTTCCCTTAAGCACAAAAAAATTACCTATGTATAATATTGTAAGATATCAAAGACTGCACGTAACAATATTAAAAACAGTGTATTATATATTCATGCATATTAAGGAGGATGGCATAAAAATAGAAGAATAGGATAAGAGTGGAATGAGTCAAAATAGAGCAAGAGAGGAAAGGGTGACTTCAGACAAAGGTGTAAAGCTGGCAGTCCATCTCAGGCTTCTCTCGTCACCATACAGTTTATTCCTCAACTGTGTTGGAGAAGGTCATGCTGACACCTTGCTCCTCTCGTAGAGCCGACAGTTTTGGAGTACGTGGTCTACTGTTTGTTTATCCTTCCCACATGGGACATATATGTTTGACCTCCCCACATGGGCACATATCTGTTTGTCCTCCCCACATGGGCACATATCTGTTTGTCCTCCGAACATGGACACATATCTGTTTGTCCTCCCCACGTGGGCACATGTCTGTTTGTCCTCCCCACATGGACACATATCTGTTTGTCCTCCGAACATGGACACATATCTGTTTGTCCTCCCCACGTGGGCACATGTCTGTTTGTCCTCCCCACATGTGCACATATCTGTTTGTCCTCCGAACATGGGCACATATCTGTTTGTCCCCCCCCCCCCACGGGGGAACATGTCTGTTTGTCCTCCCCACATGAGCACATATCTGTTTGTCCTCCGAACATGGGCACATATCTGTTTGTCCTCCCCACATGGGCACATGTCTGTTTGTCCTCCCCACATGGGCACATATCTGTTTGTCCTCCGAACATGGGCACATATCTGTTTGTCCTCCGAACATGGGCACATATCTGTTTGTCCTCCCCACGTGGGCACATGTCTGTTTGTCCTCCCCACATGGGCACATATCTGTTTGTCCTCCGAACATGGACACATATCTGTTTGTCCTCCCCACATGGGCACATGTCTGTTTGTCCTCCCCACATGGGCACATATCTGTTTGTCCTCCCCACGTGTGCACATATCTGTTTGTCCTCCCCACGTGGGCACATATCTGTTTGTCCTTCCCACATGGGCACATATTTGTTTTGTTTTGAGTGACAAATACGTTGTGTCGTAGTTTACAGCTGGGCTGCGATATCTGGTCTTAAATACTCATCATTTTGAACCATTAATTTGTCTAGATTTTATGTATTTTTTTACACTTCCATCTTTTCCACCCCTATTCTCTAACAATCATCATTAATCCTACATTGCGCCAGGAGCACAACAGGCAGAGATTACAAGTTTTCCCTCGAACTTGATCCTGGACATAGTTGTCTTTATTTCTGTATCCTTAACTACGGTGCATGTTTTCTAGTCTTAGTATCTAGTCGTCTGTTACATATGGTAACAATAGTTCCATTATTTCTGATTCCCTTATCCGTTAATTACAGGGTCTTTAGTACAGTGGTTTAAAAATAAACACTTTTGTAATCTCAATGTTACTCAGGTGTGAGTGATGCAGAGTGGGCACAGAGACAGTTAAAAATGTGAATGAAGATCACCGTCAGTGTTAAATAAAAAGGTAAAGGAAGACTCAAAGCAGATACTGCCGTAGAGTAGTGAAGTGTTAGAGATTTTATTTGTAAAAAGTCTCAGCTTTATGAGGTGGGGGGTGACCGGTTCCTTTCCTCGCTGCACGTGCCTTCCCTAACTAAGAACAGTCAGGTACCCATTTTTTAACACCTGGGTAGACTGGACCGTAACATGGCCTGGTTTCGAACCCACTTCCTTTACCACGTGAGAGAAGCTCTCTAACCAAAACGCTTTAACCGTTCCAACTAACAAAAGTAGAGGTAGTCTCACAACATGGAGTACCGTAAGGGAGTCAAGTTTAGACTTTACTTACACTAGATCTCAACTTCGTGAGGTGGGCTGACTAGTTCCCTTCCTCGCTGCCTTCGCTTGCCCTAACTCACGAGCAGAATCAGGTACCCATTTTTACAGCAGGGCAGACTGAAGAGTATCGCGACTTAGTTTCAAATCCGGTTCGACTTCCTCGAGAAGCAAGAGCCATAACCACTCTGCCACTCCGACAATTCCAACAAGTTCATCTATTATCGAACTAACTATACTTATTGTTCCCTTTCTCGCTGCTTTTGCCTTCACTAACTCAATAGCAGAGTCATGTGCCAATTTACATCTGAGTTTACTGGGGTATGACGCTACCAGATTTCGATCCTGGAACCGGTAACTTCATGGCGAGAGGAAAGCCCTCTATCCGCTTAGCCAATGAAAGCGTTGATCAAGCTCTATCCTCGAGTAACTAACCAAAACAACTCATGAAATCAAATGTAAAACCTGCTTTAACCCCGCTCAGTGCAAGATTTCCATCGAAAGGCTACATGGAAAATCGGGAATTTGTTGGTTCAAAGAAACATAAATATGTTAAGGGTCTTGCCTATGTCAAAGCACTAATCGCATCAGGCATGTGTATTGCTTCTCCTTAAGCCGCATCACAACATATTAGGGGAAAAGTAAACCGTGATTATACATAAAATAAACATTACACTACGTAGTTTCCTACAAGAGCAAAAAGAAAAGAAGGGGATTTAACAAAATATAAACACTTGGAAACTCCACAAAATAAAATGAATATGCTTGCATTGTTTTTACGCAAAACATTTCCGTATAAATAGTCCCTTCAGCTTATTTTACATTTTTATGTTACGGAACCTTAACAACACCGGGTGTTAATAACAAAAGCGTGCTGAATGTGAACGTCCTTCAGTGTTCTGTTGTTTCACGGATTAGACTGTCTCTCAGGAGTCAAGCCTCAGCAGTCAACCGGACAACATGTGTTTCAAGTGCTCGCTCTTGATACATATATCGGATATAATCAAATGTGCCTAGTCTCAAGCAAGACAAGTTCAGCGGCTCGTGTCCACCTTCGTTATGTAAGTACAACACAACGTTCGTCGGTTGAAATGAAAAGAATTGGGCCGTGTGCACGATACGGCCTTAAAAACTAATTTAGAAACGCAATATTAAAGGGTAAAGGTTAGGTTTAGAAATGTTTAATCTAACCTTATACTATAATCTTAATCCTAGCACTAACGACGTTGGCGACTTACTAGGATGGCACCAAAGATCATGTCCTACTTATGTTCATTTCAACCTTTCCCGTTAGTCATTAACGTAAAACAAACTATATATTTAAGAAAAACAACCAAAGAAAGAAATAATTTCGATTTACATAGATCACACCTAATACAGCCAATTGTGAATAACACTGTGATGTAAATAAGACACGAAGGAAAATAGAGTTACGCCGAACATTATAATCGTCATTTAGGTTGAACAAACTAGATTCTACTGAAACAGTGGATGAGCGGAGGCAAATGAAGTTCACCTAATACTTTTCCACTTTCAACCGACCATTTTTCTAGCTCTAACTCTCTTGAGCTATTCAACATGATCTTAACAAACACGCTGTGAAGTTTCAGAAAACTGTCCGTGCCCTAGATTTGAAAGATTAAAGTGTTACCACCAAAGTGAGCTGCGTGCAAAGTTTCATCCCTCTACTATGAGTGGGGAGAAGAGATTGGGAGCGTCAAAAATTTGAAACGAGACAAATATTTAAAGTTGAGGTAAAAGTGGTACAGTATTTCAAATAAACGGTTGAAATGAAGGCAAGTGGGCCGTCTGTTTTATACAGCCTTAAAAAAGAATTCAGAGACGCAGTAAAAAATGGGTAAAGGCTAGGGTTAAGTTTAGATATCCTAAACTTAATTCTAACCCTAACGACGTTGAGGGGCTTAACTATGATGACACCGAAGAACACGGTCCATTAAGTTTCATTTCAACTGGTTTAGGAAACCTAAACCCTAACCTTAATCTTAAACTCTAACGATGTTGATGACTAACTTGGTGTTACGCACAAATAATTACTTTTTCCAAAGTCTTTGTATGATCATTTTTCGTATGTATGATCATTTTTTGACTGAAAGGTGTATTATGTTTTTTACAGTCAAAGGTACATAACCCGAGATATCGAGACTACAATTTTTTTATGAGTTTGCCTTCTCTTGTATAGAGACACGTTCGGTCTATAATTTCTTGAACGAAGCGTGACCATATCTCCTTATTTGGTAGTATCAGTCAACTGTTGTAGATGTCTGAAACCTGTCTTAACGCTTCTGTTCATGACCATAAAAGGCGCGACTGTGTAAGACTTTTATCTCGAATGTTCTTAGAATCGTCTTATGTGAGCGGCGACTCAGATATTGGAGTTCTGCGCATGTCAAAACTGGTAGTTCGTTTGGTGTGTTCCGCCCAGCTCGGGAGTTTGGAAATGGTCTGAGCAGCGAGCGGACGCAATGTGCGTCTTGTGATTTTCTGAGGGAAATACATTGTCTTTGTGAGTTAGTTAGCTAACTAGACTATTTCCCAGTATTATTCAAGCCTGCCTGGAGGCATATGTTCGTGGTTGATTTCCGAAGAAAGGTAATTCCTCTTGTATTGAACTTTATGCTATCATCTAGAAGTTCGTCATTTTGTGGCTCCTTGCTCGCCTGTGTCATTCAAAATGGAGAGGTACTTTGACTAGGATTTTCGCCACCGGTATCTTTATACCTGAACTAGTTATATATATATGGGTCGCTCTAGACCAACAAGACTATTGTCTGTGTTCCAGGATTCGTTATATCAGAGATCACGTCCAAGTCAGATGGTTAGACTTAGGAAGGTTATAAGGGTCGGTTTGACCTGTATTCCATGTATGCTATTCACGTGCAGACAGTAAACGGACTTATTGTACACATCTGATCTGCTAGCATCAGGAAGGGAGCATTTATTATTGTCTATGAACATTGATGATCTGCAGCTGACACTGTTGCAGAAGTTATATGTATGAACCTTAGGCACCCAGATCTGTGCTATATATATATATATATATATATATATATATATATATATATATATATATATATATATATATATATATATATATATATAGATATCTATATATATATATATTCATGAACCAGAACTTTATGATATCGAATATACAGAAGCTATCTGTTTACAATAGAACTATTGAGTATTGAATCCTACATGACTATCAGCTAATATGATTTTGAATGCTGCATTCGTTAAACTATGTTGGTGATGACAAAATATCATGACTGTTTTGTGGCGTGCAATAAATGGTATAAAACATAAAGCGAAGTTACCATTTTCATGACTCTACACATCATGTTGCCTGTGTTGTACCCTGTGAACTATTCTACTGCAACATACACAGCAACACTATAAACCAGAGAAGACACCTACATCTTGCACTTTTATACCAGGTGTCGATAGGTGTGGTGATTTGTCGTCAGCCTAAATCCACTTTTGGTGGTCAGACCCTTTGGCTTATCATTCCAGTTAAATCCACCCTTATCATTTTTGGTGGCCAGTGTGGGGACTATGATCTTTGTTATTGTTTACATTGACTTTGATCTTTGTTGTTGTTTACATTGACTTTGATCTTTGTTATTGTTTACATTGGTGGTGACCTTTGTTATTGTTTACATTGTCTTGTTATTGTTTACATAGTTCTTGCATAGTTAGCTTTCACTATTGTTACATATATGCTCATGCACTATTGGTCTATAGTGCACATATCATAACTAACTGGTGGTTTTTTGCTTATGCACTATTGTAGTGCAGTTATGATAAATAACTGATGGTTATGCACTGATTTGTGTAGTGCACTGATGATAAAGAGGTGACTTGTGATATTATTATACATTTGATAATACAAGTTGGTGTCAAATCTTGTTTCCCACAGAGATTGGAGTAAACATAGTGATTATACAAGCACTTTATTAAGTCTTGTTGCTATTAAGATTGAAATAAAATAATTAATTATTTCAGGTTCTGTACTCACATTTTAGACATCATGTCTACATTTGAGTACTTTATTGAGCAGGGTAAAACCCTTGGGAAGACTGGTGATAAATTAGAAGAATTTGCGACTGTTCAATATGCCAAGGCATTGAAGTCGGAGGAAAAGAAAATGAAAAAACAAACTGAACAAAAGAGAATAGATGCTGAAAATTTAAAACTGCAGATGCAGGGAGATGAAAAAAGATTACAAATGGAAATGGAAAAACAAAAAAAGAGAAGCAGAATCTCAGGAGAAGAGGCTTGAAAAAGAAGCTGAAAATAAGAGACTTGAAATAGAGGTTGAAGAAAAAAAGTTACAGGCTCAGGCTGAAGAAAAAAAGTTACAGGCTCAGGCTGAAGAAAGAAAGTTACAGGCTGAGGCTGAAGAAAGAAGGTTACAAAGAGAAGCTGATGAGAGAAAAGCAAAAATGGAGCATGAAGAAAAACTCTTAGCTTTAGAGTTAGAGAAGTTAAAGTTATTGAACACTGGTAATGCTAATGATGCAAATAAGGTGTCAGATAAGACTAATGCTAAGGATTTCAAGCTTAATCTACCAGCATTTAATCCCTCAATTGATGATATAACATTTTATCTAGATAGATTTGAAAGTGCATGTAAGGTGCATAATATAGATAAAACATTATATGTTTATCATCTGTCCAAGATACTTAGAGGTGATGCTTTGACTTTGTTGAGTATGGTAGATGTGCCGGACAAAAACAACTATGAGGTTGTCAGGGCGGCATTGTTAAAGAAGTACCAACTTAACGAGGACGGATATCGTCTTAAATTTAAAAACATGTTACCAGAAACTGGAGTTGAATTCTCTGAATTCATCTCAAGCATACGTCTTACTTTTTTACGATGGGTTGAGTTGTCTAAGACAGAAAGTGCATTTGAAGCCCTTATGGATTTACTACTTAGAGACAAGGTCATGTCTTCTGTTAATGAAGCTTTTCTTTCTTTTCTTCACGAGCGTAAGCCTAAAAACATAAAAGAAATGGAAGAATACTGTAGCCAGTATGTTACTGCGCATCCTCACATAACCATTAGCAACTCTAAAGTAAAAGAAGGTCTGCCAGTTGCTTCGGCAGCACCTTATGGCCCAAATTTTATGCGTAAATTTCAGGGTAGCCAGCAAAATTTCAATAAAAAGAGTAACCGTAATTATGCCCAGAACCATAGTAATCAATTCCAGGGTGATTCTTCTTCCCAGAACTGGAGACAACCTAATACTACACGGTATTCTACTCCGGCTAACTTTAGAAATTTTCACAAAGGTAATCGGCATAGAGGGAAATATTTTTTGCAGAGACCTCAATACCAAGATAATAGAGGTTCTCAACAGCATAGAGATGGTAATGACAGTTATGGAAACTGGAACTCAAACCAGGATAAAAATTACAGTAGGGACTTTAATGATAATTGCAGAGGCAATAATGGTCGCGGTAGATCGCAACATAAGAGAAAAAGATATCAACAGACGAATTCTGTTCAACAAGAATCTCAGGGAGCAGATAAACAGATTAATAGTGATAAAGACCATAATGCTATCGATGCTCATCTTTTGATTTTGGTAGAGCAAATAAATGTATCCAATGCAGTACTTTATTTGATCCGAAGACCGTTAGTACTCTAAGCTGTGGTCATCATTTGCCCGCTCTTCCTGCTAATGTTGCTCATGATGGGAGAGGTTCTCTTATATTACATAAGGGGCTTGTAAATAGTAATCCAGTCTCAGTGTTGTTTGATTCTGGATGTACTACTGTTGGTGTTAGGCAATCTCTTGTAGATCCATCCTGTGCTACAGGAAAGGTCATCAAATGTGTCACATTTGGTGGCACGTTGGAAAAGTATCCTACTGCCATAATATATATTGCTACTCCTTTCTTCACGGGAGAGGTCCACGCGTGTCTACTTCCAAATCCTATTGCGGACCTTATTATTGGTCGTATTCACGGAGTTAGGGAATGTACCCCACAGCAGATTGCTGTTTGGGAAGAGCAAAACATTGAAGCTACCAATGCGGTGGTCACAAGAGCACATGCTCTGGATCCACCTCAAACTTCATTAACTAATAATGATGAAGTAAATGACCAAGATAGTCACTTGACTATTACACGTGACTCATTTATCAAATTGCAAGAAGAAGATCCGTCTTTACAAAAATTCTTCATTCTAGCAAAAAAAGGTGATCCTAATCAGAATACTAATAGAAAATCTTGGATTTCTATGAAGAACGGCGTACTTGTACGTATGGTACAAGACTCGACTACGTCCACTCATTCACAAATTCTTGTGCCCAAGAGCATGAGATTGCAAATATTGCAACATGCTCATGACTCGCAATGTGCTGGACATATGGGTTTTTCCCGTACAAAGTCGAGGGTTCTTGCGGCTTTCTTTTGGCCATTTGTGAGCAAGGACATACGAATTTACTGTCGCTCTTGCAAAGTATGTCAGGAGGTCAAATCTAAAGGACCACGACATGCTGCGCCTATCCAGGCTGCTGACATTCCTATTCGCCCTTTTCAAAAAATGGCAATAGATATTATCGGTCCTTTTAGAATTAAGTCAGCTAGAGGACATCAATTTATTCTTACATGTGTCGATATGTGCACACGTTGGCCAGAGGCAATACCTCTCAAGAGCATCTCAACTGCTGATATCGCAGACGCTCTTTGGCTGATATTTTCTCGCTTGGGTTTTCCCGGAGAAATATTGTCAGACCATGGCACTCAACTTATATCAGACACTATGTCACAGGTAATGTCTATGCTACATATTAAAAGGTCTCTCAGCAGTATCTATCACCCAATGTCTAATGGGTTAGTCGAACGTTTAAATAGGACTCTGAAAACTTTACTTGGTAAGATAACTGAGGATCATCCTCAGGATTGGGACAGGGTCTTACCCGCGGCTCTCTTTGCGTATAGAGAGGTCCCCAATGAACATACAGGGTTTTCCCCTTTTGAACTTGTCTTTGGCGCGCAACCGCGCGGCCCTATGTCTTTACTTCACGATCTAATCACTGCCGATAATATTAGCGATGAAACTCAATCTTCTTATGAGTACGTCATTGCTCTTAGGCAAAAGATCATCGAGGCATGCAAACTAGCAACTTCTTCATCCGAATTTGCTAAAGAAAAGGCAAGGCAGTTTGCAAATAAAAATAGATGTCTACGACAACTTTGTCCAGGTGACAAAGCTCTCGTTCTACTTCCTTCAAGGGAGAACAGACTTCTAATTGCATGGAAAGGTCCATATGCAATAGTCTCCAAAATTTCTGATGTCGACTATGTTGTCGATATTGATGGAAAGCATAAAACTTTCCACATAAATATGCTCACGGAATTTTATGAAAGACCTGACTATTTGCAGCCTATTTTCCAGGCAACGGACAATTCTCAAGCACCTCATGGTCAGTACTCATCTCTGTCAGTTATACAGGATGAGGAAACTACTTTTTCTGATGTCAATCTTCCTCTTCCTATGGTCCCACTTTATTCTACGGAATCTTGGAAAAACGTGACCGTTTCTCCAAATCTTTCCGCTGAGGAACATCGACAAGTTTCTTCGATGTTGCAAACATTTCAGGATGTTCTTACAGACATCCCGGGACACACACATGTCATTGAACATGACATTGTGCTAACTGATCATAATCCTATCAGAGTCAGACCTTATCCAATACCTATCCATTTCCAGTCTCAAGTCGAAAAAGAATTGGATGAAATGATACGTTTGGAAATCATTGAACCATCCACTTCAGCATACTCTTCGTCTATGGTTATTGTTCGAAAGAAGGATAATAACATTCGCATTTGCGTAGATTATCGCAAATTGAACCAAGTTACGAAGTTCGACGCTGAATCTATGCCTTCATTAGAAAAGCTACTCAATAAACTTGCTAATTCTAGATTCTTTACCAAACTAGATTTGTCTAAAGGTTATTGGCAAGTTCCGCTAACTGAACGTGCCAAACCTTTTACAGCTTTTTCTACACCTAGGGGTTTATTCCAATGGAATTTCATGCCTTTCGGTCTTATGAACGCCCCTGCTACATTCGTACGCATGATGCGGCGAATTCTCGCACATCGTACAGATGTCATAGCATACTTAGATGATATCTGTCTATTCAGTGATTCCTGGGAAGATCACTATTTGGGTTTATACGAATTACTGTCTACTCTTCGCAAGTATAACTTGACTGCAAAACCCTCTAAAGCCTTTATAGGATTTAGCGAGATTTCTTTCCTAGGTCATCGTGTTGGTCATGGTCTTTTAAAGACAGAGGACCACAATGTTTCAAAAATACTTAACATTTCGGTCCCTAAGACGAAGAAACAAGTACGGAGTCTATTAGGTTTGATCCAATTCTACGGACGATTCATTCCGAATCTGTCCTCCATTATGGCACCGCTTTCTACTTTATTGAAGAAAGGGTCGCCTAATCTGATCCGCTGGTCTAAAGAATGTCAATCCTCATTGGACCAGGTTAAAGCCCTATTTTCATCTCCACCTATTCTTAGGTTACCTACTATTGAGAAGACTTTTGTTCTTCGAAGTGACGCCTCGTCAACTGGGATTGGGGCAGCACTAATGCAGGAGTATTCTGATACTCTGCATCCGGTGATGTATATCTCTAGGAAATTAAATGCTGCAGAAAAGAATTACTCGGTTTTAGACCGTGAGTTATTGGCTATGGTATGGTCTATTCTGAAGTTACAAAGATTTCTTCTAGGCGCACACTTCATTGTGGAAACCGACCAGAAAGCGCTTACTGCTATTCAGAGCAAAAACTTGAAGAGCTCGAGGTCCACTCGTTATGCCATAGCTCTTCAACCATTTCATTTCTCGGTTCGAGCTATCCGTGGTTCGGATAATGTGATGGCAGACATTCTGTCCAGATGCCCACACGATTCCACATGATTCTTCTGTCATATATATATTTCCTGATATACAGTCCAATATTATAATGACATGTTAGTAGATTTTTTCTCACTTTTTTGGGGGGAATTTATAACATTGTACCATGTAATTATCTAAGAAGGCTTAGTTAGTGATATACGGGCCAAAAGATCACTCGGCCACATTTAGATAATATATTTGCATAATTGTATTAAGAGATTTACCAGTTGTCTTTAAGATTTGTGTTATTGATATTTTCGCAGCACATCAGTGAAGTCTGCGAGATTAAGTCCATTGTGGAACATTGAGGATATTAAGTCCTGTCCTAGATTGGGAGCGGATGATGTCCACATCTTCTTCTATTGATTGTTTTATGTCAACGAAGAATAACATTGTATTAGTTATTAATTACTGATGCATTATATAATGTAATAATATAGTGCGGTATATTAGTATATTACACCGCTATTTGCACAACACATTGTATGATATCATAATGATATATTTAATTTCATATATTGGTATGAGAGTAATTTGACTTTTATTATGATGTTGCCATCATTGTGGCGTGTGTTGGTGGCACCTTCCTGGAATATATACGCGAATACTTAGATAAATTTTTTCTCTAAGGACCTGAGATATGATCTCAGTTTCGCTCCATGCGTTGAGCTAGTTTGTTAGGTATATATCCGCGCATCATACGTGCGTTAGGAGCCTAGATTTTTCCGGCTCCAGGATTTAAAAAAAAAAATGTTTCATTTTTTTTTTCCCGGGAGGGTGCGGTAATGTTACGCACAAATAATTACTTTTTCCAAAGTCTTTGTATGATCATTTTTCGTATGTATGATCATTTTTTGACTGAAAGGTGTATTATGTTTTTTACAGTCAAAGGGACATAACCCGAGATATCGAGACTACAATTTTTTTTATGAGTTTGCCTTCTCTTGTATAGAGACACGTTCGGTCTATAATTTCTTGAACGAAGCGTGACCATATCTCCTTATTTGGTAGTATCAGTCAACTGTTGTAGATGTCTGAAACCTGTCTTAACGCTTCTGTTCATGACCATAAAAGGCGCGACTGTGTAAGACTTTTATCTCGAATGTTCTTAGAATCGTCTTATGTGAGCGGCGACTCAGATATTGGAGTTCTGCGCATGTCAAAACTGGTAGTTCGTTTGGTGTGTTCCGCCCAGCTCGGGAGTTTAGAAATGGTCTGAGCAGCGAGCGGACGCAATGTGCGTCTTGTGATTTTCTGAGGGAAATACATTGTCTTTGTGAGTTAGTTAGCTAACTAGACTATTTCCCAGTATTATTCAAGCCTGCCTGGAGGCATATGTTCGTGGTTGATTTCCGAAGAAAGGTAATTCCTCTTGTATTGAACTTTATGCTATCATCTAGAAGTTCGTCATTTTGTGGCTCCTTGCTCGCCTGTGTGATTCAAAATGGAGAGGTACTTTGACTAGGATTTTCGCCACCGGTATCTTTATACCTGAACTAGTTATATATATATGGGTCGCTCTAGACCAACAAGACTATTGTCTGTGTTCCAGGATTCGTTATATCAGAGATCACGTCCAAGTCAGATGGTTAGACTTAGGAAGGTTATAAGGGTCGGTTTGACCTGTATTCCATGTATGCTATTCACGTGCAGACAGTAAACGGACTTATTGTACACATCTGATCTGCTAGCATCAGGAAGGGAGCATTTATTATTGTCTATGAACATTGATGATCTGCAGCTGACACTGTTGCAGAAGTTATATGTATGAACCTTAGGCACCCAGATCTGTGCTATATATATATATATATATATATATATATATATATATATATATATATATATATATATATATACATATATATATATATATATATATATATATATATATATATATATATATATATATATATATATATATATATATATATATATATATTATTTATACAGCTTCATGAACCAGAACTTTATGATATCGAATATACAGAAGCTATCTGTTTACAATATAACTATTGAGTATTGAATCCTACATGACTATCAGCTAATATGATTTTGAATGCTGCATTCGTTAAACTATGTTGGTGATGACAAAATATCATGACTGTTTTGTGGCGTGCAATAAATGGTATAAAACATAAAGCGAAGTTACCATTTTCATGACTCTACACATCATGTTGCCTGTGTTGTACCCTGTGAACTATTCTACTGCAACATACACAGCAACACTATAAACCAGAGAAGACACCTACATCTTGCACTTTTATACCAGGTGTCGATAGGGGTGGTGATTTGTCGTCAGCCTAAATCCACTTTTGGTGGTCAGACCCTTTGGCTTATCATTCCAGTTAAATCCACCCTTATCACTTGGATGACATCGAAGAAGACGGTCCACTAAGTTTTCATTTCAACCGAGATTTTGAGCGTCAAAGATATAAAAAACGACAAATATATAAAGCTGAGGTCATCTTATATAAAAGGGGTTTTAAATATAAACTATCGAACCTAATCATTGTATTTTCATCTCTCTCACTGTCTCTCCCCCCTCTCTCATATATCTCTGCCACTCTCATCTCTCTGCCTCGCTCTGTGCCTTATTTTATGTTTCAAGCTCTTTGGAATTCTTATTCAATGTTTCGACTCGTAAGTTCCACTGGCCTAGTTTTCTCTCATTCCTCTACAGTCTTAGTTGTTTGTCTTAGTCGTTAGCCTCCTGTTGTGTCCGTCCTACTTGACAGATGCACTGTCATCTCCTTCTTTCTAGCGATACTTCCATGAAACTTGTTCAGTTACAAATAATGAGAAACGTTAACAGTTATGTCCAACTAATAGGCTCATTCTTTTCAATGATGAGCTGTTTCCCATAGCGTGAAAGTTGAGTCTGGAGAGGTCGTTAACATTTCTGCTACAGCAATTGATGTAACACTCTGACTGAAAGAGGTAGTGGTGTCCTGTGATGTAGTCTTAACGTCTGATGTAAGATTAATGAAGCTAGTGATAACAACACGCCGTCTGCAGTAACCATTAGTGAAATTGTTACGCTACTGTTTCCTAGGCAGAAGTCGATAACAGGGCAATATAAAGGTTAGAACAACAAAACCTCTTGATTTATTTGACGACATAGCAGAAAGAGACACGCAATCACTGAAGGCGGACATGTTTTAATAGAAAGAAGAGGATGAATGAAGTTTGTATACATTTGTTTTTCTAGTACGATGTCGACTGGTGTTGGTAATAATATCTCTCCACAATTTCATATCCTTAGTGTTGTTATCAATTCTCTTAGTTACGTTTTTTTTTCCTCGCTTCATTATGTTAAACCAGCGTTTCTCAAACTGTTTGGTCTCAGGACCCCTTTACACTCTTAAAAATTATTGAGGACTCCAAAGAGCTTTTGTTTATGTAGGTAATATCTATCGATATTTACCGTATTAGAAGTTAAAACTGAGAAAGTTTTAAACATTTATTTATTATTTCATTTAGAAATAACAATAACAAACCCATTACATCTTCTTTCTTCTTTGATCCTTAGCCGCCGACCGTCAAATCAGTCAGTGTTAACATAAAAAACATGTTTTTAAAAAACAATAACTATATTTTCCAAAACAAAACAAAAAATTAGTGCGAAGAGTGACATTATTTTACAATTGTGCTTAATAGAAGACAGCTGAATTTTCACATCTGCTTCTGTACACTCGTGAGAAAATAACGTCTTAGATTGTTATGAAAATAGCTTTGACCTTGCGGACCCCCTGAAAGGGTCTCGGGGACCCCCCAGAGGTCTGCGAACCATACTTTGAGAACTGATGGGTTAAACTGTCTTGTATCTTCTCTCTGTTGACCTCTATCTGTTCCACCATCAATTTATGTATGTTGTCACAATATATCGCAACTGTCCTCATTTCACAACTTCCTCAAGAACGTGAATTGCCGTCATCTTTTATTTGAGATAAGTTACATTGTCGTATTGGCAATTGTCAGCACTTTCTCATTAATCTTATTTGCCGCCCATAGTGTTATTAACATTATTCTGCGAAACTGTATCTCTCAGACTTCTAAGGATCTTGTTGCTAGTTTACTGATTGTCCATGATACGTCGTAGTGGCTAAGAGGTATGGCGTCTGCCTCAAATTCCTAAGGTACCGGGTTCGGTTCCCAGTACAAGGAATATATTTGATGGAAATTGTTTCACACCCATTGGGTCCTAATAATGTGATTAACTCCCTCTCGATCTTCTTAGCCTTCTCGGATAAGGGCAAAGAAATAGGAGGTCCCGTGTGCAAGTTGCGCCCGTTAAAAAGATCATCTACAGTTAGAAATCGTAAAGAGTAGGCCGTACGGCAGCTGCCTTGGCAAAATTTACAAAATTAGGAAACCCTACCCGCCACAGAGATACTTATAGAATATATGATTCTTGTATACACACATTGGGATCCTCGTCGGTGTTACGGAGTTCGTGAACTGTGCTGAGATCCTCCTTGTGTGAGCTAAGGGAGGAGATCGGAGCACTGATGGAGTTGTCCGTGTGCAATGAAGATGGTCCATAAAACCAAACCATGATACAATTCTTTATGATACTGCTTAGTTTTTTCCATTGACAAATGTGTGATGCATATGATACTTATGATACTTTTAATATTGTTCAATGTTTTTTGTTGTTGCTTGCAAAGTGTTATTCGTTATGGCTCATATATTTCATCTAATATTAATGAAGTGCCCACATATTAAATGTACTGACCTGTTTCATAACTTCCGTTGACATTGCATTCTGGAGGATTCTGTTTCTCCGAAACGACCATTACTTTTGTCTTCATTACTTCTGTCTTCATTACTTCTGTAGCTATTTAGGCTACACTCTCCAGTTTTACTTTCTGTTTTCAATCAGTACCTCAGTACATGTAACTCGTTTTCACTGTTTGCTACTAGGCTGCATAATCAGCATGCCTCAAACTCTATCACTTCCACCGACTTATATTCCCGGCTCTCTCTCTCTCTCTCTCTCTCTCTCTCTCTCTCTCTCTCTCTCTCTCTCTCTCTCTCTCTCTCTCTCTCTCTCTCTCTCTCTCTCTCTCTCTCTCTCTCTCTCTCTCTCAATATATATAAATATACTGTCTCTCTCTCTCTCAATCTCTCTCTCTCTCTCTCTCTCTCTCTCTCTCTCTCTCTCTCTCTCTCTCTCTCAATATATATAAATATACTGCTCAAAAAATGTTAAAGGCCACTTTCAATTTTTAGGTCATTTCAACTGTGCTGTTTTTTTTAAAACCTGAACATTCAGTCAAAAAAGTTTTGCTGCATTTTGTGTCATGCTTAAACAATGTTTGTTAATCTGACAATAAATCAAATCTGTGTTACGTGTGTGTACCTCCAAGGTCAATCAAATGTACGTGGTGGAAAGGGAAATAATGCATGTTTGAAAATGCTTCCTATGGCAAAGCCTGTTGATAACATTGCTGAAATTTGCTTTTCACGTGCAAGTCGTGACTATAGTGAACACATTTCATCCACTTTTCGGAAGGAACGGGCAATGGGTATGTTTGTAACATTTACCATTTTAGTCATGGCTCAGCTAAGACGCTTGACCAATGTTGACAGATGGAGAGCGATGGCATGGCTGCAGGATGATGTAGGGCTGCGAGAAGTTGCTAGGAGATTAGGAGTTGCCCACTCTGTCATACAAACTCTGCGTGATCGTTATAATGCAACCGGCAGTGTCACAGAACAACGCAGGTCAGGACGTCCAAGGTCTACCACAAGACGGCAACACGCTGACCCATGGCTAAAATGGTAAATGTTACAAACATACCCATTGCCCGTTCCTTCCGAAAAGTGGGTGAAATGTGTTCACTATAGTCACGACTTGCACGTGAAAAGCAAATTTAAGCAATATTATCAACAGGCTTTGCCATAGGAAGCATTTTCAAACATGCATTATTTCCCTTTCCACCACGTGCATTTGATTGACCGTGGAGGTACACACACGTAACACAGATTTGATTTATTGTCAGATTAACAAACATTGTTTAAGCATGCAACAAAATGCAGCAAAACTTTTTTGACTGAGTGTTCAGGTTTTAAAAAAAACAGCTTAGTTGAAATGACCTAAAAATTGAAAGTGGCCGTTAACTTTTTTTGAGCAGTATATATAGCATCCATGAAATTAAATTTATAATGCCCACTTATAACATCTCGCAAAATCCAATGTACTTTGTATGTAACAAGTTCGCGACTGGTGGAGTAATCAAGGACATATAACAATCAATCAAGTGGTAGTTACATCCATGCACCTATGGAACTTTAGCATTCTTGTACTTTAAAATATAAATAATGCAGGGACTTATTATCTGACCTTATTAGTTATTAATATAGCTGTCGCTGACTTGAACAATTTACAAAATTGTCATCTAATTGTTACATGTTTACTGCATATCTGTTAGAGAACGTTTATGAGTGTATCATTCTTTCATAACCTATCAATCACAGACGCTCTCTTGTAATTTAATTAGTTTAATAGTTTATATCTTCTGTGTATCTCGGTGATTAATCATGAAATCTTCAGCCAAACAAGATGTTTATTGATAGTTGTGTCAGTTGTACAATTGCTTTCAGTCGATATTTGTATTCAGTTGTCTCGTTTATAGAATGCGATCATATCATCATCAGGTGCCATCTTTACATTGAAGGTCGGCTGCAATGAATCTCCAACGTTTTCTGTCTCTTGTCTTGATGGTGCACTCTGATAAACTCTTCCCTGTGTCCATCTCTTGATGTTATCTTCCCATTTATAGCTCCGTCTTCCTCTTGCACGTTTGCCTTCAACTCTGTCTTCAGTAATGTGTTTATATCTGTTTACATGGCCAAAATAGTTTAGCTGTCTAATTTTGATCTTCATTAATTCTCTTTGTCATTTCTAGGTTTTCAAGGACCTCTGTGTTTTCTTCTCTTTCCATCAGACGTGACCCGTTCTTCTATGTATTCACATCTGAAAGGCCGCAATTCTTTCTTCTAATTGCTTGTTCTTTATCCATGTTTCTACTCCAAACAGTACTGAAGAAAATAGATAGCATTTGATGGTTCTCAGTTTGAATTTGTGAGTAAGTTTTCTTTATATGTTAGTATCTGTCTCATGTTGTTGAATGCAGCTTTGGCCATTTCTATTCTCTTCTTGGTTTCTGTTTCGTGTCTGCCATTTTCTGTTATTCTACTTTCATCAAATGTATTTCTTGTTTTCAAGTTTAAACAATGTATTTATTGAGTGTTCGCTTCGACGCTTACTTACTCACGCTTACTTACGCACTTGACTTATTCATTCTACTCGTGCCATGGGTAGGGGAAGTTTGCGCGCTTGGCCCAGATGTGATTGCACTGGCTTCGATGAGCCAGTTTTGTTGTAAAATGTCTGTGATGATCTGTCTGCATCTTGGACTTCACCGTGCTCTGAAACCAGATCTTCTACTATTGTAGGCGCAAAGTGGTAACCTATCGGACATCCATTCTCACGCAATGGCAAACCTCTAAAATTGTCAGTCTCTGTATATATACTGTTCAAAAAAAGAAACGCAATATTATTGCAGTGGTAATGGACACCAAATTTCAAACTTGTACCAAAATTTTATTTTACGCAATTAATGTTTCAATCTTGGCATGAAGAAACTTTCAGACTTTAACAATGAAATGATGTTCATTAAATTTGGTTTGGACTTTTATTTTTTGCGACTGAGGCCTCCGTTTCAGTAAGGTGTATGGCCTCCTCTGGCCTCTATCAGAGAACGACATCTCCTTGACATGGATCCGATTAGCCGTTGGATCTGTTGTTGTGGGATGGCTGTCCACTCTTCCCGCAGTGCAAGAGACAACTGTCGGAGATTGGCTGGAGCCACGTCTCGCTGGCGGAGTCGTCTGTCGATTTCATCCCATAAGTGTTCTATGGGGTTCATGTCTGATGACATGGCTGGATACGGAAAAGTCTGGACGTTGTTGTCAGCGAGAAACTGGGTGGTGAGTTGTGCCACATGAGGTCGAGCGTTATCCTGCTGAAAAATTGACCCTCGTGCAGCCAGAAGTGGAAGGACGTGAGGACGAAGAATTTCAGCGACGTATCGTTGGGCATTCAGGCGTCCTTCAATTTACACCAGGTCACTTCTTCCCATGAAGTTGATCGCCCCCCACATCAGTACACCTCCACCACCATGTGGAGGAGCCTCATCAACGCTGTTCTGGGCGTAGCGCTCATGGACTCTGCGGTAAACTCTTCTCCGTCTATCGTGTCGCTGGAGCACAAAAAATTATTCATCACTAAACCAAACCCGTCTCCAGTCATTCCCAACGGTCCATTGGCGATGCTGGTTCGCCCACTGCAGTCGGTTCTGGCGATGCCGGTCCGTAAGATCAGGACCTCTGTAGGGTCTTCTAGCCCAAAGACCAGAGTCGTGCAGCCGGTTCCTGACCGTTTGATCTGAAATTCGAGGAGCTGCTGACATTGACTGGACTGTGGAGGACGCCGATGCAAGTCTGCCACTGAGCCAGTTTCTTGAAATCGCCTCCAAAGGCGACTAAAGGTGCTTCTAACCACATTAAATTGTCTGGCCACTACACTTTGTGACTGTCCAGTCTGTAAACGTCCATAATGATGAGCCGTTGTTCTGTATTTTTTTTTTTTTTTTTTTTTTTTTTTTTTTTTTTTAAACTTTATTTATCTTTCTTTCCACTTTACAATAAAGGTACATTTTGCATGAAGTACAAAAGAAATGCAAAAAAACAAAAGCATTGCTTGTTACATATGAAACCTCGTGTGCACTCACACTTCCATTATGTACTTACACAAGTTACAAGTAAAAAAAAATAAAAGAATAACTGAAAAAAACAAATACTTAGAAAAACAAATTAAGATATTAAGTAATATAGATTTTATATAGGCTTAAAGAGTAAAGTGGAATAAAAAAAGTTGATTTAATTTTAAAGAAGAAAGAAAATTTGAATTGGTTTAGAGCTAAGTAAAATCCTATATAGTTCCTTGTATTTTACATGTACACTTGAAACTACTGATTAGACACTCCGAAAAGAGCCAAAGCATTTAAGAAGGAAACTGAAGAAGAGAAGAAGCCTGGAATCTGCACCTATATACCGATATATACGTACACACACATACATACATTCGTTCTGTTTATTCCTAATTTATTTTCTTTTTCAATTAAAACTAAAAACCAGTACAATTTTATAGTACATATAACCACTCACTCGTACTCGCACTCACTGGCCCACTTAAAAGAAAGTTTCCATATAAACTCGCTCACAAACACATTGGAAATTTCACCCCATAAAGCCAAAAAATGGCTATCATTTTTTAACATATGTACAATCAAATCTGGGTTGAAATTACTTTCCGTTTTTTTTTTTTTTTTTAACACGTACACTACTTATACATTTCCCTTAAAATACAATTGCAGTATATGCAAAAAAAGTATAGTGTTTGTCTTTTTTTTTGAAGATTACGTCAGCTGGGTTAAATGCTTTGTTTTCTGGGTGAAAATATGTAGAAACAGTTTTGCATTAAAGACCCTTTGCTCGTAGAGGGCTTTATTTCTACACATCCATGCCAGATGTCTATATTCTGCTAGAAATGTTTGTAAATGTAATTCAATGTGTGGAGTCATCCTTGGAAGGATGCAGAGCATAACTGCTTTATACATATCTACTTCTGTTGTTGCATACTTTTGTAATATCTGTTTCAAAGTGTTCACAGTTTGTGTCACTGTGTCGCAATAAAAGAAAATGTGTTCCTCTGTCTCCATGAAGTTTAATCTACAGAGTTTACATTTTATTCGTACTGTGATTTTTTTCTTTTCTCTATACATGATTGGTGTTGAATTAAATAATAATCTATAAGTTATTTCTTTTACCCTTGGTGATGTGTTTGTTTTATGTAACTGAAAGAAAACCTGCGAGTAGTCTGATATACCATATTTATATCCTCTTTTTATTCTTTGGTAAAGCGGAGGTTCCTGTGCTAACACTAAATCTTGATATATCTCTTTAGTTGTTCGGTGTATTGTTTTTTCTTTTCCTTGTATGCATGCGACGCATTGTTTATAGAAATTAGGTAAGACTCCGGAATGGTGCGGTGCTGTATTGTTAAATTTACATAATTTTGCTAATGGTAGTCCAACATAGTAGTGTGCTAAAGGATATCCCTGTGGTTCATTTATTATACTACTTATAAATTTGATTCTCATAGCTTGAATTTTGGTGGATATATCTTGTAGGGATATTCCTCCTCTTGCTTTGTTCTGTATTAATGTTTTATGTTTTATGTTATGTATTGTGTGACGGAAAATGAAATGTCTGATTAAAGAATTTATTTTTATTAGAGTTCTTTTTGGAGGGTTAAAAATATTGGATATATATAGTAGCTTTGGAATAACATATGTGTTTACTATGATGCCCCTACCGAATATTGTAGCGTTTTTATATTTGTAACATTCTAATTTCTTTTTCAGTTTTTAAGATTACGTTTTTCCACATTTCTTTGTTTGTTTTATATGGTATAGACATGAAATTTACTCCATATACTTTCATGTTGTTAGTTTGTGTTAGCTGTAGGGGAAAGTCTGTTTTGTTAGCCCAATGTCCTATGCCCATTATTTGTGATTTTTTAATGTTGATTTTTGAACCGCTAGTTATGCTAAATGTATCGAAAGTATCTAAAATGTTTTTTATTGATAATCTGCTTGAGGGGAAGAAGATTGTGTCATCCGCGTATGCTATTAGTTTCTTTTCACCTATACCTGGCACATGGACGCCTTTAATACTTGTATTTTTCCTGATGCTCTCTAATAAAGGTTCCAACACAAGTACATATAGTAAAGGAGACATTGGGCAACCTTGTCTGACTGATCGAGTGAGAGGAATTGTTTCAGATATATTGTGATTTATCAGCAATCTGCTTTCCGGTGCTTTGTATATGATTTTTATCCAAGATCTGAAATACTGGCCGAAATTATTTTCTTGTAAAATTTTGTGCAAGAAGGCATGTGAAACCCTATCAAAGGTGTTTTTTTTTATCTATGGACATTATTGCTGCAGGTGTGTTTTTGTCATGCGTGTATTGAATGATATCCCGAATGAAATGTGTATGTTTGTTTACGTTTCTGTTTTTAACTCCACATTGTTGATCCTGATGGATGAGTTTATGCATAAAGGGTTGTAGTTTTAATGTTAAGGCTTTGGCAAGAATTTTGTAATCTGTATTAAGGAGAGAGATTGGTCTGTAATTTTGCATGTATTTCTTGTCTGTACTTACTTTGTGTATTAATGTTATGTAGGACTGGTTTAAACTAGCGGGGAGTTCTTCTTTCTTAAAAGCTTCGTGAAGTGTTTTTAAAAGGAGAGGTCCGAGTAGGTGAAAAAATTTCAAGTAGAATTCCACTGATAGACCGTCAGGACCAGGGGTTTTTTGTTTTTGTAGTGTGTTTAAGGCGGACTGTAGGTTGTTTATTGTGAGAGGCTCATCCATAATGTTTTTCTCGTAGTCATTCAACCGTGAGCTGTAGGCTGGGGAGAATTGTTCTGTTGGTGACTGTGTAGGGTCCTGAGTGTATAATTGCGAATAAAACTCGTGAAAGGCTTGGGTTATTTCCGGGGTGGTTGTTAATTCTTTGTTTTCTTTATCAGCAATTTTGTGTATTTGTCTGCTTTTTTTGTATATTTTGTTCTATTGCTAGAAATTGTTTACTCGGTGTCTCTTGTATTGGGACGTATGGTCTGGTTCTTACTTGAGCCCCGTTAAATGTGTATTGGTCATACTTTGTTATTTCTTCTTGTAGTGAAAAAATTTGTGGGGCGTTTCTGTCTAACTTTTCAGTTAGAAATAGTGCTTTTTCTAACATCTGTTTTTGTTTTTTTTTTAAATACTTTTTTGTATGAACGTTGCAATAGACTGTGTTACTTCTTTGATTGTTCCTTTTAGCAAATCCCAGTATTGTGTTATGTTTTCTGTTGGTACATTACTGTCGTAGTCTTGAATGAGTTTTGCCACAGTTTTGACATAAAATTCATTTTGTAATAGTGAATTGTTAAACTTCCAGTGGGGAGATCTTTTCGTAAGGTTTATATGTTCTTTTCCGTTGACCGTTAGAAGGACTGCTTTGTGATCCGAAAAGTTGGTAGTATGATTTATATTTCTTATTTTATTAATGGTATAACTACTATGTATATAAAATCTGTCCAGCCTCGAAGAACTTCCAAAGGGGCGTGTTCTATCTGTGTATGTTGTTTCTGTTCCTTTTGGGTATTTTTTCCTGTATGCGTCTGATAAGTCGAGTTCCTCTAAGATGTCTTGTAGTATGTCTATTTGTTTATGTTCTGTCTTTCTTTCTTTGTTCCTTGACTGTATTTTCGCTCCTACTCTATCCATTTCATGTAATACTATGTTAAAATCTCCTCCTATTATGACTCGATTTCCTTTATAATGTTGAGTTACCGTATCTGATAGTGTTTGGTAGAAGTGAAATTGTCGTGTCCTGACTGCTGGGGCATAAACGTTTATTAATGTGTGTGTATCTGTGTGATCGTTTGAATTTCTTATTTGTATTATTGCAAATCTACCTTCTCTATCTTTATTTTTATGTGTTATTTCCCATTGATCTGAAGTCTGTAAGATAGCTACTCCTGTGTGTGATGTTCCTAGGCTAAAATGTGTATCTCGTAAACCTAGGATTGTTGTGATGCGGTTTGCACGTGATTCATCATTTACAAGGGTTTCTTGTAGAAAAACAAAGTCTGGTTTGTATGTTTGTATTAGGGCTACAATTTTATCTGTCTTATTTGCGAGACCTCTCACATTGAGGGTCATAACGGTTAGAATGCTTGTCATTGTTGGGAAGAATTAATTTTGTTGTGTTTATTTAAACCGAATTCTCTAGTACATAGTATAATACACAGTTTCGAAGTTATAAGGGTATGAAAAACAAACATTACCTTCATGAAATCCATACAGACACTTGCATATACACCTGTGCTTATATATTTAACTATGTATCTATTCATACTTATATCTACACAACTTGAGTGTGCCCAAGAGGGAATTGTGAATGTATAAAGATAGATCAGTAATGTTTTTAAATATTCACGAGTTCCCTTTCTGTCCGTTCGCATCGTCCCTTTACCACACCACGTTCTTAAGTGGGAGTTCATTTTGTATGTTTCAAAAAGTCTGAGTTTGTATAAGTGCGTTTTCGTTGTCATCCATCCTTAAGGCAGTTTCATCACAATTTGGGTCGTAGTAACCTTCTTCAGCTGTGAGGGTAGCCCAGGGAGGGGAGGTGTAATGCTTGAAAGGCGTGTCTGGAGCCGAATCACTTGAACTATTCTTTTCTTTCTGTATGCTGGGGTGACTTATGCTGGTCCCTGGCGTGGGTTGAGGAGATGGCTGTGTTGTTCTCCTGATTTTCGTCTGTGTAGTTTTCTTTTTGTTTTGTTTTCTCTTGTTGACAAATAATGTGAACCTGTCATTGGTATTGCTTTCAAAATCCGATTCTGACAACATAACGTTATTTATGTTTTCTGAAGAGTTGTTGACAACTGGCAGGATGGTTGTTTGGGTCTCCTGTGTCGGTGGTACAGGTTGTACCTGTTCTGTAGTTTGTTCCTTGACCGGAGCTGCATTGAGAGTCGCTACCTGGGTTTTTTTTCCGGGGGCATTGGTTAACCCAGTGATTATCTTGTCCACACATCGCACATGGTGTGCGTCGACCTGGGATGGTGACGAAGACTTTCAGGTTTTTCTCCTGGCCTTGTGATTGTAATTTCATGTTTATATAATGGGGAATGTCTCTTGTTGGGTTATACAGAAAAGCCCACTTATCTGACGCATTTTGAATTTGAAAGGCCGCGGCCTCTTTATCCCCCGTGATAGAGGCAACGATTGAAAGTACTGCTTCTTTTTTAATCGTTGGGGGTAGCCAGTTCAACACACCCTTTGCTTTCTCCTTTTCTTGGTGTTCAATGATGATGGACATTTTTGGGTTGTCCCACTCGAACTTTTTGCCATGTAAATTCTTATAGTGGGTGATATGCGCCGAAGTGGTTAAAGTCGCGTACCACTTTAAGGGGTCAGCAAAGCGATAAAGGGCTGCGATGCCTCTTGGGCCAACTCCTGCTGGTCCAGTCAAAATACTTGAAATAAAAGAGTACGACGCCCTTGCTGCCTGTGGACCGGAGGTTGTTAACACCAGCGTACCAGGTCTGTGGAGTAAACCACCCTCAAAAGCCTCATCCATATTTAGAGTAATTTCTGGAATTTCCATGTTGGATTGTTATTTGTCTAAACCAATATCCACTAGGAAAGAAAACACACACACTCGCACAAAAATCAGCACGAGAAATCCGAGTAGAAAGGACAAGTAAATCCAAACCTATGCTACTGCAGCTAGTCTCAAATCCATGCTTGCGCATTGAATTTTCAACTGAATTTATTCGAGAAGCGTCAATCTTTTATAGGCATTCAATAATATGGTCAGAGAGTTTTGTGTTCAGTAAGTTTTACGGGATTCTCATGAACCTGTCACGAGTTATTGTCAAAAATGTTGTTTTGACCTTGACCTCTTTCATGACCTCACGAATCATGAGGTGAGTACAATTCAGGTAACCACGAGAAGTTAATGACCAGGTGGACACAGCCGTTAGGTTGACTGATGTCCAATCAGCGAATATCTTTTATAAAAGTAACACCAAAAAAGTTGCGTTTCTTTTTTTTTTTGAACAGTATAGTTGATGCACGATGTAGTTCCTATAATTTGTGTGCGTGTGTCAACAATTCTCATTCTCTCTTCTGGTAACATTAATGGCTTTTCTTAAGCATCTGATCTTGCATGATGCGATTTATTTTTCTCCTGTGCTTTGGTTAGGGACCATGTTTGACACTGATAGCAAAGAGCTGGTAAGAATATTCTGTTTGTCAGCAGTCTTTTCGTTTATATACTGATATTCGGATATTTAAGTAATGGTGAATGTTGGTGAGTCACTGTACTGGTTTTTTGACATCTGGACTTTACTTTCTAGGGATGCACTGAAAATCATACACCGTGCGTTGCGCTTTCCTTCTTGTCTACTCCACTCCTCATGTCCGTCGCATGGAAGAAAGTCGCATCACTAAAGAAATTTTCTACGCACACCTGGCAGATGGCAAAAAAAAACAACAACAAAAAGCAGCTAGGCGACTGCAACTGAGGTTCGAAGATGGGGGCAAGAGAGACATGAAGGAACCTGGAAGGATGAAGCTGCTGATCGCACCAAGTGGCCATCTCCGTACGGCACCACCTCAGATTAGGCGAAAAGAACCTCTCACAACAACCAGAAGAAAAAAAGAACATGCGGAAAGAAACACCAGAAAAAACAGCTGGAGGCTATCATCTATGGGGCGCATTCCCAGTCAGTTATGACTGAAGGAGACTTATTATTACTCCCCCCTCCCCCTCCCCCCATCCAATTAGCACATAATTATTGAAGATCTCCTTGCCTGTGTGTCATTTTTTTTTTCTTAGGTCTACAAGGCTTAGTATTTCTTTCTTTGTCTTCTTTCCTGAAGTTTATTAATTCTGGTTCCTTGTCACCTAGCTAACTTCTTCTTCTTCGTTCGTCCTGAAAAGGACGTTGGTTGCGCTGTGTCCGTTTACAGCGAAGCTGCGATATTTGCGCTTTTCGGCCGACACATCCGGCTTCAGCACGGCATTTTTGGGACCGGGTTAGCCTTCCCTCTTGGATCCCTACTCGCTCAGCCAGACTGCAGTGATGCAGCCTGTTTCCAGGACCACCACTTGGAGGTGGAGTAGGGTCTTGGTCAGCTCTGGTTCGCTGACCCTGACGCAAGCAGTCTAGCTATGGGTCGCTAACTGCATTTCTCACTGTTGACGCGTTAGCTAACTAACATTCAATATCGCTTTTTAGTAGCATATTTTTTTTTTTTTTTTTTGGTAGCCTTTCAAAGTTTTGGATTCTAATTCCGTTGGTAACCGTCCGTTTATGCTCCGATTTAGACTTTTCAGCCATAGAATACCCACTGTCAACTTGCTAGGCCAATCATAGCAGTGTCATAGCCTCGTTGACCAGAGACTTTTCAGGGTGGCCCGGGTCTGGCGTTTTTGCCTCCCGTAGTGGTCCAGTGGAATAACCCACATCATACTTGACCTGAGTCTAGGAGTCCCTTACTTTGACCTATTTCCACCTGATGCGATGTGGGATTTCTCAGCAAGAAAAATAAATAAAAATAAATGAATAACTAATGAAGATCTATTACAACAAACCTTTGATGTGGATGCGGCCAGACCGTTCGAGAGCCCAAATGAAGCCTGGGTCGTTTCATATTGTGAGATCCTCTCACTGTTTGGGAAGAGGGGCTCAAGTAGAGGATCGTATATCCTTTTCAGAGGGGAACGCCTCTTTCCCCCCCCCCCCCCCCCCCAACCATAAGTTGAGGTCCGGATCAAATGGACTCCTGCGCCCCCACCCCCTCCCCTCGGCGGCGCTCTCGTATAATCTGGATACGGTCGTGTAAAGAAAGCACTGTTATTATAAATCTTAGGCAGTGTGTAACAACATACGTTAAGCGTGTCACCGAATAAACACTATCAACAAACACATCAGATGATACATTTTTTCTCTGTGCGAATTGTCAATAAAATATTTTAATCATTCTTAGAATCTCCATCAGGTGTCATCCTGCTCTGATATTTCTCTCCGATTTGTTTACTTTCGGGCACTGCATCGACTTGCTTTGCATGTAAAGCGGAAATGAAATTTGGAGGAATAAAAACGTGCAACGGAATTTTATAAACAGGCTTTTTCACATTATTATGTGTTTTATTCCGTGACGAAATGCATCTACAAAAATTAAGGTTAGTTATCGACAAATATTATTACTCTAAACTATTCCAAAAGTAAATGTTGTTTACCAAACATCTGAACATTAAGCATGTGGATCTGATATTCAAATATAACCCTTCTTAGATGCTTCTCATAATGAAACTCTTATTTTCTTTGTCCTCCAAGCTGCCAGATCTCAAACTTCTTAGGGCAATCACAATTTGTGTACTCTCCTTTCTCTGCCTTCTCAGCTTTCTGTATGTTACTATTTTCACTTCTCATGTGTTGTCCACCTAACTTCTTTCAAGAAGAGAACCATATAGATTAAATTATTTCAAGAAGAGAACCATATAGATTAAATTATTTCAAGAAGAAAACCATATAGATTAAATTATTTCAAGAAGAGAACCATATACTCGTAGATAATAATTATTTCAAGAAGAGAACCATATAGATTAAATTATTTCAAGAAGAGAACCATATACTCGTAGATTAATTTATTTCAAGAAGAGAACAATATAGATTAAATTATTTCAAGAATAGAACCATATAGATTAAATTATTTCAAGAAGAGAACCATATAGATTAAATTATTTCAAGAAGAGAACCATATAGATTAAATTATTTCAAGAAGAGAACCATATAAATTAAATTATTTCAAGAAGAGAACCATATACTCGTAGATTAAATTACTTCTAGAAGAGAACCATATAGATTAAATTATTTCAAGAAGAGAACCATATAGATTAAATTATTTCAAGAAGAGAACCATATAGATTAAATTATTTCAAGAAGAGAACCATATAGATTAAATTATTTCAAGAAGAGAACCATATACTCGTAGATTAAATTATTTCAAGAAGAGAACCATATAGATTTAATTTTTTCAAGAAGAGAACCATATAGATTAAATTATTTCAAGAAGAGAACCATAAAGATTAAATTATTTCAAGAAGAGAACCATATAGATTAAATTATTTCAAGAAGAGAACCATATAGATTAAATTGTTTCAAAAAGAGAACCATATGATTAAATTATTTCAAGAAGAGAACCATATAGATTAAAATATTTCAAGAAGAGAACCATATAGATTAAATTATGTCAAGAAGAGAACCATATAGATTAAATTATTTCAAGAAGAGAACCATATAGATTAAATTATTTCAAGAAGAGAACCATATTGATTAAATTATTTCAAGAAGAGAACCATATAGATTAAATTATTTCAAGAAGATAACCATATAGATTAAATTATTTCAAGAAGAGAACCATATAGATTAAATTATTTCAAGAAGAGAACCATATAGATTAAATTATTTCAAGAAGAAAACCATATAGATTAAATTATTTCAAGAAGAGAACCATATAGATTAAATTATTTCAAGAAGAGTGTATTCATTAAGTTAAGAATGCATCAATTCGAAAGTACTTGTGAAGGTAAGCCAGTCCCATAGCAGGTGCTGTCGTTGGAGAGTGATGTGTTAGAGACTTCACCATACTATGTCTAGCTTTTTTTTATGAGGTATGGTGACCAGTTCCCTTCATCTTGCCTTTTCTTTCCCTTACTCAAGAGCAGAGTCAGTTACCCATTTAAAGCCAGATACACTGGAGCGAGACAATACCAGTAACTTCGCCGCCGAAAAACCAGCACTCTAACCGCTTAACCAGTCTGGCGCTTCTATACTGTTATAATTGCATTATTGCAGGGCAGAAATGTAAAAACGTAATGGTGCATATTTCTGTACCCTGTTGAAATGAAAATTTCATTTGTTCGTTCAGTTCCCCAAATTTTAAAGAATTGAGTTATATCGATAATTTTGTCGCCCACACTGTTAATTCCATGTGTTTGTTTTGAAACGTTTTCTTTTGGATTGTTTTGTTCAATCAGTGGCCACACAAAAAAAAATAATAGCGTTTTGCTCTGCTGTCTATAGTATATGCTATCAGTTTTAGTTTAGTTGTTTAGTAATATGATTAGCGCAGGATTTGTTCTTTTGCCCGGTGTGGTTAAGTTACAGAGGATCTCAGGGGAGACACCGAAATAATAGGACAACTGCTTCATCAGACATGTAGGAGATGATTAATGTGTGGGCGTGCAAAAGGCTGTGCATCGTGTAAATCAAATTGCTATAGAAACCGTTGCTAATAGATTAGCACGAGATTATCAAGCATTTGTGTTCTGGGGATAAGCTGCCTTTGTTGGCTCCGTGTTCCATAAAAAGAGAAAAAATAAAAATAACGAAGAATCTGTTTCTCATTGCAGCTGCTTTATAAAGTAAAAAAAAAAATCACCTACTACAGAACCTCAGTATCTGCTGCCCTGGTCATCCTTCTTATGTCTTTACCAACTTGTTAGAAAGATTCTGCTCCTCACTCTCAATTCCTGCTATTTTGTCCAATTTCCTGTAACGAGTCAACAATTAAAGTGCTCATGTATCCTGCGTTTAGGTGCTTGTGTAGAATAGAAGGACTGAAATGGTATGACAAAGTCACAAATGTGGAACTGATGACAAGAACCAGACAAGTGCCAGTGGAACAAGAGATGAGAAGAAGACGCTGGCGATGGATAGGACACATATTGAGGAAACCTGTTGATAGCATTACAAGGCAGTTCTTGTTCTGGAATCCACAGTCTTGTCTGGTTCTTGTCATCAGTTTCATATTAGTGATCTTGTCGTACCACGTCAATCCTCCTATTCCAAGCAAGCACACATTTACGAAATTGTGTAGCTTTTTTGATTGTTGTTTTTGTTGCTCTCCATGTTTCAGAGCCATACAATAGGACTGACTTAACATATTTTTCATTGCAGCTGTTTTTGGATATATCACCCATCACAGTACTTCAATATCTCTTGTCCTGGTCACAATTCTTTAGTCCTTTGCCATCTTTTTAGAAAGCTCTTCTACTCCCAATGTCATTTCCTGTCATCCATATTCCTGTAACAAGTCAACAGTTTAAGTGCTCATATTTTGGCGTCTTGAAACTGCGTGTCAGCATCACCGGTGCTAGCAAGAGTAGTGTTAACTAATTTCACTGAACACTTGCAGGAAACAGTTTACGCTTACTCATCTTATACTAGCTCTTTATTCTACTTCTTCCTTGCCTTTTAGCTTCATATGGAGCATCAGTTCTTTATATGCCTGTCTTTCTTGAGCTGTCTTTTCAAATTATTTCCATGACTTCTTCAGCCGTCGTATATCTTTGTCTAGTTCTGTCTCAGTACAAAAGTTAACTTGAGCTTTCATTGCATTGAGAAATACCCGATATTTGAAGATCAAAATATATCAGGTCCAAGACAAAAATCTGAATTGTGTATGCAAAAATCAAGACAGTGCTATTGTGTGGCTCTGGAACATGGAGAACAACAAAAACAACAATAAAAAGATACAGAATGTCATAAATGGATGCTTGCGTAAAATAAAAGGATTGAAGTGGGATGACAAGATAACCAGTGTGGAGCTGATGACAAGATAACCAGTGTGGAGCTGATGATTAATAACCAGTGTGGAGCTGATGACAAGATAACCAGTGTGGAACTGGTGACAAGATAACCAGTGTGGAACTGATGACAAGATAACCAGTGTGGAGCTGATGACAAGATAACCAGTGTGGAGCTGATGACAAGATAACCAGTGTGGAACTGGTGACAAGATAACCAGTGTGGAACTGATGACAAGATAACCAGTGTGGAACTGATGACAAGATAACCAGTGGGGAGCTGATGACAAGATAACCAGTGTGGAGCTGATGACAAGATAACCAGTGTGGAGCTGATGACAAGATAACCAGTGTGGAGCTGATGACAAAATAACCAGTGTGGAGCTGATGACAAGATAACCAGTGTGGAGCTGATGACAGGATAACCAGTGTGGAACTGGTGACAAGATAACCAGTGTGGAGCTGATGACAAGATAACCAGTGTGGAGCTGATGACAAGATAACCAGTGTGGAGCTGATGACAAGATAACCAGTGTGGAACTGATGACAAGATAACCAGTGTGGAACTGATGACAAGATAACCAGTGTGGAACTGATGACAAGATAACCAGTGGGGAGCTGATGACAAGATAACCAGTGTGGAACTGATGACAAGATAATCAGTGTGGAACTGATGACAAGATAACCAGTGTGGAACTGATGACAAGATAACCAGTGTGGAGCTGATGACAAGATAACCAGTGTGGAACTGGTGACAAGATAACCAGTGTGGAGCTGATGACAAGATAACCAGTGTGGAACTGGTGACAAGATAACCAGTGTGGAACTGGTGACAAGATAACCAGTGTGGAGCTGATGACAAGATAACCAGTGTGAAACTGGTGACAAGGTAACCAGTGTGGAACTGATGACAAGATAACCAGTGTGGAACTGATGACAAGATAACCAGTGTGGAGCTGATGACAAGATAACCAGTGTGGAACTGATGACAAGATAATCAGTGTGGAACTGATGACAAAATAACCAGTGTGGAGCTGATGACAAGATAACCAGTGTGGAGCTGATGACAAGATGACCAGTGTGGAGCTGATGACAAGATAACCAGTGTGGAACTGGTGACAAAATAACCAGTGTGGAGCTGATGACAAGATAACCAGTGTGGAGCTGATGACAAGATAACCAGTGTGGAATTGATGACAAGATAACCAGTGTGGAACTGATGACAAGATAACCAGTGTGGAACTGATGACAAGATAACCAGTGTGGAACTGATGACAAGATAACCAGTGGGGAGCTGATGACAAGATAACCAGTGTGGAACTGATGACAAGATAACCAGTGTGGAACTGATGACAAGATAACCAGTGTGGAACTGATGACAAGATAACCAGTGTGGAACTGGTGACAAGAACCAGGCAGGTGGTAGTGGAACAATAAATGGGAAGAAGACGCTGGAGATTGATAGGACACACATTGAACATCACCACAGTCCATGTTCTAGAATCAGGGTAGGAAGAGCAAAGAACATGTGGAAAAGAGAACCAGAGGCAGGAATGAATGAGATGAAGAAAACATGGAAATACTTTGAGCTCAGGCACGGGACAGGAAGACTTTTTTGGCATACGTTTGTTGATTCCTACGCTGCTTGGGGAGTTGAAAAGTGAAAGAAGAAGAAGTCCCTCCTTCCATTGTGCTTTTGGGTCACTCTGTTTCTTCTACCCTACCGATTCCAGAAAACTGACAGTTTTATGGTGCTTTTAGGTGACATTGGTGAATAGCCATAAGAAACATGTTCCGACCCACATTACGTTAAATGGGCAAACTTTCGAAGAAGTTAACACCTTTAAATATCTGGGGTCCACTATATGTAGTGATGGAAGATCAAGTAAAGAAATCAAGACAAGACTTGAGATGGCCTCAGCTGCCATGACAAGGCTGAATGTGATCTGGAAAAGTAACATCAGTTTTCCTGTGAAGATCAAATTATACAAATCACTTGTATTATCTATTCTCTTGTATGGTTGTGAGGGCTGGACACTCACTGCAGATACGGAGCGAAGGATTCAGACTTTCGAGTATAAATGTTATAGAAGAATTTTGCGCATTTGCTATAAAGAGCACAAAACAAATATCTATGTTAGAGAGAAAATAAACACCTATGCAGGCCACCAAGAACCACTTTTGTCAGTAGTGAAACGTCGAAAGCTTGCCTGGTTTGGGCATGTAACTCGTCATGACTCCCTTTCGAAAACGATCCTCCAGGGAACAGTCGAAGGTAAACGGAGAAGAGGAAGGCAAAGAAAATCCTGGGCTGATAACATCAAAAAATGGGCAGGGCACGGTTTTTCCACACTTATACGCATTGCTGAGGATAGAGAGCAGTGGGGGACCCTGTCTGCTGATGCTTCCACCATGGCACCCCTACGACCCATGACGGGTTACGGGTTGAGATGATGATGATAGGTGACATCGTCGGCGTTCGCCCTATCTACATCCAGGGTCATTTCCTCACCTTTTGTCCCAGTTGTATTTGTCTGCTTCTTTCCATCACTTCTAGATAGATGAATCTGCCGTACTACTTTCATCCATCCATTCTGAACATCATCCCCTTTATTAACCTCTGTAACTGTTGTATTATCGTTCTTGTTCTCTTCCGCGGTTTCAGTCATACAGTAGAACGATCTTACCATTAGAGTTGACAATTCTTATTTTTATGTGCGATTTGATCTCATAAGACTTCATCTATTTTTAATACTTTGAAAAGCCCTTTGTTTCATCAAGCTGTGTGTAATGTCAGTAACGTTGTAGAAGGGGAAAACAAGTAACAACAAGAGCTAGTTCGTTTAGTCCAGAAGAATCCATCTGTGAACAATGTTAAAAAACACGTTTACTGGATTGCAAGAAATGTAATCAAAACAAATTACAACTGCAGACATATCAATAACTATACTGTACAAATGACTATGTTAAATCAGACAGCCACTAACATTGTCAACTGCTGAAATTTGCTTGAGTTTCCAAAACTTCAAAAGTCACTAAAACAGTTTACTACTAGGACGAACACCAGTATATAATTCAGGGGTTCTTAACCTTTCTTGGGACATGGACCTTTTGAATGTCCGGTGGAGACTGTGGTCCCATTTGAATGTCTGGTGAAGACTACGGTCCCCTTTGAATGTCTGGTGAAGACTACGGTCCCCTTTGAATGTCTGGTGAAGACTACGGTCCCCTTTGAATGTCTGGTGAAGACTACGGTCCCCTTTGAATGTCTGGTGAAGACTACGGTCCCCTTTGAATGTCTGGTGAAGACTACGGTCCCCTTTGAATGTCTGGTGAAGACTACGGTCTTCTTTGAATGTCTGGTGAAGACTACGGTCCCCTTTGAATGTTTGATGAAGACTACGGTCTTCTTTGAATGTCTGGTGAAGACTACGGTCCCCTTTGATTGTCTGGTGAAGACTACGGTCCCCTTTGAATGTCTGGTGAAGACTACGGTCCCCTTTGAATGTCTGGTGAAGACTACGGTCTTCTTTGAATGTCTGGTGAAGACTACGGTCCCCTTTGAATGTCTGGTGAAGACTACGGTCCCCTTTGAATGTCTGGTGAAGACTACGGTCCCCTTTGAATGTCTGGTGAAGACTGTGGTCGCCTTTGAATGTCCAGTGAAGACTACGGTCCCATTTGCTTGTCCGGTGAAGGCTACGGACCTTTTTTTTTTAAAAACAAAATGTACATAGACTCATAATTAAAGTGTTTGTATTCAAATAATTCATTTTATTACAAAGAAAAATTGTAAAGCTTACATATACTCATACTGAAATGCAAAAACAATCTTTAAGTAGAATATATTTCTTTAATTAAGTGCAAAAAATATATGATAATTTTTCGAGTAAAAACTTTGGTGAAAATAACATTCCAATTTTAGATTATGTGCACTGACCCCTAAATTCCACATATAACCCTATGGGTTCCGTAGACTACAGATTAAGAAAGCCAGATATAATTGAACGTAGACGAGAATTCTGTATCTTCATCTTTCTGTTATTGTTTGCTGGTCGAAACCTTGCTTTGAAGCGTAGCATTGACGTTGGGGTTGATTATTTGTTTCCAATTGGGTGTTAAAACTGCAGACTGATGTGTCATATTGTGTTTCTTCTAGATGTCTATCACGACCTGGATCCATCTACTTCCGTGTCGACGTCCATATCTGATGTCTTTATTCTTAGACTTAGGCTCTATGTACGATTGTGCTGCTGATTGATCGTGTTTCAATATTAGTTTATATTGTATTTTTGAAAATGTTCTTCACTGTGATCTCTTCGTTTCACACTAGATCTTTTCGTGCTTTGTTAGCTGCGTGTATCTAACAAATGTGTAGACAAAAAAAAAAAAAAAAAAAAAAAAAAAAATCTACTACTATCTCAGGCATGTCGTAAGAGGCAACTAATATGAGCTTAGGTATGAGACTGGCAACCTTGTCATGTAAAATACATTGCTTCAGACACCACCGCTGCAAGATCACGTGTTTTGAAGTAGTCTTCTTCAATGAGGTCTCTCTGGTTATTGTCCTCGTCTAATGTTAGTTGCACACAGTTTGTATAAATATTGTTTCCATTTTGTTTATTCTCTGTACTCATTCATGTCTTTAGATATTTCAAAATCGGGGTGAGGTGGTAATGTGACAGTGTAAGTGCTCACGACACGACACCACTTAGAGGTATGAGACTGATGTTAGGTGTCAGAATGCTGACCTAACAATATCTCATCATTTCTGATTTATTTTCTTCCAAGTTGATTTTTCATCAACTAGCCTATTCTGCCAGAGGTGTTGATTCTTGGATGATGTGTCAATAGTCCAGGTTCGTTCGTATCCTTCTACGATGGTGTGATGTGTGACTTTACATATAGTGGTAGATTAATAATTCAAATCCAAACAAATCTTCAACGGTTAGAGATTGAGTCAAATGCATGACCACCAATCAGTTAAATTAAATTAAAACTTGTTTAACTAACAACTTTGACAGGCAATTTTACAAACAATTCAATTTCTGTGTTGCAAATGTAGAGTCTTTGTATATCTTTAGTTTTCCGTCCTTTACCTCAATAACTTCTGGTACATATGTCTCCTGACAATATTCTGTCTTTCTATTCTCGTTAGGGAGCTCCTTGGGCGTAATGGTTAGATATGTCTCTACTTCTTCTTGTAACTTAGTTATCGTGAAATCTATATGTCTCTCTTCTCTAGACATGTGTAGTCTACCTAATGTTCTCTAGAATACTTCTAATTTAAATCGAGAGTGTACTTACGATCATATACACTGGAGAAGGGATAACTACACTTTTCTCACTAATGTAAAAAATCGTTGTCAACTTCTTAAAGACTGTTCCGATATCTTCAGAATAAATGTCTTGATCGTTGGAGCCGGACTTTTGTGGCAGACTGGGTGAGCGCCAAGTTGCAACAACTACCTGTTAAAACCACGTCCATGTGCTATGGCTCTCTAAGTACAACTGATTCCTAGTTTATTAGATTTTGTTAACTTAGGGTGGTGCGTGATCTCGCCACCTTTTGATTGGTTATCTTAATATTTTATAATTTATTTCATTGGGCTCAGCTTCGCTGTTCCATAGACAATCTTGGCTATTCCCATTTGCGTCACTATTTTGCTAGGCAACTCCCGCCTTAGAAAGCGTTGGGCTGCCCACTTGAACTAGTTTCAGTTTCGCTCTTATTTTATAAAAAGCGTAACTTACATTTTCATTTGATGAATTATCGTACTTGCTTTTTTATTCTAAGTCATATTAATAGCACGGATAATACTAGGGTAGGCCATCCGGCCACAGTAAAGCATTTTATTTTCTTGTTAAATTCTTATCTCAATCTCTGGTCTAATCTTCCCATCTATTTATTTCTTCTCTACTTTGTTTGTCGCAGAGAACTTCTAACACTTTCCCCTGTGCTAGCTGCATTCCATAGTGGGGGTCTATAACGTGTATCCATATGTTTCATACCTCTCCATCTGATCTTTTATGTCCCTCCCAGTTTTCTATTCTGTGTTCCATTATAAGCCGACTTGTTTGCTTACACTTACCTGGCAGCTTCTTTGTTCTGCTTGTACAGATCCCTGTGATATATTCTTTGACTGCAGTTCTGGCCCTTTTCAACCTTGTCAGTGTGTTTCTTAAAGAAACCTGCGCCAGATTACTTCATAGACCATGGGTCGGAGTAGCTAAGAGGTATGGTGTCCGCCTCGAATTCTAGAGGTACCGGGTTCGATTCCCAGTAGAGGTAATATAAGTTAAGGAAATTTTTTTTCAGAACCAGTTGTCCTAATCATGTCATACTTCCTTCCCCCTGGTCTCAAGGGTAATGAGATAGGATGCTTAGCCTTCTCGAATAAGGGCGAAAAAACTAGGAGGTCCCATGTGCAAGTTACGCACGTTAAAAATCCCACGGCAGTTGGAAATCGTAAAGAGTAGGCCATAAGGCCGCTGCCCTGGCAAAATTTAAAGATTAGAAACCTACCCACCAAATATATTTATAGAATGTGTGATTCCTATATACACACATTTAGATTATCGCCGGTGCTACGGAGTTCATGCACTGCTGAGATCCTCTTTGTACGATCTAAGGGAGGAGATCGGAGCACTTATGGAGTTGTCCGCGTGCAATGAAGATAGTCCTTAAAAACCAAACCAAACCTCCTAGACCACACGGTCTTTTATATTTGGACATGCGCCCTAATATAATCGACGCACCAGATGTCTATATTGAACGGAGCGCGTCTCGCTAAAAGGAGGAAAAATTTTTTTTTTTTTTTGAATATTGCTTTTCCTGTTGCAATGGTTACCTCTGTGGCAATTTTGTTATGAGGTGAAGTTACGAAACCCGTGCTCAACCATTTCTTAACCACTTCTTACAATATGTCTGACAGAACAGTGATCCCTTATTCCCTTGTCTCCTCACAGACAAGAAGTAATCAGAAGAGTTTCATTTGTTACTAGACATGAACGGCATAATTATCTAGAGCTACACTGAATACTATAGTCCCTTATCATTATCCCTTTTATTCTCCTCCCGTTCTCCTTATCCTACTACTAGATCAGCTTCAGCCCTCGTGTCGCTGGCAAGTAAATGTTGCTGACATTAACAGCCACTTAGCAAAGCTTAGAGTGGGCCCCAGCATACCAAGCAGTGGGTCTGGCGGTTCTTTTCTGTTTATCGATTTATATCCTGAACTCTTCGTTTAAGCGACGAAATCGCCATCGGTTTTAAATGTACATCTCTATTGCAAGTGCTTCTTAACTTTTTACAGGTCTCGCACCCCTGGCTAAAATACACTGCTCTAGTGGTTTCGAACTCTGCAGTAACTGCAACCCGGTTTTCTGGTATTAAATGTGGCAGTGTTCGATTCTACATCATCTCGCATGTATTAAATATATCAATTCTTAGCTGGACTTAGCAACTCTTCAATCATGTATCAGAGAGCGTTTAACGTGTTAACAATGCTCATTAAACATTCCATCACTTAACATTAGAACTGCTAAATTATGTACCCGGGGCCGGCTTTTGGGAGGTGCAAAAGGTGCGGACGCAACGGGTAGCGACTTGTGGGAGGCGCCGAATTGTATTAAAACAAAATGAAACCATAAAAATTTAAAAAAAAAAAACGAAAAATGAAACAAAAAAATGTCAAAGTAAATAATATTTCCTTACAAGAAACTGCTCGTTCTCGTATTTGTATACAATACTCCTTTTTTTTTTTAACGTCGCACTGGGCGGTCATCTACAGGGTGTTTATAAAGTCGCTGTGCAGTGAAATTTACGCCCGGGCGAGACTACGTCACCAGAAATGTGGTTTTTCAATTGGGGCTTGTTGTGTAAAGCTGCACACGGGATTGTGGAACACAGCATTGGAACACAGAATATCATGACGTAAATTTGCATCATTCGTGACGTAATTTCTAAAATATTTTTCAAATTCACTGCACAGCGACTTTATAAACACCCTGTATAATTCAACATGAATAAAGAAACAAATTACCTGCAACACGATTTTAAAAACGTAAGTGTATTATGTTTTTTAACACATCTGACTTCCTCGATAGCATTTTCCAGGCTATCATTGAGAATCTTCCCTCCTTTGTCAAAGACACTAATCATGCTCTTATAACTTTCTCCTCTATCCGACTCTCATCAGACCGCTCCTACCGTCTTTTCTTGTTAGACGTCTGTTCTCTGTATACCTCCATTACCCGCTCTGATGTTTCCGAGCTCTTCGGTTTTTTTCTTGACCAGCGCACGTGTCCTTCTATATCCACTGACACTCTTCTCCGTCTTGCTGAACTGGTCCTTCAACTAAATTTCTTTGAATTCAATGGTTAATTTTTCGACCACATTAGTGGTGTTGCTATAGGAACGAAGATAGGTCCTAGCTGTGCTTGCCTTTGCATGGGCCAACTTCTCCGCCTCCGCCGTTTGTGCCAAGACGACGATGACATCCACTTCCGAGCCAATGAGATGTTGGGTTTCTTCCGTACCAGACTTTATCCAGAACATGTTGTCACCTCCGCCCTCCAACGTGTTCTCCCCATCTTCCGTCAGGAGGCCCTCAAACCCCACTACAAATCCTCTTCGGATAGAGTCAAATTAATCTTGACCTATCACTCTCACAGTACTGCAGTCCAACAGATCATTTTCCGCCACTTACCCATCCTCCAAGCAGATTCTGTGACCAGAGAAGTATTCGGTGAGGCACCTTTGGTGGCATATAGACGCGACAAGAACCTGAAGGATCTTCTTGTTCACAGCCGTCTCCCAAAGGAGAATGGCTCTCACTTTGGCACACTACCCTGTGGTCGGACACGATGCACGACGTGCAAGTATGTCATCCAAACCCACAAGGTGTCTTTTCCTAAGGCCACGTTTACTATCACCAGTACCTTCACGAGTCAGTCGCGCAATGTCATTTATACTATTATATGTAAACGTTGCAGGAAAACCTATGTTGGTCAAACAGGCAAACGACTTGGGGACAGATTCAGCCAGCACCTGAGTGACATCTCTCAGCAAAAATCCACACCAGTTGCCATACACTTTAATGGTCCTGACCACCATGATCCTATCGACATCCAGGTCACGGCGATCAGATCCTACTCCTCTGACACTGCTAGCCGAGAACAGCTTGAGCAACGTCTTATCCATGGTATGGGGTGTCTAAAACCAGCTGGTCTTAACACCCTACACACCTTTGTCTTAGGTCACACTTCCCACTCCTATTCTATTTTGACCCGTTCCACTCTTATTCAATTTTTCTATTTCTCCATCGCCCATTAATTAAAATATTTATCTCCTACTCATTCTGTCCTCCTCTATCTCTAGTCCTCATTATTATTATGTTTTGTTAGTTTCTTGTTCAGTTTCGTTTCTTAGCTTCTTAGTATGTACTGTTTACATCCGGAAGTGGCAGTCATTTCTTTTTCGGGTGACGCTCTTCGGTAGGCGTGCTAGGTCTTAGCTGCCTTTAGGGAAGTACCCATGTTTTATTTGTATGTTTAATTGGATTCTTATGTGTCCTATCTATCCCTCACTTTCTTTCTTTCCTGTCCCTGACGAAGGTTTTGTGGCCGCAACGTTGGCTATTTTCTTTGTCTTTTGTCCTCATCGAATCACCTGTTTTTGATTTTTTTTTCCCATTCCCATCAAGTATATTTTTGTAACAAGCTACAGTGAATATCACTCGCGGAAACGACAGTGTGAGCCACCTCAGCAGTATAAAATTGACTCTCATTGGAGTACATACACTACTGCACAAAGTGGAGATGGTGGTGGTGGGGGAGGGGGGGGGGGGCCTTACGAGATCTCGCAACACCTTGAAAACTTCCAAGCGCCGACTCTGTACGTACACAAAGGGTGACGAAAAAGTCACTGCGTACCTACCAATCTAGACTCCTCACATTAAATGAAACGATACTGCCTATGAAAATATCTATGGGGGAAGAAATAAGATGGAAGAAATTGGGGCACGCGTTTACCGAGCGTTAGAACACTCTACCAATCGAACGCTGGTGAGTAAGATACCAAACAGAAAACACCAGTACATCTGAGGATTGTAGATTAGCCGTGTTGCTTGTTTATTTCTTATTTGTTTCAGCCTTGCATAATTCAGATTTCAAAACTTGTTTCATTTATTTATTGACTTGTGTGTCTGTATAAGCGCGCGATTTATAGCAATTTATTGTATTTTACATAAATGTTTTAAAACACAGTTTTGCTTGCTAATGGAGGTATTATGTGTTTCTGCGTAACATTCGTGTGCACAAAGTAATGTCGCAAAAGCACTGTCAAGAGCCGATTTGATGGAATTAAAATCTTGAATGCAGGGCACGCATAGGCCAATTTGAATATACAAAAGAACATAGACGTAGCTATAGGCAACAGTTTAATGTAGGATATCTAAGAAATCAAGAAATAAGAGACAAAATTTCGATCACAGTATCCAACAAATACGAGGTACTCCAACAGCTGGAAGACGTAGCAAATATGGTATGTGCAAGAGAGACATGAGGGCACTGGACATAAATCCAGCAACCTGGGAGGATGAAGCTGCCGATCGCACCATGTGGCAATGCTATCTACGGCGCCACCTAAAATTGGGCGAAAAGAAGCTCACACAACAAGCAGAAGGGAGGAGAAAACGTCGAAAGGAATACCAGGAAAATAAGCGGCTAAGGGCTGTCACTGCATGGGCGCAATCCCATAGTCAATTATGACTGAAGGGGCTATTATACTATAGTGCGTTTCACAATGTTTGCCGCTGTTTAATATTCAATATCTCTGCAACCACTTGATCGTAATTGTTGCAACTTTGCATATGACCTAATGATCGCTATATCCCGAGGGGGACATTTTTTTCCTCGTTAACAAACTTATGGTTTTAAATTTTCTTTATTTAAAGTAAACAAAATCGACTACCTCCTAGTCCAACCGTAATTTTAAAGGGCTTACCCCTTCATATTTGTGAGCTATTTCGATTTAACATCTTGAACGAAAATCACGTGTTTCAGCTCACTACCGCACTGTTTTGAACATTACATTGACCCTTCCGGTGTGTTCAGTTACCGTTCTACCAGGGCACTACGTTCTACTGATTGTGTATTTCAGTGCATAGGCGTATCTTGCGGTATTCTAGGTCTGTAATACAATGGGTATGAAAGTCAAGTTCCTTACACTGCATACAATGGCAGTGAAGATGTATAAATATTTCTGCAGAGAAGCGAAGCGTGGTAAACTGTATCGGAGTCTCTCAAATCCTGAAAAGAGAACTATTCACGCTTTGGGTTTAAGTAAACGCTCATTTCGTCAATTACTCAAAGCTAATGGAATTTTCAGTTCAATCAATACCAGGACGCAAGGAAGAAAGTAGTAGATAGTTTTGACATATGTGTTTGAGACTGCCGCCTTATCATTCACATTTAAACCCAACTGAACTCGTTTGGGCAAAAGTTAAAGGACAGGTGGCAGCTGACAATAAAACTTTCAAACTATGCAATATGAAAGAACTAACATATGCCGCCCTCTCGCAGATAGACAAAGATTATTGGTGTAAATGTGAAGACCATGTCTTAAAAGAGGAAAATGACTATTGGAAAAAAGATGGACTGTCGTTCGTTCAGCCGAGAATGGTAATCAATATGTTAGACTCGTCTGACTCTGAAAAAATGTGTAAATACCTTATATGTTTTATATGTTTTCTCCTCCATCTATGTGTATATGTAAACCAATTCATTTCCTTTTTATCTCCGCTATTTCACTACTATTTTTAATATACACAGTACTTTCACCTCTTCATGCATCCATTCACGTTTTAGTATAAAAAGTAACATTTACAACGAATAGGCGTTATTATTCTCTCAAATATTTCGAAGAAATAAAAAAGGACCTCACGTAGTAATCAGTTAACAAACCCCTCTAACATTCGAATTGTACATACGCCTATGCCGAAAATATGCAACTTCCTTCATTTACGGTAAATTATTTTCTTCCAGGACAAAATAATTACTTCGTTAAAAAAGATCAAAGGAATTAGCCGTTGCAAGAAAAGAACACTACCTGCAACATTGAATTTTATAAAAACTTTGGGACATTGAAAATATAAGACCACATGCAAAAAATCATGTTTATCAGTGCAAGGAATATGGAGATATTTGAAGTCAATCGTCGACAGATCTTTTTGAAACGCACTATATCTGTCTACAGAGCCGGATTAACGTAGTAGCAAAAGAACAAATGCTACGGGCCCCGCGCTTTTAGGGGCCCCGCGCCAATAAATATATACATAATTTTTTGGTCATCTTCTAATACCAGCGTTAAACCAATGATCTTGTGATTCATGCCATCTTTAGCGCCTTTTCATTTGGTGTCACGAAATTGTGAGAGAAAGAGCATAAGAGGGTGATTTAGTGTGACTCTTCATTATTTTTATCTTAACTGTTTGCGAACGGAAGCCATTTAAGTGGCGTTGAAAATTTGGTCACGTTTGGACGGAAGCCACTTTTTGGCTCTAGGCGAATGCCCCTCTAATTTTGTTTCGTTCTTTGTGAAATGAATTTGCATTAACAATAAAAACTAGAATTTAGGAAACGGAAACTTCCTGTTTTAATTGAGGTATACGGCGTGCTCGCACTCTCTTTCGATCTTGATTAAAATTTCTTGATTTGTAAGGTTAGAAAACTCAAAAAATGAGCAGTAGACACAGAGATATTTGACGTAATTATGCTTCTGGAAGTGAAAAACGTAAAGCGAAGGAAGAAAAAGAAAGAAGAGATCAACTTGTGATATTAAAAATACGTAAGCTGACAGAATATTTTGATGTTCATGGTGGTGGTACTCTAACCGCTGAAGGTGGAAGTACAGGAACAACTTGTACTAGTGCAGGCTGTGCAGCAGAAAACATACAGCAAAACCCAGTATACACTGAGTCTGAATGTGAAAGAATAAGTGAAACGAAGAAGTACTCTAATGATATTAGTGACTGGCCGAACAATATAGATGACTGTGAGCGTGAATATTGGATATCCAAGGGAAGTGAAAAATGTCAACATGTTGATAGTGCCTTCTCCTTATCCGTGCGATTGTATGACACTGAAAAGAAAACTCGATACTGTCAGAAGTCTTATTTTACACATATTCATAAACTTACAAACAAGCAACATGCAAGAAAATGGTTATGCTATTCAGAAAGTAAAGGGCGCCTATTCTGTTTCCCATGCAAGCTTATGAGTTTTAATGTTTATCAAAGTTTACTGTGGAAGGGTTTAATGACTGGAAAAATGCAAGCAATCTATTGCGTCGACATGAAGAAAGCTCCTCACATAGACACGCTTTAATTTCACTGTTGATGCGTAAAAACATAGGTGAACGTGTCGATTCCCAACTTGTGAAACAAATGGACATTCAAGGAAAATATTGGCACAAACTTCTAGAGCGAATAATTGAAGTTGTTAAGTTTTTAGCAGAACGAGGCCTTTCATTTCGTGGCAGTGATGAAATTGTTGGGTCCCTTTATAACGGGAATTACTTAGGGTTGTTAGAATTACTGGCCAAGTTTGACCCTTTTCTGGCAGAGCATATAAGTACTCATGCAAACAAAGGATTTGGACATACATCATATCTATCTAAAACAACATGTGAGGAATTCATCAATCTGATTGGATTCAGCATACTTGATCACATTCTCTGTGAAGTGAAGAAATACAAGTATTATTCCGTTTCATTGGATTCTACTCCAGATATATCTAATATGGACCAGCTGACTTTGACTCTGCGCTATGTTTTGCCATCTGGACCAGTTGAAAGATTTGTGACATTTTTGGATATGGAAGGTCATAGTGCTGAACAGCTTACTAAAAGTCTACTTAATTTTTTAAAGGCAAATAACATTGATATTAAAGACTGCCGTGGTCAAAGTTATGACAACGCCTGCAACATGAGTGGCAAGTTTATAGGATTACAAGCACGAATTAAAGAGATGAATAAGTTTGCGCATTACATTCCGTGTTTTGCACATTCACTAAATTTGGTTGGAAAATGTGCTGCTGAAGGTTGTCTAGAAGCAGTCATTTTCTTTGGATGTGTTGAATGCCTGTACACCTTCTTTTCTGCTTTTACCTACCGGTGGGGTCTCCTTTCTTCTGCATTATGTGCTGGCGGTACTCATAATAAGTCCCATTTGCCCTTTGTGAAAAGACTATCAGATACCAGGTGGTCCGCTCGGGCAGATGCAACAAAAGCACTTTTACACAGCTTTTCTGCAATAAAACAAGTCTTCGATGATATTTCAGATAACAATGATCAGAAGACAGAGTGTCGTCAACAGGCTCGTGGTCTACTTTCAGCCATGATGAAGTTAGAAACAGGAATAATGATCATGCTGTGGGATCAAGTACGAGGCGCGTTTTTTAAGTAATTCCCGTTTTAAAATAATAATAAAAAACCATCATATATAAAAACGATTTATTGCAGCCAAAAGTGGACCACACATTTACATTATTTCTCAACATAGTCACCATTGACTTCAACACATTTTTGGTATCGTGGCACCAGGTTCTTAGTTCCAGTGTCAAGGAAGTCTGCCGCCAGTTGGGTGCCGAAAATGTTAACCGATGAACACAAGCAGAAACGCGTGGCTTCGGCTCAAAAATTTTTGCAGCGCTATCGAAATGAAGGAGATGAATTTTTGGGCCACATTGTTACTGTAGATGAGACCTGGATTTCCTACACAAATGTCGAATCAAAGCAACAGTCGATGCAATGGCGACACTCATGGTCCCCGAAAGCAAAGAAGTTTAAGCAAACACCTTCTGTCAAAAAGATCATGGCCACTGTTTTCTGGGACAAAGAAGGGGTCATGTTTATTGATTTTCTTAAACGTGGAAAGACAGTTAATGCCAATGCTTATTGTGACACTGATAAAACTTAGACGTGCCATCCATAACAAAAGACGTGGATTGCTGTCCACTGGGATTGTGTTTTTGCACGATAATGCTCGACCTCACACCGCAGATCGAACTGTTGAATTGTTGCAAAAATTTCACTGGGAAATTTTTGACCACCTGCCCTACAGTCCCGATCTCGCGCCAAGTGATTACCACCTTTTCATGCACCTAAAGAAGTGGCTGGCATCCCAGCAGTTTGAAACTGATGATGAACTGCAGACGGGCGTTAATGAATGGTTCAAGACACTGGCGGCAGACTTCCTTGACACTGAAATCAAGAACCTGGTGCCACGATACCAAAAATGTGTTGAAGTCAATGGTGACTATGTTGAGAAATAATGTAAATGTGTGGTCCACTTTTGGCTGGAATAGATCATTTTTATATATGATGGTTTTTTTATTATTTTAAAACGGGAATTACTTAAAAAACGCGCCTCGTATTACAACGTTTTCAAATGACCCGTGCTTCTTTGCAATCTTCTGACCAAGATTTGAATACAGCTTGTGCACTCTATGAATCCCTGCGGGGGTATATTCAAGCTATGCGGTCTACTTTTGCAGACATAGAGCAAAAGGCCAAGGATCTGACCGAGTGTGAACATTATCAAGAACAAACTCGAAGACAACACAAACGAAATCGAGAGTATGATGATTTTAGTGGTTCCAGCACACTTGATCCACTTGTTGAATCTTAAACGCCTTCTCAGCAGTTTAAAAGCCGAACATTTCTTGTCCTTATTGATAGCTTGCTCTCTGCCTTGTCAAAACGCAAGAAAGCTTATCAAAAGTTGAATGATGTATTTGGATTCCTTCGTCAGTTACAGTCGTTTACACCTGAAGAGGTGGTAACGAGATCATCGAATTTATTAAATCATATCCGGAAGATCTGGAAGAAAGTCTTTGTGAAGAACTTGTGCAGTTTACAGAACGGTTGAAAACTGATCTTGCTTCTCATATTGGCACTACTCTAGACCTTGTAGAGTTACAGTTTTACCGTTTGATAATTGACAATTCTTTGGAGTCTTGTTTTCCAAATGTAGAAATCGCCTTGCGCATCTATTTGTCACTAATGGTAACCAACTGCAGTGGAGAACGATCATTTTCAAAACTGAAACTTATTAAAAATGAACTAAGGAGCACTATGGGTCAAAAGAGATTGAACAATCTCACACTAATGAGCATTGAACATAAACTTCTGCGTGAAATTGATACATCCTATATCATCAACAAATTTGCTCATGCTAAATGTAGAAACATTAATATTTAAACAATAATGTTGACTGTGTTGTTACTTTTGATAATGATAATTACTATGCAAATTAAAAATGTATGTGTTCAAATATATTTGTGTTGTTTTATTGTTTTTTTTAAATATAGGGCCCCTTTCTTAACAACATATGCTACAGGCCCCGCACTAGCTTAATCCGGCCCTGCATGTCTATATATATATATATATATATATATATATATATATATATATATATATATATATATATATATATATATATATATATATATATATATATATATATATATATATATATATATATATATATATATATGTATATATATATATAGACACGTCTCAAACGAGAAGAGAGAAAATGTATCGGAGAGTTGGCAAGGGGAGCAGAGGAAGCTGCAGCTAAAAAAAATCTGACAGACCTGTACTACAACGCAAAGAAGCTGACAAGGAAATGTAAGCAACAAAATGGCCTCATCAAAGCCAAGAATAGAAAATTGCTTAATAATATTCAAGAAACAAATGAAGAGATGGGCAAATCATTTCAAAGAACTTCTCAATAGACCAGCTCCACCAAATCCCCCAGAAATTCAGTCAGGAGAAGAGGAGTTGCAGATAACTGTGAACGATCAAATAGGAAAGAAATAAAGAAAGCCATGAAGCTTCTAAAAGATGGAAAAGCAGCTAGTCCAGATGGCATTCCAGCAGAGGCCATTAAAGCAGATATTGATACCTCTGCAGAGGTAGTATATAAAATACTTGGGTCGGTCTGGGAGACAGGAAATACCAGCAGAATGGAAGGAAGGTTAGCTGCTCTCATACAGGGCCCCGCACTAGGGTTTTCTCCTCCAGCTGTCAATAAAAGTAAGGAACGACGATTATTTCAAATTAGTTATCATGAAAATATTCGATTATATTATATCAAAAATAAAATATGATCTATGTTTAAAAGCTATATTTTTACATAAACCATGTTACATTAAAACTATACTTTGAAGTCCAGGGGCCATACCAGAAAAGAATCCATATCTAGCACAGCAATAAAAAAGGTCGATCTTGCTTGGATGGGGAGCCGCGCTGGTGTAATGGCTACGACGTTGTACTGGCGACCAGGTGTTCATGGTTCAAACCCGGCCGTCGGCGTTTGAAGAAATGTTTACGACCGGAAATTTGACTGAATAGCCTGAACGGCTCCTGCACATAAATCCCGTGTGGATGGGAAGGAGCGAAGCTCCTGACCGGGTTGGAAGGAAAGTCCACTGACCCCCCCAGCCTCGCAATGACATGTCATTGGGCCGAAAGAGCTGGAAAGCTCGAGTGCCGCTGGTTATAGAAAAAAAAAAAACTCACCAAGAAGAGATCAACGTCATTTATAAGTAACCTAGCAACTGATTTAGCCAGAATTAGCTATCAAGGTACACAAGAAATAAGCATAAAAACTGCTGTAAACAGAGCCTACTCTCGGGCGGTTAGAGCTGGGCGACAAAAGGTAACAGAAAATCTAATACAAGAAATTTGTGAACAAAAAACGTTTCACATACTTTTTATATCCTATCTGTAGCTCTCGGAGTCTCTGAGGGGATAGAAAGAATAATACTACTACACTCTCAGGCATGTCGTATAAGGCGATAATGTGAGGTTTTGTATGAGACTGGCAAGCTCACCGTGTAACACGCCACAGAAACTACAGCTGCAGGAGCATGTGTGTGCTTGGTGCAGGCTTCCTGCAAGGGGACTAGCAACAATTGTGGCTCCATGCTCCGTAAGAAACGCAAGGGAAGTGACGAATATCATGTCCTATTTGATATTGCCATTTCACGATGAACAAATATGTTGCTTTCTTTCATTAAGTAATGTTTGCGTTTTTGTGTAAAATATCACTATCAGAACACAATATGTGTCTTAGAGAGACGTATACCTCTTATTACCTTATTGATAAACATTCTGAATTCTTGGAAAGTGTAACACAAATAAGAAAAAAGCATTACGTTCAGAGGAAAGAAGTCATGTTAATTAATGTCACTCCTAACAAAAACCAGATGATAACCAAATAATTACGCGGGTTTATTCTTGTCTAAGAAAATGGCTTCAGTTGGGCAAAACACAACACTACCAGAGTAAGCGATCGTCTCAATGTGTCCGTGAAATATTATCACAGTTCAACAACTAAATTAGCATATCCGCGTGCTACATACGCCTACAGATGGCGAGATTCTAGCTCAGGTACCTTCGACAGGTATTGATTTCTTAAATTAAGTTATATCCGTCTCGTACAGTTCGTCTTTCGTATTCGTTGGTGTTTCTCTTACTTCCTAATGTCTTCTAGAACTGCTAATTTCATGCTTGTTTTCTAACGCTCTCACTTAATTATGCCTGCCACTATAAGCTTTTATTATTTTTATTTCTTATACTTAGCTGTTGTTGTTTGTTTTTAAATGCTCTCCATCACGTATTGGCTCTCAGTTTTCTTTTCACATCTTGTTGATTATGCATTGTGTAAAAATAACAACTTAGTTTTCACATTTTCTTTTAATTATCTACGAGAAGATATTTGTACGACGTTTGTTGGCATGCCTTTCATAGGAAAATGTCTACAACTCTTTGAAGCCCTCCATTGTACTCTAGGCACAGATTGGTACGGAGTAGTGCAGTACTTGCAAACAGTAAAATAAAATCTTGAGATTCGTCACATTCAGATTATTTATTTCCTGTAATGTCCGCCTGAAACAATTGCACCTACTTTTCGAAAAAAAAAATGGAAATGGCACGTATTGCACTATGCTTTGAGAGTAAGCTATGTTGAACACCCATTAAAAGAACACGCATGCCTTTCAATCTTTTCATAGTGCATTGGTTAGTGTGTTAGAAACATTCGCACCAACGGTTCGGAACAATACAGAAACGGAACGCACTGCACTGTGCTTTTAGTGAAAGCTATCTAGAACACCAGTTAGTATCATCCCACGTAAAGGACAATAATAAACACAGATCTCTTCGCAAGTAAGTCGTCGGTAATTGGCGGAGAATGTTAATAATTCAGTTTCATTTAAAACAAATTACCACCAATTATCTTGTTATGTCCTTTTTACTTGAATGTTCTATTAACACTAAAGACACAGAACTGAAAATTGGAAACATACAAAAAGATCATCACAGGCAGTAATTAAGGCGGGGAAGTTTTCATTCCTCGCATCACTGTAGAGACAAACGATACCAGCTTTCCTATCATCTTGAGACTTCGTAATTTTTTTTTTTTTGTGATTTTAGCATTGGCAACGATTATCAACACAGCACATGAACATTTTATCATTTAAGTGTATATCTACCATAAGCAGTTTTTGTTCATAGTCAGCTGTGTGTGGTGCTGACGCCATGAAGGAACCCAGACAATCTTAAAGTATTTATTCAGAACACATGTTATTAAAGCAACAATTTACAACCCGCATATATGCTTTTGCCTGGGCCATCGCATATCTGGATCTAATCGACAGCAATCCGAGCATGTATCTCATTGCCACAATAGGGGTATCACGCGTACAGCCCAAAACTAGTTAACTTTTTGCCTTAAAGTAATGGGAAGGTGGTCTGAATTTGTGTTCTGTATCACTTTTTACATTTCTTTACTTACGTAGCACTTTACTATGTGCTTCATTGACTATAAGAAGGCTTTTGAAAGTTGTGATTAAGGAGCTGTTAAATAGTTAGTCCAATTACGCTCTGTTTACTTACTCCATTTCTCTAATCTTCAAAACTTACTGCAGCTGGTAACAGTTTAAGGTGTTGGCTTTAATTATTCTGCCGTCAGTGTTTTGAGGGGTCTACTTCCTTGTTTTATTCGAATGCTAACAGTCAAATGAGTGAGCCATAACGCTTCAATCGATAGAAATGTTCTTAAATGTTGGGTCACGAGCGTGAACTGAAAGAAACAAACGCTGATATATGAAGAGTAACTGATGAAAACAAAATTATGATTGAATTCGGTGTTTTCCCCAAGTAAATATCAACTTTTACAGTGCTATGTTTTAGACTACTTTCTAAATTGCTTATATCATTACATTACTGTAATGGACCAAGTATCGGACTATCTTTCATGATGGAAGCTATCCTTGAGTCCCAGCGGAATATTAATATGGATACGTGGGTCGTGTCCTTTATATCTTTTTTTTTTTCAATCACTGGGGAAAACGCTCTTTCAACCACTGATATTTTATAATGCCTGTTGTTTCAAACACCAAGCTTGTTTATTATTTCTTTATTGACAACGGCTGGTTTTATAAAAGATTAAATTACAGCTATGGTCTAGGACTTTGATATTTTCCTGAACTCCCTAAGTTGTTAGAGGGAAGTTATTATTTCTGTAGTTTTGTTTGTTTGTTTGTTTGTTTGTTTCTTTTGGTTTCTTTTTCAGCAGAGAATACCTGATGTGTTAGAAGTCTCTTTAATCGTACTTTTAGTTTCTTCATTTGCGATGCCAGCATTCAGGGAGTATTCATTTTTTTTTATTTGGTTAGGTGTAACCTTATTCATTTTTCTCATTAACCTTTCTAACCTTTCATATTATTTCTGCCCAAGGCTACTTTGTTTGTCTGGCTGTAGGGCAATATTCTGCTTACGCATTCGCTTTTGTGTTTATCTCATTGTGCTTTTTTTGTTTTGTTTTTTGCTGTTTAATAGTTTGTATCATTTTCTTTGTTTCCTTTGATTATTTTCCATATTTCAGTTTTGTCCATACTTCTTTAATTTGAGTGATGTGCTTGGTAAAATTCCTTCCAGCTAGTTTATTTGCTTTGAATGTAGCCTTGTTTGTTTCGTTTCTCGTAGTTCTGTAAGCGCTGTTGCTTTCCCCAGTGGTTTCCTATTCCTCAGGATTTTAAAAAAATTTTATGTCCTGCACTTCCGAGCTACTGTTTGTCCACCCAGCTACTTGGTCTTCGTCCCATTGGGTTTTTATCTCTTCTGCTTTATTATTTTTAATCAGTTGCTTTAAGGTGATTTGTATTTGTTATCCATGTTATCTCTATTTTCATCATTTCATGGCTAAGCATTTCTGCGTACGTATTTAAATGTTTTCCTACCCCATCCTGTTCAATATTTTCCAGGTGTGAACAGAAGGCGTTCCATTTAGCTTTTTTATAGTTGGAAGTGAATATTTAGATTCTTTGATGGGAACATAGTTATCTTTGTTAATATTGTTAATCAGAATCGACCTCACTGCACTCCAGGCAAACCCATAAGTACTCAGCCTCCCTCAGCAGATGTTGAAGAGTATGAATTCTAATTGTACCTGTACCGTGCTGGTTGTACATACGACGTATGCATCCTCTCTCATGTCTGTTAGTCCCACGTTTGATGCCAAACTCCAACAGTATCAGCCTTGTTGATTCATCCATTGCAGTGTCATTATCCAGCAGGCAATCATTAATTGCCCTTAGTATCTCTCCCTTATCCATGTCCAGTGTCCCAAAATGGGTGTTATCGAGGGCAGTCTGTCAGCACTTTCATTGCCACATACCCCTGCATGACCAGGACAGTAGATCTACACGAGTTCTTGAAGACATGAGAATTCTATTGATATTTTCCATTCCTGCCGCAGCCATCCGTTCTGAACTTTCCGAAGCATGGCGTGAGAGTCTAACAATATAACTGCCCTGGTTGATGGAGTTTCAGACAGCCACCTCAGTGCTGCAGTAACTGTCTCTACCTCCATTCTCATGCTGGACGTTTTTGTCATGTAGGCTCCACTCTGTTCAGCGACGACCCTGCCCTTTATTCTCGCAGAGAAGCCCCATCCTGATTTCTCACCACGCATTACAGATCCATCAGTATATACTATAGCGTCATGATCCCCAGCATGATCACTTATCAGCTGATTAATCTCCAGCTCTGCTTTTCCATTGCCCCAATATCTGCATTCTCAGCCAAGGCTAATGATGACCTGCTGGTAACTTATCCAGATCTCCCCTGACTTACTCCACTCTTCCCCTTTGGATACATTGTCAACCCTGGTCACCTTACCCATCGTAGCCTCTGCCTGTGCCATCCATGACATCCCCTCTTGATTCTTGCTCCTTTGATGTCAGCTGCGTTCTCAGGTAGGGGGTGTCTTTTGTCGGTGGTTACCCGCATATATGCTTTTGCCTGGGCCATCGCATATCTGGATCTAATCGACAGCAATCCGAGCATGTATCTCATTGCCACAATAGGGGTATCACGCGTACAGCCCAAAACTAGTTAACTTCTTGCTTTAAAGTAATGGGAAGGCGGTCTGAATTTGTGTTCTGTATCACTTTTTACATTTCTTTACTTACGTAGCACTTTACTATGTGCTTCATTGACTATAAGAAGGCTTTTGACAGAGTCCATCATGAGAAAATAATTGAATGCCTCGAAGACATAGGTATTGATGGAAAAGATATAAGAATACTCAGCAACCTTTATTGGGAGCAAACTGCCACAGTAAGATCTGGAAGGAATTATTCACCAAACATAGACATAAAAAGAGGTGTCAGACAAGGTTGTGTGCTGTCCCCCCGCCTATTTAATCTATACACCGAAAAAATATACAAACAGATACAGGAAATACCAGGACTGAACATCAGTGGAAACAACCTTAGATATGCAGATGATACCGTGTTGTTAGCTGAAAGCGAATAGGAGTTACAAGAACTAGTGAAGCAAGTGAACAGTATAAGTCATGAATATGGACTCGACATTAATATTGAGAAAACAAAAACTATGATAATTAGCAAAACAGACGATAAACCCACATTAAAGATAAGCGTAAATGGGAAAATCCTGGAACAAGTCAAGAGCTACGTATATCTTGGTCATATAATAACAGAAGATGGCAGATGTGAAACAGAAATCAAGAAGAGAATAGGAATGGCCAAAGCTACATTCAACAACATGAAACATATACTGACATCTAAACAGTTATCTCACAAATTAAAACTGAGAATCGTAAAGTGTTATATATATTCTGCATTTCTGTATGGTGCAGAAACATGGACGATGAATAAGCATTTGGAAGAAAGAATTTAGGCTCTTGAAATGTGGATATATAGAAGAATGGGGCGTATCTCGTGGAAAGAGAAGAAAACAAATAAGGAGGTCCTAGAAAATCTAGGTATGAAAAGATAACTAATGAGGGAGATCAAAGTACGGCAACTAAAATACTTTGGCCACATAAAAAGGCATAACACCCTGCAGAAGACCATAATAGACAGGAGAGGTGAAGGCAAACGTACAAGGGGAAGACAGCGCTATAAGTGGGAAGATAACATCAAGAGATGGACAGGAAAGAGTCTTTCAGAGTGCACCACCAAGACAAGAGACAGAAGACGTTGGAGATCCATTACAGCCAACCTTCGTTGTGGAGATGGCAGCTGATGAGGATGATGACTTACGTAGGTTATCTCTATGCATATATCAATTGCCGAATCTCATCCTTTTGAATTCGGATTTATTCATGTTGTTGATTCATCATTAAGTAGTATCAAGTCTTTGTTCTCAATTATGTGGCTGTTTGGGCAGAATGAGTGTTAAGGCTCAGAAGATTGTAATAAATAGTTTGGGTTCTGACCCAATGGTGTTCGTTAAATACCATTATAGCGTCGTCACGTACAGTAAGGAATGCAACATTCGCAACCCTTGGAAAATAATTAAAATATAAGAGTTGTTAAGTGATGATGCTACTGGTTGTCTGTTGAGTCTCTAGTAGTGTGGTGTTGTGTCATATTTGTATTATATTGATGTAAATCTATCAATTGCGTCTCGGGTCGTTCTAGTCTCTTAGTCTAGGTGTTTCATTTTTCACACTATGTCAACAGAAAAATCTGGCTTCATGTCCTTTGGAATCGATTATAAATAAATTTGTAGCATTCATCTCAACTTTCCTGCGAATGCATTTGTGGAACATATAACTGTTCCTCAAATTCAATTTAATATAACAAATAAACTGTAGACATCAACGTCGTAGTCCATTCAATATTTTGACAATTTAATTTACCACACGACGATTTTATATAATGAAGATACATTACTATAAAGGTAACAAATCCGATTCACTGTCAATATTCGATTTAATATTATTTTCCTTGAGTGTTTTCAGTTTGTTACTATATTCATTTCATTTATTTTTATCCTGAGTTCGTTACCATAAAGTTCAATCTGAACACATTGTTATTTAGGTTCGCCCTTTTTAAAACGTCCACAATGTTTCTACATCCTTCTATTCTCCGAAGGCATCAACAAATGTGTATTCACACAATATTCCTTATACATTTCGTTCACCTACAACGGGGGTAGTTGAGGTAGTCGATACTCACGCTTCTCGACATTTTACACGAATTATTCGAGGTTAATACTCACCTTAGTGATAAGTCTATCACACATTCCTGGCAATCTGAGCCGTATTTCTGTTCCACTTTCTTATTTCACGTTAAATATATTTGTAACGCAATCTCAGTTCCAGAGTCAAGTCAGACTCCTGTTTAGTGATAAGTCTATCACACATTTATTTCAGTATAATAATTTCTACACTTTCCAAGTCCATTGGACGAACACTTTAAATTCAGTGGACACAGCCACCTTGGACGAACACTGCGGAATATCTCCTAGATACCCAAACTTTCGTCATCCTTCACTATGCCGATACGTCAGATCCTAAACCCAATATTTTGCGTTTATTTGAGGCATACCGTGGTGCGAAGCAAATCTTCAAATTTGTCTCACCCCATGATGTGCACTCAACAGACGTCAAAAACAAAAAAGACACCTCGACAGTGATACCGCTGGAGGACTCTAACGCAATCCAGGAGCACGGTAGCAAGATGTTATCGAACTGACTGAAGCCTCTACATGAACTGAAATTTTGGAAACCATATCTGGGCAAATCTGGCACTTAGTAGCCAAGCATGTGACATCCTTCAGTATGTAATCCGTGAGTATAAACATAAAAGCACACAATGAGTATGACGAGATGAATTGGCTTTGAAGTTGCCAAACGTAAATCAAACATTAGTTGGAAGAGATTACATACGTAAATTGAGATACATCAGCAAAGAGAGAGTTCTTAATGGATCTACATAGAATAATAAACACCAACTACCTTCAGAGGCGTTTACTGCATATAAGATATGGAAGGATTGCAATGAACCTACAACAAACCTTCAATATGTAAGAAGGGTTGAGCCAGTGTTGATAGGTTTGAAGTGAAGAAAAACAACAGAGGTGGAAACAAATAGACCACATGGCAGCGCGCTGTCGGTCTGAAGTAACAGATTCTTCTTCTTCTTCTGCGTTCAGTTTGTAGTCATGATGAATCTGCAGGTCTGTCGCTAGGACAAGTCCACATTCTTTTCCAAGTCAGCGCAGCAGCCCCATAACTTCTACTTGAGCTCAGCACCCTCTGGCCAGGTCAGGCGTGGTTGGTCATCGTGAGTTGGGCAGTTTTGGAGAATGTTTATAGGGGTCTAGATTCCGGTTCCATATGGGCATTTAGTTGAATGAGATATCCTGAGGCGATAGATGTGCCCTAGCAATCTGAAGTTGTTACTTCACACAGATAACACACAGATAACGAAGCTGATGTATGATGGAGTGAAATCAGTGGATGATTTATGTAAGCTGTCAAAACTCGTTACGACGGTCAAGGACCACTCATGAGCCAGCACTCTCATAATATATTAGAAGAAAAGAACTTCGGCTCTACAGCATTGTGTTGTGTGCCCAGAGAACGACATAAATATAGGGATACCAGCAGTCTATTCTGGGTTATTGCTGGATAATTGTCGGAGTACTTAATATTACTCTTGGGTAATATGTGTAGGAATAAAAGTAGTTTGAGTAACGATATTGTTTATAGATTCACATGCTCGATATTCTTTGGGCTTTCTTATTTTTTGTAATCCCTCTTAATATAATGCTGGGTTTGAAGTATTGAATGCCTGAGAGGGTCTTGCAATAAAGATCAAATGAGACCCCTTCAGGAGAGAGAATTTCAATTTTATAAAATCTCTGACAGTTGAGTGTGAGCAAGAAAAGTCATGACAACGTTGAAAACAGAATACGTTGCCATCAGCAACATCAACATATTCGTCGTACCGTCACGAAAATGCAATCATCGATAGGATCCTTAGTGTATGAAGGATGACAATAAATATTCCATCTAGCCCACGTCTCACCCCGTTATAGAGAAGTTCAGGTAGCGCTTATCTTAATTATCTATTTCATTTATCTGTTATAATGTCTAGATTATCTACTTGCTTGATTATGGCTCCATCCAGGTTTGGTGTTTTAAAGTGTATATTTGTAAACGGCACCCTTCTCCAACCTTTACCAAGCATCGTGTCATTTATCAGTCATTGTAGTCATTGTAAGGCGGTTTGTGTTGCACTAAGTTGCGCGCCTTGCGGCCCATTGCACCCGACTTCAGCATTCATTTGGATGGGGACTGCTTTCAGGACAGTAATTGATAACAACTAAATGGTTACATCCACAATAGCCTTAAGCTGGCAGCATGGATAAAAGTAGGAGTGAAGTTGGAAGTCGCAACCAATGTGGAGTGGGTTCAATTCTCAGCGCAAAATTAAATACGCAACAGAAGCTTGACACTTGGGAGCCATGACCCAAGTGGGCACGCCACCTTAAAGTGTAAAGGAGATTACAGGGTCGAAGCATTTGTCCGACGGGTGGACCCCTTCTGACGATCATCATTACTAGTCAGCAGCCTTCGAAAAACAGGCTTTCAGCAAACACTCCAAGCCTGTTTGTACTCTGCTTTCTTTCAAAGTCTGTCCATGCACTTTTATCCCTCCATGTATGTCTCCAGTTCTCTTTTCTGTGTCTGTGTTGTTATTTTTTTGTCTCTCTCAATTTCACATACACATGAGATTCTATATCAGGGACTGTCTTGTAAAGCGGTTTTCTCAGTGTGTGAGCTACTGTAGCGAGAAGGGCAAACACTCTGGAATTGCATCGTAAATGATATTTTTCTCGTGTCATTTATCAGTCATTGTAAGGCGGTTTATGTTGCACTAAGTATCGCGCCTTGCTGCTCACTGCACCCGACTTCAGCATTCATTTGGTTGGGGACAGCTTCTCTACCTTTTGGTTTGTTTTTTTCTCGACTTCCTTGCTGTTCTGCTAAACTATTTGGCTGGGCTGTACTTGACTGGTGACTACAAAAATGCAGAAAACTTGTAACGACAATATATATATATACACACACACACACATACATACAGACATACAGACACACACAGACAGACACACACAGACACATACATATACATACATTTACATACATACATTTACATACGCGTACATACATATACATACATACATACATACATACATACATACATACATACATACATACATACATACATACATACATACATACATACATACATACATACACACACACATACATACACACACATACATACATTCATACATACATTCACATACATACATACATTCACATACATACATACATACATACATACATACATACATACATACATACATACATACATTTACATACATACATACATTCACATACATACATACACACACATACATACACATACACACATACATACACAGATACACATACATACATACATAGACACACATGCGCACACACGCGCACACGCACGCATGCATGCACGCACACACGGATACGCATGCACACGTGCACGCACATACACATGCACACGCATACACTTGCGTACACATACATACACACATGCACACACATACACATACGCACATACACACAGACAGACAGACACACACATACACACACACATACACTCATACACACATACATACACTCATACACACATACATACATTCAAACATACAATCATACACACATACACACATACATACACTCATACACACACATACATACACTCATACACACTTACATACACATACACTCAACACACACACACACACACATATACATATATATATGTGTAGTGGATTAATTTATCTTATAAATCGCATTTATCAGTTCTATTTAAATCCAGTTATAATTTCTAAACTTTTTTTGTTTTTGTAAGAAAATTTAATATTAAAAACTGGTAGGGAATAATCGACGAGCTGCATCCACATCCCTTATTAATAATAGAGGCATCCTTTGGCGCGTAGAATAGGTCTAGCGTGACGAACTTCACAGCTCTCTTCTACAGCTACCGTCTAGATCTGTGTGGTTAACCACCTGATCTTTCCTATGCCATCCTTACCTCTAGTTCACCAGTTCTCTTCTCAATTTTCTGGGAACTATTTATTATCCATCTCACCACAGCTATCCAACGCAGCGTTTTCTCCTCACCTCTTGATCTACGGGTGTTTTTCTGGTTCTTTCCATCAGTTCCACGTTAGTGACCTTTGTCATACCATTTTAAACCTTTATTCTGCGCATGCGCTCATTTATGAAAGCTTTCACGTTGCTGACAATAATAATTATAAAGGTGCAATTATAACTACTACTTTAAATTGCTGAATCAAAGTAACACCCAAATATCAGTATAGAAACTAAACGACAGCTGATAAATAGTATATTCTTATCAACTCTTTGCTTACAGTGTCAAATGTGGTTCTTGATGGGAAGAGGATGAAAAACACACTCTGTGAGATGAGATGCTTAAGAAAAGCCATTAATGTCACCAGAAGAGACATAGTATGAAAAGGTTACATACGAAAAATTGTAGAAACTACACCCTGGATCCAGTATAGATCGATAGAAAATTAATAGGTTTGGCCGTCTCATGAGAATGGAACCCGATAAATTACCACTACACGCCTACAGCATCTGAAGATCTCGCTTCAGAGCACGGGAAAGACCAAGACGCGGGTGGTAAGACAACGTCACAAAAACCCTACAACACCACGGGCTCACAGCAGCTAGTGCGACACATTTGACTCAAGAACGCAGACGTCAACTCCCACTAAGCCTAACAGCAAGGGTGGGCTAGAAAAGTAAATAAAAGTAATATTATTTAAAGATAAAATTTCATATTTCTTAATGATTCAGAACACGCCTCTTCCTGGGATCTGTGAAAAACATTAGAAGTTAGGCGAATTTTTTTGAATCCCAGATTTAAGACTGCTATCGGAGTAAAAATGTTTGACCTTTTTCAGTGCTTCGGTATCCAAAAGAAAGTTCTATGAGGCTACAAAATATTTATAACTCAATTCCGAGAAGATTATTTGGAAATAATTCTGAGTGTACAGAGGGATAAAAAAAAAAAGTATTTCTGATCGATATTCAAGCAGAAACACGCGATTTTGGGCGAAAATTGGAGATCACTTATTACAGGCATGTAACGCAGTTCCTCTTTTCCCCTTCTCCGCCCCCATTTTTCAGATCAGCCGAGATTATAAGCAAATATTAGAGAAAGAGAAGGAACATGAAAAAGTGGGGTTATAATATTTCGTTTTCCAAATCTTGCGACGTAACAATTGGTATGTTTTCCAGCTTATATATTTGCATATGAATCCATGGCTGCATTTGTAGGTATGTGTATTTGTGTATATATTCCCGCGTTTGTGTTTATGGAGGAACCGCTTGTGTACCCGATTTTTTTTCGGTTACTGTTTGTATTCTGGTGCTTTTATGTGTATCTGTATGGCTACTAAGTCGATGTGTATTTGCATTTTAACATGTCGATGAGTATCTGTTTTAATATGTCGATGTAGATTTGTGTTTTAACATGTCGATGTGTATGTCTGTTTTACCATGCCGATGTAGATCTATGTTTCAACATGTCGATGTGTATCCGTGTTTTAAAATGTCGAAGTGTATCCGTGTTTTAACATATCGATATGTATCTTGGTTTTAATGTATCGATGTGTATCTCCATTTTAACAAGTCGATGGGTATCATGTACATAGCTGTGAATTTATATATAACGATGAATAGAGTGGCGCATTGCGTCTGTATGTTCGTGATTTTTTGTGTTAACATATCTATATGTGTGTGTCTGCTAATTTGTCTGTCTCTACATGTGAATGACTGCCATCAATGGTACCTATACCTTGTAGCGGTATGGCAGCTTGTGTACCCTGACAATCCCCAGAGCTATGCCAGTGGGAGTTTTACTCCTGGTAGGTTCAACCATGCTGGACTGGTCTGCGTGGGTAGGGGTCAGACAAAAGCTGGTACCCTGGTCCTCCAGGTTGGGGGTTTTAGCACAGGGCCGACACCCCTGTCTGTGTAAAAAATCACACACGTTACGGAAACAGCAATAAATGGAAATACTTTGATGCGGGACGGACATCCGGAGTCTCAGGCTCGTATGACTGACAGTGGTGAAAGCCGAAAGGAAGCCACTGGCATGAAAACGGATGCCCAGACTGCAAAACACGAAACCAGAATTGGTTTTTGGAATGTCAGAACTATGAACGAGGCAGGAAAGCTGAGACAGATTACAGCAGAGATGAGGAATTACAAACTACATATCCTGGGAATAAGCGAGAGCAGATGGACAGGGATGGGGAGAATAAAAACAGCTACAGGGGAAACAGTACTTTATTCTGGTAGAGAGGACGGTCAGCACAACGAAGGTGTAGCCATTATCCTTAAGAAAGGAATGGAAAGGTCTCTACTGGAATGGAAACCCATTAACAACAGACTAATAAGAGCAAGACTGAGAGGGAGATTCACCAACACCACAATTATACAATGTTATGCACCAACAAATGACAGCGACGAAGAGATCAAGGACGAGTTCTATCAACAGGTACAAAAGGAAATGGAAACTGTACCCAGGTACGATCTTATTATAGTAATGGGAGACCTAAATGCGAAAGTTGGAACACACAATAATTATAACGAAAGAGTAATGGGGAAATGCGGCAGTGGAACAGTAAATGAGAATGGGGACAAATTAATAAGCTTCTGCAGTATTAACAACCTGGTCATCGGAGGAACACTTTTTCAACACAAAGAAGTGCACAAGTTAACATGGGAATCACCAAACGGACGAGACAAAAACCAGATAGATCACATAATGATCAATGGCAGATGGAGACATGCACTACAAGACGTGAAAGTAAGAAGAGGCGCAGATGTGGGAAGTGATCATCACCTAGTAGTAGCAAGACTGAAGGTGAAACTCAGAGCTGCTGGACCAGTTGCAGTCAAACAGAAAAGATACAACATCACGAAACTTAAGGACCCCCTCACCAGAAAAGCATTTGTGGTCGACGTAAAGAGACGATATCTGATTACCAAAAGCCAGGAAAGAACAGAGACCGACGATGTGGACCAGAAATTCAACACCATCTCAACAATATATAAAAGAAAGCAGCAAGTCATGCTTGGGATTCCAGGAAAGAAAGAGCCAAGACTGGATAACACCAGAAACGCTAAACACCATAGCGAAGAGAAAGGAAATGAAAAGGAAAAAAACAGAAGCTAAGTCTCCCAGGTTAAAGGCAATATATAGTGAACAGTACAGTCAGCTGGACAAGGAAGTAAAACGTCAAACCCGTGCTAACAAAAGGACATTTCTGGATGACCTTGCAAGACAGGCAGAAGAGGCAGCACTGAGAAATGAACAAAGCACAGTTTATAAAATAACTAAAGCTATCAGTGGAAAACGAGGTGCAAACAACATAACGTTAGTAAGAGACAAGCAAGGAAATCTCATCACCACAGCACAGGGGCAGGAAACAAGGTGGGCAGAGCACTTCAGAGAAACACTGAATAAGGAACCACCAGAGACTCAGCTGAATGTTCCTGAGGCTGAAAGTGACTTAGACGTAAATACAGACATCCCACGAAAAGAAGAAATTATCACAGCTATCAAAGGGCTAAAAAATGGAAAAGCGCCTGGTCACGACAATCTGAATGCTGAGCTATTCAAGACAGACCCCGAACTAGCAGCAGAACTATTAGAACCACTATTTGCACAAGTCTGGGAAACTGAGACGACACCAACAGAGTGGAGTAAAGGAACAATTGTCAAATTGCCCAAGAAGGGCGACCTTGCAGACTGCAACAACTGGAGAGGAATTACCCTCCTCTCAGTTCCCAGCAAAATACTAGGCAGGATAATCATCCAGAGAATTTCAAAAGCAGTTGACCATAAACTGAGGAAAGAACAAGCGGGCTTCAGAAAGAACAGAAGATGTGCAGATCATATATTTACCCTCAGGAACATTATAGAGCAGTGCTCAGAATGGCAGAGACAGCTGTACATTAACTTTGTTGATTTTGAAAAGGCTTTCGACAGCATACACAGGGACAGCCTATGGAAAATTCTGAGGGCTTATGGAATTCCCAGCCGCATTGTTTCCATTATAAAAAGCCTCTATTCTAACTTTACGTGCAGTGTTGGATCGAGTAATGTAACTTTCGAAGTGAAAACAGGAGTACGACAGGGATGCCCCTTATCAACAACATTATTTTTGACAGTCATAGATTGGGTGATGCGCCAGACAACAGAGGGCAGTCCAAGAGGAATTAGATGGACAACGTTTTCTACACTGGAAGATTTGGAATATGCAGATGACATTGCACTGCTCGCGCATTCACACCAACACATTCAAGACAAAACTGATAGACTGAATAAGTATGGCCAGCAGGTTGGCCTGAACATCAATCTGAAGAAGACAGAGGTCATGACACTAAATGTGGGCAATCCTGAGCCAATAACAGTAAGGAACCAGAAGTTAGAACAGACAGACACATTTACTTACCTAGGAAGCATAGTAACACCTGACGGCGGAACAAGCAAGGACATTAACAACAGAATGAATAAAGCGAGAACAGCCTTTGCTATTCTCAACAACATTTGGAAGTCTTCCCAGTACAGCACAAACACCAAATTAAGACTGTATGAGAGCTGCGTACTTTCTGTGCTTCTCTATGGTGCGGAATGTTGGAGAGTAACAGAGAAGGAAATGTCGAAACTGTCCTCCTTCCACACAACCTGCCTAAGGAAAATTCTCCGAATCTTTTGGCCAAACACCATCAGCAACCAAGAACTACTTATTCGGAGTAACCAGGAGGACATGCACACCATCATAGCTGGCAGACGCTGGAGTTAGGTTGGCCATGTCCTCAGAAGGGACCCTGATACCATCGCAAGAACAGCTATGCTATGGACCCCCGAGGGAAAGCGAAAGAGAGGCCGACCAAAAACAACTTGGCGGAGAACTGTGGAAGCTGAGATGCAAAGAATGAACCACAGTTGGGGCACTGTACGAAGGATGGCCGCCGACCGAGCAAAGTGGAATCAATTTGTTGCTGCCCTACAAGACGCCACCAGGCGTGATGGCCGCTGACTGCTTTGACGGTTGGCGGTTATGGATCAAAGAAGAAGAAGACATGTGAATGTACGTCCATTACAAGTTGAAAGCCGGGCTGAGGAATCATAGTCGGTAAAAAATATCCAGACACCTACTCCGAATGTTATTCCACATGAATAGTAAAAAACTGTAATCGGACTTCAGGAGTCGGAGGAGAAAAATGTTTAGACCAACTCCACAACCCTGGTTGAGAGCATGTCTGGCTTTGCCGAAGTTGGTGTTTTAATTTTTCCTGTTCACGATTGTCGCGAGAGGTTCAGATGTTATTAAATGAAAGATATCCTGGACAAAAAAAAAGATGTATCAGATGATACCAGGATAGTGCCAGATAAGAGACTGGTCTTATAAGAAATACCCCTTCTCTGAAAAGAGCAAAGGTGTATCGACAATCAAAGGTAGGGTCAAGCTGTATAAACCTTCAAGTATGATGATAGTGTTTGTTACTGAAGGTCTAAGTGCTACCTCTTAAGATCCTCCTTTGAATAATGGTTATTAATTTTTGTATTGACTCTGCTAGGGGATTAATTAGTTAATTAAATATGTAATAGATATATTAACCAACAGAACCGTAACTCAATTTAAATAATCAAGTAAGACTGATTATATATATTTACAATTTATTGATCCTATACCGTTTCTCTTTTCGGTTAGGAAAATGATAAAGAATTCAACTGTTTTTACAAGATAAAATAAATAAACATGGAATGTCCATTTCCACAATAGTTAAATATGATAAAGTTATATTTCAAATATCAATTATTTATTTCACATTAATATATATATATATATATATATATATATATATATATATATATATATATATATATATATATATATATATATATATATATATATATATATATATATATATATATATATATATATATATATATATATATATATATATATATATATATGACACTTTCACTGGACTAAAGTTGGTATTTAGTTTATTAAAGCTCTTCATGAGTCATCACTCAAACTGTTTTTGTTGTTATTGTTATTTTATTTGTTTGATAATGTCTCTGGATAGGCTGATCAGTGGAATTGTGTTACCACTTATCTCCAAAAATGAGGAGCATCCACTATAGGTAGGATCACAAAATGTCTGGATCTCCAAGCTGTGAAACATAGGTTGTCTAGTTCTAGATATATTAAGAACGTTTGCACCACAGAGTCCCTCAGAAATGAATGTCTCGTACAATCTTAGTAGTTGCAGGATTAAAACCTGTAATACAAATAATCACAACCCTTGTATGGTCCAGCACTATTCTATTCACACACACACAATGGACGTAACAAACAGTTTCAGACATGGCGCTAACAGGTGCACAGGACAATTTACCTCATTACCACTCACAGCCAGTTCAATGTGATTACACTTTCCTTATAAATCCTACGTTAGATCCATTTGTCCATGATCTGCTTCCATACAATGATTTGGTTTAGTTCAAACTATTAAGTGACACCTTGATTGATACATGTTAACAAATTCTGTGATCCTTTCTCATGGTCCTGATCAGTGTGTCTTTCCTTTAGAAAATACTCCTTCAAATACATTATTAAACCCACAGTCGTATTTTTGCCATAATTCTCAAATTTTCTACACATTTCCCAATGCTGGCTTTCGTCTCTAACATTCAACACATACTGGCGTTCAGATGGCAGTACACTCGTCCTGTAAGTTTTTTTCTTAACACACTCAACACACTTACAAACACACAAGTGGATTAATCACAAGAAAATTGCATAATTATGTACATATATATTCTTTCTTACCCTCAGGCAATACACATAAGCTGTAACAGGCTGTCAAAAGGTATTTAGGTCTGCTATGCAGATGCAGTGGCAAAGTATTTGACAGCACACTTTTTGCCGCTCTCTTCTGTACCGCTTAGTGTTTCAAAAAGTTGTGGCTCCAAATCAACCAAGTTCAAGGACATTTATACCGTCGCTCCCCCGTATCGGAGAACACGGCCAAAAACAAGTGTTACAAATCCAAAAACGAGGCATTTTTTGCCTGCTTGTTCGATGTGCAAAATGTTTAATATTTATTATCTCTCTTAATTCTGAACCGATTTTGATCATTTAAAGTTAGAAATATACTGTGAATTTATCTCTACCGTTCTATCTAATGATTGTTTAGTTAGCAAAATGCATTTAAATCTATGCAGATTTTAACTAACTAAATTTGGGACTACCCTGATTTATAGATGTCAATTTAAACGATTTTTCTCTTTAAATGAACTACTATTCGAGGAAGTCTTGGCACCTACCTCTTAAGTAACATCCCCGTTGTTGAACTATCTATATCTTTCCTTTTAAACATCTCTAGTTCTTAAGAAATTAAATAAATTCTTACTATCCTTTACACAAAATGGGCCTCTATGTTAAGCCTAAAAGGTTTCCTTATACACACTAGAAAAAGGAGCGTTTTCATTGGTTCTTATATCGGTCCGTTTTCCTATAGTATTGCTTGCGGTAAATATGACCGTGGTGTAAGACAGACCAAAACACGACAGAGCTCCCCCATTTAAAAGCGTGAACCACTTGGTGAAGCTTTCCTGTCTGTATTTACAATCACGGCATTACCCCAAAATGAGGTTCACTCTGCCTTACTGGTATCCTGGTTTCCTGCAGGTGGGTCAGTTCAAGTAGGCACTACTCAAGAAATTGACCTCAACCCTCTGCGATCCAAGAATAATCTCCTGTTGTGTTAATAAACAGCACAGGTGCTGCTGCCTGTCTAATGCTGATTATCAATCAATATTCACCATTACTCTTCTCTGAGTCTGTTCAATGACATGTCTAGAGGTGTTAGATCTTCCTCAAAGTTCCAATAGTTATGAGGAGGTTATCTATAAAATTGATGATAGCTGAGTTATGTAAGGGACCCAGTAATTTCCTCATCAGCCTGGATAAAACACTCGGAGTATTCTTCAACTCAAAAGCAACATATGGAACTCATAGTGCCCCTCCGAGATGTGAACAGCCAGCAATGGCCTGAGCTCAGGCTTGACGAGATCTGGTAATACCCTTATCTAGATTCGCTAGTGACTCTGTGTCGTAAATTTATCTGAGAGAGTTCTGGTGGATATTGGTCCCTTTAGAGTGTAGAATGATAGTGAAGGCTCTGTGAGAATAAGGATTTAGGAAAGTGAGGTAGTAGATTCACAAGTGCTGGGAAGAGTAAGGACAGTCTCTTATTACGACAATATTTCTCTCTCAAACTACTCCTTCCACTCTTCTGAACAAACAATTGTTTGCCAGTTCCAGTCACTCAGGCGCACACACCGATTTGGTGATTCTGACGCACAACGTACATGAATACAGACTACGATAACAAATATGGGAAATGTTGGGTTTGGGCCAGCCGACACCAATGCTAATAAAGTTTTAATACCTTTATTATCATAAAATCAAGTCACAAATAATTATCAATTTACAGTCAGAAATCATGGGTTACAAAATACAAAATGACAAGGGGCGAGGGGTTTTAGAGGAGAAGTATCCACTACACCTTTCCCGCTTGTATTTACTAACAGAAAAGAACCGGTCCCAAAGACAGGGGGGGATGATGATGATCAGAGATAGGCAATTTAACCCAACGGTAAATTTATTACTCTGAGACAAGGGGTTACAGTAATAAGGGGTAGAGGAAAAGCTAGGGTTCTCAAATGTTTCCCTTTATTCAACAAATGTTACGGGAGGGGGGAATGCACACAGTTAAACAATCCCGCTAGGAGAAATCCCGTACAATGAATACAGTACACCTTAATACTAGGTCGTACTAATTATAAGGGTAAAAAAAAACACGTGGGCTGGCCAGCACACAGTCACACACACAGACTTACCAAATGGTGAATTCTGGCACTTCGTAGGAATTTTACAACAGCAGATAATACCGTAGAACAATGGAAATGTCTTATTCTTCTGTGTCAGGCCCCAGATTTAACGAGGGGGGTTGGTAGCAAATAGTCTCAAAAGTCGCCAGACGGTGAAGCGTAAAGGCTACTGTTGGTTTTAGATAAAGTTCCTAATGAATGGCACAGGCACTTGGCTGGGTGTGAGGTATGGTGTGGTTTCTAAGATTGGCACAGCTGGTGGAGATAACTTTCTTTTGCCGTAATATCACAACTACAAAACACTGAGGTAAGTTCTTCTTGGGGGGGGGGGGGTAAAATCCACTAAATATACTTGACAGACAGTGTTCAGGTAAATCTATGTTCTTCTTCACAAATAGGGCAGTGAGTAAGATATTTCTACTAGCAAAATGTTCTTCTTCCAGTTTTTGTTTAACTTTAAAACGACTTTATGAATTAGGATTTTAAAACAGTCTTTGGGTTTGCTTTATTTCTGTAAACTTCAGATAGCTGAATCACAACAGGATCGCCACAAAGATTAAATTTTAAATATGTTCATAAGTCACTGGAGTAATCGAACTGAGACGGCAGGACCCTGTATATATTTTATTGCTGCGTAATGGCTGCTTAATTGCTGTTTAATTGCTGCTTAATTGCTGGGATGCGAGGTTTGAAAGATCATTCTGGATGCAAATAGAAAAACATGAAATGCAATGAAATCATATTAAAATCTGACGCTAGATAAAGTTACAGTTAGACTATTTTCTCCATTCACGTCTTCAATTAATAAATTCAAGAAAAGCTCCCCGTGAAGTTAATAGTTAAAAGCACATCTATCCATACAGAACTAAACTGTATTAAAGTTATAATTCCCTTAACGACTGAAAAATTAATTTACGCGGCTATTGTATTAGGAAATTAACTTATAGATGTAACATTTAGTTTGCACTAGAACTTTGAAATGGGTTTATTTAATAAGGTTAAATTTACACCACAATCCAGTGAAATAAAGATGAAATAACTAGACCACTGATCACTCGCAGCTAATGTATAAATTACCGTCTGCACAGAAAAGAATTCACTCCAATAGCCAACAATTTAGATGAAATCTAGCAGGAATCCAACTATATGCTAGTGAATCTTAGAATTCTGTCAGAACGAATGATAAAATGCAGTTTTCGGAGTTCTTTATTTATACTATTAGGAATGCAAGATAAATGGGACGTGTTAGATTTTCACACTTTTCTTCATCTCAGGAGAAATTGAAATTCTGCCGCCGATCGTACCCGGTTGTTACCCGCTACGCTGAGCGTTCCGTCTCTCCTGTTCGTGTCCATCTTGCGAGCGGTTTAACGGTTCGCATGAAGATGAGAAATTCTTGCGAGACGCTGCTCCGTCTACTTCTGAGAGCCTTCAGTGTCTCAGATCTCAAGCGCGGCTTCGTTTGATTCTGGCACCACCCCTAAGGTAGGTACTAACGAAGGTTGTCGCTACATGCTTGCATATACTCGCTCTAGAGACAGGAGTGCTCTTCTGGCAACGCCCCCGCTAGGCATAGGGGACTGGCGAAGTAAGTAAATAACTTCCTATAATTGCTCCAGAGATCGCAATGGGTGTGGTTTAACTTCTCCTTGAAGGCCGTGCGATCTCAAAATGCACAGAAGGTAGCAGTTCACATATTAATGATCCAACGTGTAGAATCCTCGTGAAAATGCTGCATACTAAATGAGCCCAGGCGAAACGTTTCAGACTGATGAAAAGTTACAACAAATGTTCAGGGGTTCTAAAGTTATGAGAGGCCAATATTCTGTTATCATCCCTCGAATCAGGGAAATTCACTTGTCATACCTAGACGTACGTCACAATCGTCCCCACTTTTGAGACATGGAAACTCGTTTTCATGTTTCATTTATGACAATGAAGCTGCCCTGATCGGTAGCTTTTGGATGATTGGCATCGTCGATTTTCTCCTCTTCCTCCGTGGTCCAGTGTCTACTCAAGAAGTCAGCTCCGACATTCTGTTTTCCTGGAATATATTCCACTTTGAAGGAATAAACACTCAATAACAAGGCCCAACGCATTATCCTTGCGTTAAATTCCTTATTGGCACACACGAAAGTTAATGGAGCATGGTCTGTTTGCACCGTGAAAGACGTACCGTACAGAAACTCATGATGGCGTCTGATGCCATGAATCAGAGCGAGACATTCTCTTTGAACGACACTATAGTTGCGTTCAGCCTTATTTAACTTTCGACTGCCATAAGCAACTGGGAATAGCATATTCGGGTCCCTGTCCTCGGCTTGAAGCAATGTTGACCCGATGCCCTGACCTGCCGCGTCGACTCGCAATACGAAAGGTTTCTTAAGGTCAGGTAACCTTAGAATGGGGTATGCCGACAGCTGTCCTTTTAAAGTGCTGTACGCGTGTTCGCACATTTGGTCCCACATGACCTTATCAGGACAACCTTTCTTGGTGAGGTCAGTCAGAAGTGCCGTAAGTCCGTTGAAGTTTTCGATGTATTTCTGATAATATGCACATAGTGATAGGATGGAACGCACGTCTTTCTTCGTTCGGGGCCTTTTGGCTGCAGCTATTTTCTCCACGTTCTTCTGAACAGGCCAACTACAGCCGTGGGAAATAGTATGCCCCAAGAAGTCTAGCTTTTCAAACCCGATGAGACATTTGCTAGGTCTGGCTGTGAGACCAGTTTCCTGTAGTCTCCTGAGGAGCATAGCAACCGTAGCAATATGTTCGTCGTAGGTTTCCGATGAAATTAATATGTCATCCATGAAATTATGGATGTGGGGACTTTGCAAGGGTTCTAAAAGCTTTCTCATCATCCTTGTAAACACTCCTGGTGCGTTATGTAATCCGAACGGCATCACATTAAATGTGTAATGTCCTTCACTAGTGCTGAAAGCTAGCAAAGGTTTAACTTCCTCCTTGACTGGTATTTGATAATAACCTTTACTGAGGTCAATCTTAGAGAAAATGGTTGCCTTGCTGAGCTTGGTGAACAACTCAGAAACAGTTTGGAGCGGTTCGGGCTGGAATTCCGTTACAGCGTTTAGCAACCGGTAATTAATACACAGCCGAACTTCCTTATTGGGCTTCTGCAACAGCACTACACTCGAACTGTAAGGAGATGTAGGTAAAGGTAAAGGTAAAGGAACCCGTTACACGCCCATTGAGGCATATTGGGAATATGGTGTTAGGCCCATATTATCTTGACCGTCGGCACACGAGGGGTGATGTGGTCGGCATCACGCCGGCCGCCTTAACCTTCCCAGAGAAGCTCTGGTACCCATTTGGGGCTGGGTCGACCCAGGAGCCGTTTGTGGCCTAAAAATTTTTCCGCCTCATCTGGGGAGATGTAGACTCGCTGATAATTCCTGCCTGACGCAGCTTATCTATTTCTCCGCGAAGTGCATCAGCTTTTGCGGACGGAATGAGGTACACTCTGGTTCGAACAGGGGTCTCGTTTGTTAATTTTATGTCAAATTCGATGAGATTTGTTCGACCAGGTACATCCGTTAAGACTATACTGTACTGCTTAGTAGCGCCCTGGTTTCTGTTTGTTGTTCTACTGAGAGACTGTCGCCGAACTTGACATCTTTAAAGGATTCTGTGGGTTGCAATGGATTCTCCATGCAACTGTGGTGGATTTAGATGTTATGACTTGTTGTTGTTATGTATTTCTATTGTACTGAATTAGGTCAGCTGTGAAGGCCCCTGAATCTAACAATTATTAAGGTGAGTTTTCAGAGTGCCTTTCTGCTACCACCTTATGATCTCATTCAGACTTATTCTTGACTAGTATGTCTGATAGCTACGTATAATGTCTAGGGTAATGTAAAGTGTGTTGTACTAAAATGACAACAAATACAACTAAGAACTCTTTGAAAAGTATTTAACAATACCCAGAGTTAAGTTTAAATTGAGAAATTTTTTTGTACAATTTATTGTTCCAGTATCACAATTTTGTGTATACTGGAATATTGAAACTCAAATGATAATGCAATGTATTTACATGAAATTGATTCAATTTACAACTGAATATCTTATTATTCACAAATTTAATTAACTGTGTCACTCTTGCAATATAATACATTTATATTCTTATTATGTTTGCAAATATTTTGTAAGCAAAGTATTTCCTTTTTAAGTGCTTAAGGAGAAGTCATTTTTGGGTTGCTTCCCTTGAAAATAGTTCTGTCATCTTCGATCGGACTCCGCAGACGACTCTAGGCCTACTGCGATTTATTCTGTGGCTGGGTAGGAATAGATTGTTCTTGCTTCAGTATATCTATGGCCTGGATTTATACGTAGTGTTTGTATGAGTAGGACGAGTCTGTCTTATATATGGATATCTTTGCATTTCTAAGTCGAACTAATTTGGTTGTCGCTAGAAAAGGTCAAAGGCTATGCAGCGGAAGTATCGCTAGCAAAGGGTGTGATCCATGGCTGTCATCCTGTGAGGATGCCGAGTTTTGTTGTAGCAGGCTTTTTGCCGAAATAGTGATCTATATATGGATGGGGAAAAGTGATAATCATTTAGACATGTTGTATGTACTTTACCCCAGTGTTTATTCTCTTTTGCCAAGGAATGGCAAAGTTATATTTCGCATAAAAAGGTAAAACCACAATTTATTATGAACTTGGGCTTCGCCATCGTTGTTGATAAGCAGATGCACAGTGGTACTTTTAAAAAGAATATCCATTCAAAGGAAGAAGACATTCCTATGTATCAGCACTGGATTGTATGATATTATTCAATTACCTCTATGAGAGAACCTATGAAGAAATGAGGACATTTAATGAATGACTAATTTTGGTCTATATTCTATAGTGAGTGAAGCTCACGAGAGAGAGAACAGCCATGTTGAAATTCATATACTTTGTATTTATCGAGTGAGAAAAAGGGATGCCTGTACTATCGCTCGATGAACCAAGAGATCACTGCTACATGTGAGAACCCATGTCTGGGATTCCTATATTATGAAATATATATATATGAACTTTACGTGAAGGAATATTCGCTAGACGAGGTTAGGTCTAGGAGCCTTCCTATGTATTGGTTATGGTCTGACGTGCCCAGTCAGTAAAGCCAGATGATTTACATGATGGAACGCTGAATGCTTATTTACGAATGCTCCATTATGATATTTGCCAAGCATGAATGCTAACTTAAGATGATATTCCTGTGATCAACATTATACTGTCTATGTCGACATTTGTTCCTGTAACCATACACGTACTGTCCAAGTGTGCGTCCCATTAAATGTTATAAAAAGACCACCGTAGTTCCAGTACTTCTTGAATTCGAACAGTGTGAGTATGAGTGATGTACTACCAACCTGTCAACTCTATCGAATCATTCTACCATTCGCGTACTGACATTCAGATACACACTCATTGTTTACACTCACATTCTTGCCGGAGCCTCATCATGTTCCAGGACAAGATGACCTGTATGACCAAAACTGTGCTGGGTTTGATGAGTTGACAATCGTTACACTTTACTACACCAGTCCCAACATCTACATTTATCCACTGGTGGACATTCACATCATTTAGCAAATAAAGCATGATTCAACAACTAGTAGCCAGTATGAGTTAACAACTACACAAAGAAAGAGTATTAACAACTGGTGTGCCAGCTTCCTGGGTCAACCTGCACAGTGACCATATTGAGAAGTAAACTACTGAGACCAGACGTTCCTTGGGGTCTGTTACGACACACAAATACATCAGCAGTACAACTCTACAGTGATGTCAGCGTGACCTGTCCTGTCGAGAGTATGCAGTAACTAGGTCAGGGTTTGTTGACATTTGGTTCATTGGACATTTGCCATACAACTGACAGTGTTACACAGCGAGCTTGGTTGAAACATAGAACATTACACATCAGGACTGGAGAATATTTGACAGTGTTTGCGAAAGAAAATGTTATTGAACTGAGAAGTCCTACATTGATTGTTATCATTCAAATCAACGATGGAGCTTCTATTTCTGTGTTGAATTTAAAATAATTAGACCAGAAGTATTTGTTTAATAAAGTACCACAGTACTGTACTATTAGGCAGTGTAACTGAGCCTTCATTCCAACACATTCTTTCTGCAACACTCTATTTACATCATATTGCCATACTATTTATGCATTTATGTATTTATGTTTAACTATTTATATGTGATATTTGTTTGTATCCAGCGGGTTGTTGTTTCGGTTGGGCGGTGTCACACAGCAGAGTATCCCACGTAATAGAGGGTCTGATGTGTGCGTTTCTATAGGTGCAATTTTCTTCATTGGAAATTTGCTGCGACAGCTGTTGCTATTAGTGTTAGCTGTGAAGTCTGTACTCATTGTTGTTTTTGTAATATTCCTCTGTTCTTTAGTTTGTTTTGATTTGTTTGTAATTTGTTGGTCTACCCTATTCTATCTTTCAGTTCTATTCTCAATTTATATTTATATACTGTGGCGTTATTTGTATTTGTTATCCTCTTGCGGTTTATCTTTTATTGTTTTTCCAATTTTATTTATTTCATTTCCGCAAATGTTTTCATGTTTTTCTGTATAACTGTTTTGTTTTGTGCCTGATCGACATACACTATTTAAAATATAGTTGATCATATAAATTGATGTACAAGAATCAACTGATAGTTAATTGCTATTACTAAAGGTACACAGTTGATGATATAAAACACTATTTCTGGTGCACTGCACTTATATTATAGAGTGAACCAGCAACTTATAGCTGTTATTATATAAAGATTTATACAAGACCTTTGTAAGGCTTGTTTCCCACAGTGATTGGGATAGTTAAGTACTATTTTTCACAGGTTACAAAGTTATCATACAAGGTCTTTGATTAAGACTAAGAAAGTGAATTTATTTACTTTTGCAAATTACTGATCTTATTAGACAAGATGTCTACCTTGGATTATTTTATCACACAAGGCAGGGCTCTTGATAAGACTGGTCAGCAGTTAGAAGAATGGGCAGTTGCTCAATATGACAAAGCATTAGCTGCAGAAGAGAGAAAACTTGCTGCTGCTGCTGAAGAAAGAAAAGCATTGATTGAAGAAAAGAAATTAGCAGCTGAGGAGAAAAGATTGGAAGCTGAGGAAAAAAAATCACAAAGAGAGGATGAACAAAAGAAATTGCAGATACAGACTGATGAAAAAAGATTCCAGATGGAAATGGAAAAAGAGAAAAGAAAAGATGAAGCTGCTGCTGAAGAGAAAAAATTACAGGCTGCTGCAGAAGAGAGAAAATTACAAGCTGAAGCTCAAGAAAAAAAAGCAATAAGAGAACATGAACACCAAAAAGAACTTTTAGCATTTGAGTTAGAAAAGTTAAAGTTAACAAACATAAGTAATGTTAATCAAGCATCTAGTGGTAATGGTAAACCCTTTACTTACAAGGTCAAGGTACCAGCGTTCAACCCTTCCAGTGATGACATAACATTCTGGCTAAACAGATTTGAACGCTCGTGTCGAGCACATAATGTGGACAAATCACAATATGCTAACCAGTTATCAGAAAATCTGAAAGGTGATTCTCTGACTAGTTTAAGTTTGGTTGAAGAGGCTGACAAAGATAACTATGATGTTATTAGGGCAGCCTTATTAAAGAAGTATCAGTTGTCTGAAGAGGGTTATCGGAAGTTGTTTAAGACAATGGTGCCTGAGGCAGGTGTAGAATTCTCAGAATTCATTGCAAGGACACGACTTACATTTGATCGTTGGATTGAGCTATCCAAAACAGAAAAGACTTATGAAGCCCTTATGGACTTGATACTCAGAGACAAGATTATGTCAAGTATAAATAAACCTTTCCTCGAATTCTTACATGAGCGTAAACCTAAGTCTCTAAAAGAAATGGAACAGTATTGTACCCAATACGTCACTGCACATCCGGACGTAGCCATTAGCAACAGTAAGGTTAAAGAAGGTATGCCAGTTGCTTCTGCAACACCATACAACCCTAATCACTCTCACAAATTCCAAGGACCTCAAAATAGGTTTAATAAAAAAGGTAACTATTACAGTTATCAGAACCAAGGTAACCAATCATTTCAGGGTTCTTCTTCGAATACCTGGAGAAGAGCTGACAGCCCTCGATTCAGGGGTGGTCATAATTACAGGAACTTTCGCAAAGGAAGTCATTCTAGAAACTATCCAAGTTTTCCTTCATGGAGACAACAGGATCATAATTACCGAGATACTCATTATAATGAATATGATGATAGTAACCAAAGGAGCTATGATTCAAACCCGAGTAGAGGTTATAATAGTGGAAACAATGATAAGTACAGAGGCAATAATAACAGAGGTAGAGCACAATTCAAAAAACATAAAGCTCATTACCAGGCGAACTCTGCACAGCAAGAGTCCCACGAAGCCTATAAACAAAATAAAGATAATGATGACTCTAATAATATGGCATGTGCCGCTTTTGATTTTGGGAGAGCATCTCAGTGCCCCCAATGCAAAACATTATTTGAGCCAACCACAGTGTCTACTTTAAGCTGTGGCCATCCTCTTCCCGCTCTTCCTGCGTCAATCGCGCATGATGGGAGAGGTTCTCTTGTCTTACACAAAGGTTTAGTAAATGACAATCCAGTCTCAGTACTTTTTGATTCTGGATGCACAACTATTGGGGTTAGGCAGTCACTCATAGATCCTTCTCATTCTACAGGCAAAGTAGTCAAATGCGTAACATTTGGCGGCACCATAGAGAAATACTCTACCGCTATCATTAGGATTGCTACTCCTTTCTTCACAGGAGATGTACACGCATGTCTTTTGCCGGATCCGATCGCTGATCTTATCATCGGTCGCATTCACGGAGTCAAAGAATGTACTCCGGAGCAAATTTCCGTTTGGGAAAATCAAAATATGCAATCTGCTAATGCAGTAGTCACTAGAGCTCAAGCTCTCAATATGCCTGAAACTTCATCTGTTGAAGATAATGAAGTGCATAACCAAGATGATCCCTTGGTAATTTCTCGTGACTCGTTTATAAAACAACAAGAAGAAGATCCGACTCTTAAGAAATTCTTCACTCTTGTAACGAAAGGTGATCCGAATAAAGATTCAAATTGTAAATCTTGGATTACAATGAAGAATGGCGTACTTGTACGTATGGTGCAAGACTCCACTAAGTCAAGTCATTCTCAGATTCTTGTACCCAAGAATTTGAGAGTTAAGATCTTACAACATGCACACGACTCTCAGTGTGCTGGTCACATGGGTTTTTCCCGTACTAAGTCAAGAGTTCTTGCGGCTTTCTTTTGGCCTTTTGTGAACAAGGACATACGGATCTATTGTCGATCCTGTAAAGTATGTCAAGAAGTCAAATCCAAAGGTCCTCGTCATGCTGCGCCTATTCAGGCTGCAGATATTCCTATTCGTCCATTCCAGAAAATGGCGATAGACATCATTGGTCCATTCAAGATCAAATCTGCTAGAGGACATCAGTTTATCTTAACGTGTGTAGACATGTGCACACGTTGGCCAGAGGCTATCCCTCTAAAGAGCATTACTACCGCTGACATTGCAGATGCTCTTTGGCTTATATTTTCTCGGCTGGGATTTCCCGGAGAAATATTATCAGATCATGGCACCCAACTGATATCGGATACCATGTCTCAAGTAATGTCTACTCTACAGATAGAGAGATCTTTGAGTAGCATCTATCATCCTATGTCCAATGGGATGGTCGAGCGACTAAATAGAACACTTAAGAACTTATTAGGGAAGATAACTGAGGATCATCCTCAGGATTGGGATAGGGTTTTACCCGCGGCCCTCTTCGCGTACAGAGAGGTCCCCAATGAACATACAGGGTTTTCGCCCTTTGAACTTGTCTTTGGCGCGCGACCGCGCGGCCCAATGTCTTTGCTGCATGATCTTATAACAGCTGACAATATTGACGATGACACAAAATCTTCTTACGAGTATGTCATCGCGCTGAGACAAAAGATTATCGAAGCATGCAAATTGGCAACGTCCTCTTCTGAGTTTGCTAAGCAGAAGGCAAGACAATTTGCTAATAAGAAGAGAACTTTACGACAACTTTGTCCTGGTGACAAAGCATTTGTTTTGCTACCTTGTCGTGAAAATAGACTCCTTATTAGTTGGAAAGGTCCGTACGATATAATATCGAAAATTTCAGATGTTGACTACATCGTCGATATTAACGGGAAGCATAAAACCTTCCACATCAATATGCTTACGGAGTTCCATGAACGTCCTGACTATCTACAGCCTATTTTCCAGGCAACGGACGATTATCATGTCAAACATGGTCATTACTCATCACTGTCTGTAATACAGGATGAGGAAACAAGTTTTTCGGATGTTAATCTCCCGCTTCCAATGATCCCACTTCATTCTAGTGAATCATGGAAAGACGTTACTGTTTCTCCTGATTTGTCTCTAGGAGAACGGCGACAAGTTTCGTCTATGTTACAAACATTTCAGGATGTCCTCACTGACATCCCTGGACAAACTCATGTCATTGAGCATGACATTGTTCTAACTGAACATACTCCAATTAGGGTTAGGCCTTATCCTATCCCTATACATTTCCAAACACAGGTTGAAAAGGAGTTGGATGAAATGATAGATTTACAAATAATCGAACCATCCACTTCTGCATATTCTTCGCCGATGGTTATTGTTCGAAAAAAAGACAATAACATACGTCTTTGCGTTGACTATCGCAAATTGAATCAAGTTACGAAGTTCGATGCTGAACCTATGCCTTTACTAGAAGAGTTACTTACTCGTCTTTCTAAATCGCATTTTTTCACTAAACTTGATTTGTCTAAAGGATATTGGCAAGTTCCATTATCCGAACGCGCCAAACCTCTTACCGCTTTCTCTACTCCCAGAGGCCTTTTCCAATGGAATTTTATGCCTTTCGGCCTTATGAACGCACCAGCTACATTTGTACGCATGATGCGTCGAATCCTATCGTATCGGTCAGATGTCATTGCTTATCTAGACGACATCTGTCTTTTCAGCGATACTTGGGAAGATCACTATTCAGGATTAGTTGAATTATTATCAACTCTGCGTGAGTATAACCTGACAGCAAAACCATCTAAAGCTTGTATTGGCTTTAGCGAAATTGCTTTCTTAGGCCATCGAGTAGGTCACGGTTTCTTGAAGACAGAAGACCATAATATCACTAAGATACTTAACATCTCTATCCCTAGGACTAAAAAGCAAGTGCGAAGTCTTTTAGGTCTCATACAATTTTATGGACGTTTCATTCCGAATCTGTCCTCTATCATGGCACCTCTCTCTACACTATTAAAGAAAGGGTCGCCTAACATGGTTCACTGGTCTCATGAATGCCAATCTTCACTAGAGAAGATCAAAACTATGTTTTCATCACCACCTATTTTAGTGTTGCCTACAACAGATAAGACATTTGTTCTTCGTAGTGACGCTTCATCCACTGGGATTGGAGCGGCACTAATGCAAGAGTACTCTGGAACTCTGCATCCTGTAATGTATATATCCAGAAAACTTAATGCTGCAGAAAGGAATTACTCGGTTTTAGACCGTGAATTATTGGCAATGGTTTGGTCAATTCTCAAACTCCAAAGATTCCTTCTGGGCGCGCATTTCGTAGTGGAAACTGACCAAAAAGCTCTTACGGCTATCCAAAGTAAGAACTTGAAGAGCTCGAGATCAACTCGATACGCAATAGCTCTTCAACCTTTTCATTTTTCGGTACGAGCTATCCGTGGTTCAGAAAATGTGATGGCGGACATTCTGTCCAGATGCCCACATGATGCCACTTAACTGTTAAATATTGGGTTTTTTAATATGTATAACTTTACAACAGTTATTTTTTGGTTTCTTTACTAAGATACACATTTGTAATTTAATAATAGAATGATGGTATCTCTACTTAGCGGTTTATTGATGTTAATTCACCGCTGTTCTTTGATGATTGTTTCTTCATAAATCATAAATTTAAGATTATAGTGTGAATTTTTGGTATGCATTGTATAATTACCAGAATTGTATTATACGTACATCACACCTTCCTGGAAACATTTATTCGTAGGGAAACAATTTCTCTCAGATTTTGAGATATATATTCTCACCAGTCATATTAGGAATTATAGTTATTCCTGATATTTTCATCTGCGCAGTATTCTTGCGTTGTGAGCCTATTCTACGGTGCTCCTAGATGTATTTAAAAAAAAAAAAATTTTATTTTTTTTTTCCCGGGAGGTGTGGTAAGACTGTAAAGGGCAATTTTTACTATCTTGCAATATAATACATTTATATTCTTATTATGTTTGCAAATATTTTGTAAGCAAAGTATTTCCTTTTTAAGTGCTTAAGGAGAAGTCATTTTTGGGTTGCTTCCCTTGAAAATAGTTCTGTCATCTTCGATCGGACTCCGCAGACGACTCTAGGCCTACTGCGATTTATTCTGTGGCTGGGTAGGAATAGATTGTTCTTGCTTCAGTATATCTATGGCCTGAATTTATACGTAGTGTTTGTATGAGTAGGACGAGTCTGTCTTATATATGGATATCTTTGCATTTCTAAGTCGAACTAATTTGGTTGTCGCTAGAAAAGGTCAAAGGCTATGCGGCGGAAGTATCGCTAGCAAAGGGTGTGATCCATGGCTGTCATCCTGTGAGGATGCCGAGTTTTGTTGTAGCAGGCTTTTTGCCGAAATAGTGATCTATATATGGATGGGGAAAAGTGATAATCATTTAGACATGTTGTATGTACTTTACCCCAGTGTTTATTCTCTTTTGCCAAGGAATGGCAAAGTTATATTTCGCATAAAAAGGTAAAACCACAATTTATTATGAACTTGGGCTTCGCCATCGTTGTTGATAAGCAGATGCACAGTGGTACTTTTAAAAAGAATATCCATTCAAAGGAAGAAGACATTCCTATGTATCAGCACTGGATTGTATGATATTATTCAATTACCTCTATGAGAGAACCTATGAAGAAATGAGGACATTTAATGAATGACTAATTTTGGTCTATATTCTATAGTGAGTGAAGCTCACGAGAGAGAGAACAGCCATGTTGAAATTCATATACTTTGTATTTATCGAGTGAGAAAAAGGGATGCCTGTACTATCGCTCGATGAACCAAGAGATCACTGCTACATGTGAGAACCCATGTCTGGGATTCCTATATTATGAAATATATATATATATTGAACTTTACGTGAAGGAATATTCGCTAGACGAGGTTAGGTCTAGGAGCCTTCCTATGTATTGGTTATGGTCTGACGTGCCCAGTCAGTAAAGCCAGATGATTTACATGATGGAACGCTGAATGCTTATTTACGAATGCTCCATTATGATATTTGCCAAGCATGAATGCTAACTTAAGATGATATTCCTGTGATCAACATTATACTGTCTATGTCGACATTTGTTCCTGTAACCATACACGTACTGTCCAAGTGTGCGTCCCATTAAATGTTATAAAAAGACCACCGTAGTTCCAGTACTTCTTGAATTCGAACAGTGTGAGTATGAGTGATGTACTACCAACCTGTCAACTCTATCGAATCATTCTACCATTCGCGTACTGACATTCAGATACACACTCATTGTTTACACTCACATTCTTGCCGGAGCCTCATCATGTTCCAGGACAAGATGACCTGTATGACCAAAACTGTGCTGGGTTTGATGAGTTGACAATCGTTACACTTTACTACACCAGTCCCAACATCTACATTTATCCACTGGTGGACATTCACATCATTTAGCAAATAAAGCATGATTCAACAACTAGTAGCCAGTATGAGTTAACAACTACACAAAGAAAGAGTATTAACAGCCTTCAACAAACACATGCCAAGTCCTCCTGTCACGTGCCATCATCTCAAGTTCTTTCCATGTTCTCCTCATCATTTTCACCTCTGTTTCCAACTCTCTTCTCCATGTACTTCTTGGTCTTCCTCTGCCTCTCTTGCCCTGGGGGTTCCAGAACAAGGACTGCCTTGTAATGCTATCAACAGGTTTCCTCAGTGTGTGTCCTATCCATCGCCATCGTCTTCTTCTCATCTCTTGTTCCACTGGCACTTGTCTAGTTCTTGTCATCAGTTCCACATTGGTAACCTTGTCATACCATTTTAATCCCTCTATTCTACGCAAGCACCCATTTATGAAAGTCTGTAGCTTTTTGGTTGTTGTCTTTGTTGTTCTCCATGTCTCCGAGCCATACAATAGGACTGACTTCACATTTGAGTTGAAGATTCTTATTTTCGTGTTGGATCCTATTTCTCTTGATCTCCATATATTTCCCAATGCAATGAAAGCTCCTCTTGCTTTTTGTATTCTTATTTTGATATCGCTGTCTGTCCCTCCAACTTTGTCTATATTACTGCCAAGATATGTGTATGATTCTACATCTTGTATTGGCGTTTCTTCAAGTTCAACCCTGTTTTCATTACCTGCATTTATTCGCATTATTTTTGTCTTTTCCCTGTGTATTTTCAGACCCAATTGCTGTGACCTCTCATCGAGTGTTTTCAATTTGTCCTGCATCTGATTACGGTTATGGGACAGGAGAGCCAAATCATCAGCAAAATCCAGATCATCCAACTGCTTAGTCAGAGTCCACTGGATTCCATTTCTGTTGTGTGTTGTCGATGATCTCATAACCCAATCTATTGCCAGCAAGAAAAGAAATGGAGACAAGAGGCATCCCTGTCGCACTCCTGTTCTTATCCCAAATGGTTCTGTAAGCTGTCCTTCATGAAGAACTCTGCACGTCATGTCTTCATAGGTTTTCTTTATTAAATTAATGATTTTCAGGGGAACTCCATAATGCCTCATCAATTTCCAAAGTGATTCTCTGTCCACACTGTCAAATGCTTTTTCGTAGTCCACAAATCCGATGTACAGTGGTGAATTCCATTCCAGACTTTGTTCAACTATTATTCTCAAAGTGGCTATCTGGTCTGTACATGATCTGTTTTGTCGAAAACCTGCTTGTTCATCTCTCAATTTCTTGTCTATGGACTCCTTTAATCTCTCAATGATAATCCTGTTCAATACCTTTCCTGGCACTGATAGTAACATTATTCCTCTATAATTTGTGCACTCTTGTAGATTTCCCTTCTTAGGCAACTTAACCAGATATCCTTCCTTCCATTCTGCTGGTATCTCTTCTTTTTCCCAGACTTTACCAAGTAATTTATATAACATCTCTGTAGCCGTGTCGATATCTGCTTTGATGGCCTCTGCTGGAATGCCATCAGGTCCAGACGCTTTTCCATCTCTTAGAAGCTTAATGGCTTTCTTTATTTCTTCCTTCGTTGGTCTTTCACCGTTAATTTGTAGCTCTTCTTCTGCTGGCTGGATGTCCGGCGGGTTTTGTGGAGCTGGTCTATTGAGAAGGTCCCCAAAATATTCTGTCCACCTCTTCATTTGCTCTTGTATATTGCTGAGCAGTTTCCCATTCTTATCTTTTATGAGGCAACTTGTTTGCTTGTATTTCCCTGTTAGCTTCTTTGTGTTGCTATACAGTTCTCTCATATTTCCTTTGGCTGCAGCATCTTCTGCCTCTCTTGCCAACTCCTCAATATACTTCCTCTTGTCTCTTTTGATACTTCTTTTTACTTCTTTGTTTGCTTCTGTGTACACTTCTTGAGCCTTGGCTTTGGAACTTCTGGTTTTGCTTGTGTTTAACTCTGCTTTCTTGTTTTTTCTGTCTTTTATCTTATTGATGGTTTCTGTTGTTATCCATGCTTTTTGTTGTCTTTCCCTTTTCCCCAGTATTTCTTCACATGTCTCCTTCCATACCGTTTTGACCTGCTGCCAATAGTTTTCTGTATTCTCTACATCTTCCAACTGTTGGAGCACTTGGAATTTGTTGGATACTGTGACCGCAAATTTGTCTCTTGTTTCTTGATTTCTTAGCTGTCCTACATTAAACTGTTGTCTATAATTTTGCATATCTCTTGAGTTTCATTTTTACTTTGGCTATCAGAAGATGGTGATCTGATGCCACATCTGCTCCTCTATATACCTTTACATCCTGCAATGATGATCTAAACTTCTTCTTTATGCATATATGATCGATCTGATTTTCTGTTCTATGGTCTGGTGATATCCATGTTGCCTTGTGTATTCTCTTATGTGGAAACATGCTTCCTCCTATAGCCAGTTGATTTGAAGCACAGAAGTTTGCGAATAGTTCTCCATTTTCATTCATTACTCCTAGCCCATGTTTTCCCATGACTTCTTCAAATCCAGTATTGACTGTACCTATCTTTGCATTCATGTCACCCATCAAAATTGTGATGTCTCTTCTTTTTTTACTTTATCCATAATTTCCTGTAGTTTAGTATAAAATGCTTCTTTCACAGACTCTTCTTTGTCATTAGTTGGTGCATAACATTGGATGACATTGACATGAATTTTCTTTTTAGCTGTTTTGAAAATAGCTGTTATTATTCTGGGTCCCACAGCTTCCCATTCAATGAGTGCTTTCTGTGCTTCTTTAGATAACATAAGAGCTACCCCTTCACTGTGGTGTGAACTTTCGTCTTCGTGTCCTGAGGACAGCACCAATTCACCTGTGATGAGTTTCTTCCTGTCTACCCCCTTCCACTTTGTTTCACACATTCCCAGAACCTCGATTTTGTATTCCCTCATTTCTGCTGCTACTTGTGCCACTTTCCCTTGTTCGTTCAATGTCCGAACATTCCAGGTGCCAAATCTGGAAGTTCTCCTAGAAGAAAGAAGGTTAGTCAGCAACACAGACTCCTTTCGGCTTTCTCTGTGTTGCATCATACGCCTCCCCGCGAGAGGACCTTCCCCTGTCTTGGATGGCTGTGTTTTATTTTCTTTATTTGACTTGTCCATATTTGTTGAAGTTTTTTGTGGTTTAAATTTTTTTTTACAGGATGGGGTAACCGGCCCCATGCCCAACCCTCCTTAGTCGCCTTCTACGACATGCTTGGCAGGGGACAGTGTTACTATTCTTTGCTCCCCTTTCGGGCCCCGGTAACACACGGGTGACTAATAGTTTGAATTGAGATAATATGGTCAACTCCAGATCTCTTGCTGGTGCAGAACAGCTAAGCCAAGACAGTACTTTTATCTTGCTTTTAAACAACTTTAGTGTCGAAAATCTCTATCACAAGTGGCCCCGAATACTACTATCAATTAGTTTTATTCCTCCCTTAGTATATTAGGCTACAGCCAATCAGGTACCGTTTGGCTTTTAGCGTCCTTATATTCAAACTCAAACTAAATTTTCAAATCTAGGACTAACTTCGCCCTTTTCCCCACCACAGGGCAAACTGAGAAAGATTCAAGTCTGTTCGTCCATCTGTCTTCGTCAATATCTCGGTTAGTTCCTAACAGTTTTTAATTCTGACCAATAATTAGTGATCCTGTTGTTACCTGTCACACAGTGATTAAATTTTTATTCTTGTATTCATTATATTCAATATTATCGTTTTTATTCTTTATTTCCTCAACTAACATATTTTTCTATCTTACCAATTCAAATTTGTAAACATTAACTCGTAATACCACCAACTATGCTCCTTCCCTTCCCCGTTCCATACTGTATTTTTTTTCAAAATATTCCACGTTAATCGTAATTTTTTATTTTCTTTAAACTGTCGTTCTCATTCATTACGAGACAACGCTTGTAGTAATACGTCACAAAAGCGAGAAAGTGCTGTCTGTACGCTACAATTGCACTACTTTTTTTGCTTGAAATACGTGTGTGTATGTGTTTTGGTTGTCTCGCGTCCAATCAGTGTGGTAATATACATTCGCATCTGCGTTACAGAAAAAGGGGTTTTTCTATCGTATTTTTGAAACAAGCTACGATATCGGCATGCACTATCGTCTGCTCGGCTCGCGACGACCAAGCAGAACCAAACGCGTGTCGAAGTGTAGCATTTTCTCTCTCCCTCTTATGCTTCCTTTTATTCTTTCCCCGTTTCTGTCTTACTATCCTCTCGGAACAACTAGGCTTTGGTTTTGTGTCAAAATATGTTACGTTAGTGTCCCAAGGTCGAGGCATAAAATCTTAGCACTGACTTGCGGCGTAGGAGACAACATTCTCCATAACTTCGCTATTTTATTCCTATGTTATTTTTACACTTATAAACACTATTTATATATATATTTCGAGCGGTGAAATCTCGGACATCATCACAGCAACCATCATCATCCTCGTTTTCCGTTGCTATGGAGATGCTCGGAGGATGGCACTGGTCTTTCCAGATATTTCTTAATGTTGCGTATGGTTTTTTACAACATTTCTGTTGTTGCGCATCAAAGAGCGCTGAGTTGAGTTTGGTGAAAATATTTGAAGATATGTGAATAGTACACTTAGGTGCAGTATTATTGCGCGCAGTAAAAAAAAGGATGACGTAGGAGTTTTTTGGGTCTTGAAACAATGACGTAGAGAACAAAATGGACCCCAAATAAAAACAAGACGTGAACAGCCTTGTGTTTGCTGGTTTGCTTGAAAACCCGTGAAAAAAGGGTATATTGATTCGTGCCATGCATAGGAGAGCATAACAGGATGAGTACTGTGAATCAGGTATAATTTGATGCTTATACATTTGGTAGACGGGCAGGTCTATACACCGTAAAAATCAGAGTCTAAAAAAATCCTGCTTTGTCGCTAATGTGTGCTGAATTTTGGGAAATTCATGTCAATGAAGTTATATGAGTTTGAAAAGAAGGTACGGGAGAAGGGCACGGATATAATCAATACACAGAGATGTATAGAAGTATTGGGACTAATAAGCAACAATGTATTACCGTCAAGGAGTATAACACTATGTTACGAATAGACAGAATGACATTAACTAAGGACGGTTCATCATGTCTCATGGATCATGAGTTTTCAATAAACTGTGTTGTTATGTTACCGGAACAGCATTGGCTTCTTACCTGGTTATATTTGAGCTGTTGGGCATATCTGAGACATTACTAATTCGTGATCTCTTGTGAGAGAACACTGCATAAATAATACAGGGACGATACAGTGCATTTTTTTGCATACCCACGAATAAAACATTCGCGTGACACTTTTGTTGTATACCAATGTTCTAACATTCATATAGACACATATGGGAATAATAATGGTATACATATATCAAATGCAGACAACCTCTTTTAATACACGGGAATAAACGAACGGGCGGACAGTACCTTAACATGGTGGCCAGTATGGGGATTCCCGCAGATAAGTAGACATTGTTATTATGGTGTCAGTACCCTGGTTATTATTAGTGAGCACCTTTCTTTGTCATTTTAACTCGTAAGATGCTTGTTCTTCATCATAGGTGTCCTGGGGTGTTTTCCTAGGTTGATTTCAGGTCGATGAATCGCAAAGGGTTATAGCCAGTTTCTTTGGGGTTGCTGAAATGTCGTAGATTTTTGTGTTGACGCCGTGGTTCTTTACGATATTATATCTTCTTTAATTGTTTAGGTGCGGTGATGGTCATTGCTAACGTGTATATTTCTATGTAATTGATTCTCGTCATGGATCATTCGGTTTTCAGTAGTACTATTATCTTGTATAATTTCTTAGTTGATTGATTTATAGCTGCATATTTTATTAAATAAAAGATGATCGATCTCCAGTAATGAGTATCGATAAGGTTTCGATTATAAGATATTACTTATAATACTACAGTTTATTTGATGAGGTAAATATATTAATTCAGATTCTGAAATGTCGACGGCGGAATACTTTATTAAACAGGGTAAAATTCTTGGTTTATCAGGAGACAAATTACAAGGGTTTGCTCAAACAGAATATAAAGAGGCGCAGGAAAGAGAGAAACGTCAGTTGGAATTAAAAGATAGAGAATTAGCCATCCAGGAACGTATGAAACGGTTGGAAATGGAAGATAATGAAAAAAGGAGGCAAGACGAAGAGAAAAGGAGGCAAGACGAAGAGAGAATTAAACTCTTGGAGATGGAAGAGAATGAGAATGAAGAGAAAAGGAGACAAAATGAAATGAGAATGACATGCTATTGGAAATGGAAAGGCAGAAGTTGCAAAATGGAAATGCTACTTGTCAATCACATACTCAGAATGATGGGCAGAAAGGTGACATTAAAAAAGTGCAGTCGCTTCGTTAGAAGGCGATAGTCAAAACTATGAGGAAGCTAGAGCTACGCTATTAAAAAAATATCAGCTTACAGCTGAAGGTTATAGAAGGCGTTTTAAAGAGTTGTTGCCGGAAACAGGAAAAGAGTTCTCACAATTCATTTCGGATATTCGTTTAACTTTTAATCGTTGGATCGAACTTGAAAAGGTACAACGGAATTTTGAAGATCTTGCCGATTTAATATTACGGGATAAGGTATTATCCTCAGTAAGTGATAAGTTTTTGGCATTTTTACAGGAGCGGAATCCTAAATCGTTATCGGAAGTTGAGTCCCTCGGGTGCCAGTTTTCGGTTGCTCATCCGAACTTGAATGTCAGAAACACTAAACTACATGAATCGTTACAGTCAGCGGGTGTTGCTACTGTAAATAACAGACAGGGAAAATTTAGATCGAATGGTGGTGACAGAGATAGGTTTCGTAATAGAAGTGCCAGTTCAGATCGAAATAATAATTATCAAAGAAATTTTTCTCATTTTGAAGTTGGAAATAGAAATAAATCACCAGAGTTCCGAAGATGGAGAAATAAACGACCTGATAATGGTCATCACGATTATTTTGGACACAGAGAGAGAGGAAATGGGCAACTAAATAATCAACATGGTAATATTAATAATAGATCTAGTTATTCTCAGAATTACAGAAGAAATTTTTATGACAATAATCAAGATAATGGCAGTGCATTTCGTTCAAATAGTTCGCATCGGTCTGCTCATCATGGAAATTTGGTACAGAGAGCAGAAAATGATATTACAAATAATAATAACAACGCTGTTAGTCAAGCAAATGCTTGCTGTTCATTTGACTTTGGTAATGCGGAAGAATGTTTTGAGTGCAGGAATCTATTTCAGCCTGACGTGGTATCCAGACTGAGATGTGGACACCCATTGCCGGCGTTACCTGCTATGTCAGCTCATGAAGGAACCGGGTCTTTAGAGTTTCACAAGGGCTTACTTAATGGCATGCCAGTAACTTTATTAAAGGATTCAGGTTGCACGACGGTAGGTGTGCGACAATGTTTGGTTGATCCGTCTTGTTGTACAGGCACATGGGTTAAGTGCATTACGTTTGGTGGTAGAATTGAGAAATTTCAAACTGCGGTGGTTCATATCGCGACGCCATTTTTTACGGGACAAATAAAAGTATGTTTGTTGCCGAATCCAGTTTGCGATTTAGTTCTTGGTCGCATTCACGGTTTTAAAGAGTGTACTCTTGAGCAAATACATGATTGGGAACGAGAACACGTACACAGTGCTAATGTTATGGTTACTCGAGCACAGGTGCAGTCTCAACATAATGTTGTGCCACTAGTTAATGATGATGTGTTACACAGTAACATAAACAAGGAAGTTTTTTCTACTTTACAAAACAGTGATGTTTCATTAAAGAAATTTTTTAGTTTAGTCCAACAGGATGATACAAATGGTCATACTTCTCACAAACAATGGTATACTATCGTAAATGACATATTAGTGCGAAGATTTAGAGATAGTAAATCTTGTCATATTACTACTCAGATCATGGTGCCTAAGGTAATGAGATCCTATATCTTGAGTCATGCTCACGATTCCCGTTGTGCAGGTCACATGGGATACTCTCGTACTAGATCTAGAATTCTGGCATCTTTTTTCTGGCCGGGAATGTCGAAAGACATTGCGATGTTTTGCCGTTCTTGTGTTACTTGTCAGGAGGTGAAGTCTAGAGGGGCACGTCATTTGGCTCCAATTCAAGCAGCCGATATTCCGGTGCGTCCATTTGAGAAGATGGCCGTGGACATTATTGGCCCACTTCCTATAATGTCATCGAGAGGACATAGATATGTATTAACTTGTATAGATTTGTGCACGCGTTGGCCAGAGGCCATACCACTCAAGAACATTACTACGCAGGATGTGGCTGATGCTTTGTTTCATATCTTTACTAGAATCGGATTTCCGAGAAAATTGTTGTCGGACAGAGGTTCTCAGTTTGTGTCAGGTGCAATGACGGAGGTTATGGCAATGTTTCATATAGACAGATCACTGAGTTCCGTATATCACGCCGCCTCAAACGGGATGGTGGAGCGTCTAAATCGATCAATAAAACAGATGTTAGGAAAGATTACAAACGATTTTTCTAAAGAGTGGGACCGAGTTTTACCAGCGGTACTTTTTGCATATCGTAAAATACCGAATGAGCATACAGGTTTCAGTCCATTTCAACTTGTATTTGGTGTTCAGCCCAGAGGTCCATTGTCCTTGATCAAAGACTTGTTGATTGATTCTTCCTTGTCGCAAGAAACTCAATCGTCTTACGAGTATGTTGTAAATCTTAGGAAAAAAATCATGGATGCATGCCAGCTGGCAACAGATGCATCGGAAAGAGCTAAAGAAAAAGCTCGTATGTTACAGAATCACTCAAGACGTCTTCGTCTTCTTGTACCAGGCGAGGAAGCATTCGTGCTTTTACCGAGCAAACAGAATCGACTACTGATAACTTGGTGTGGTCCATTCAAGATTCTGTCACGTATTTCAGATGTCGATTATGTCCTTGATGTTAAGAGACAAAGAAAGATTTTTCACATTAACATGTTGAAAGAGTTTCACTCAAGACCTGAACATCTTCAGGCAGTCTTTCACGCGGTTGATAATGTAGGTTCACATCCAATGAGCTGGGCGTCTCTGTCAGTTATTCAGGAAGAAGAATCTTCTTTCCCAGCTGTATCAATGACGTTTCCTAGTCTACCGGTTCAATCTACCGAAACTTGGGAGGATGTGACAATCTGTCCGAATCTTACACTTGAGAAAAAAAACACATATATCCGAATTATTACATTCGTTTCATGATGTACTTACAGATATACCAGGCAAAACAAATGTCATCACACATGACATCATTTTAAATGATGAAAATGCTATTAGAGTGCGTCCATACCCGATACCATTACACTTTCAAGACAAAGTAAACAAAGAAATAGATGACATGCTGCAATTAGGTATAATCAGTTCTTCTCAAAGTAATTTTGCTTTTCCCATGGTTGTAATAAGAAAAAAAGACAATAACATTCGGCTGTGCATTGATTTTAGAAAATTAAATCAGGTCACAATTTTTGACGCCGAACCGTTACCATTATTGGATGATCTTTTACCAAAATTAGCAGATGCAGTATATTTCAGTAAGTTCGATCTGTCAAAAGGTTATTGGCAGGTTCCGTTGGAGGAAAGATGTAAACATTTTACGGCTTTTGCTACTCCCAGAGGGTTGTTCCAGTTCAATTTTATGTGTTTTGGACTGATGAACGCACCTGCTACGTTCACTAGAATGATGAGAATTCTCTTCTCGCATAGACAAGATATAATCTCGTACATAGATGATATTTGTTTGTTTAGCAACACTTGGGAAGAACACTTTCACGGTTTACACTCTCTATTATCCACGCTCAGATCTGCTGGGTTATCTGCTAGACCATCTAAGGTGTATATTGGATTCTCTGAGATTACTTTTTTAGGTCATAGGATTGGTCATGGGAATCTTCAAACTTTGGAGCAGAATGTTTCCAAGATTCTAAATCTTTCCATTCCTAGGACAAAAAAAAACAAAACAAGTCCGGAGTGTGTTAGGACTAGTGCAATATTATGGTAAATTTATTCCTAACTTATCTTCAATTACATCAGATCTGTCCACTCTACTTAGGAAAGGGGCTCCTAATGTAATTAGGTGGACTCCAGAATGCAATGCTGCTTTTCTTAAAATTAAAGATTTGTTTTCATCCCCACCGATTTTAAAACTACCCAGGCTTAATAATCTTTATACTCTTCGAACAGACGCTTCGTCCAAGGGCGTTGGTGCTGTGTTGCTTCAACAATTTGATGGACATCTGCATCCGATCACGTACATTTCAAGAAAGTTAAACAAGGCGGAAATGAATTATTCGGTGTTGGAAAAGGAACTTCTCGCTGTGATCTGGGCAGTAACCAAATTAGAGAAGTATCTGTTAGGTGTACCTTTCGTAATACAGTCAGACCAGAAGGCTTTGGCGTATTTAAAGACGAAGAACCATAAATGCGCCCGAGCAGCCCGTTATTCGATTCTGATGCAGCCGTATAATTATACTATTCAAGCAATTCGAGGGTCCGACAATGTGGTTGCAGACGTACTGTCGAGGTGCCCTCAGGATGACAGTACACAAGTTTTTAATGACAGTTAGTTCATGGTCAACAGTAGTGGTGATATAATTGGGACATTGATATTTTATTAGTTTTATCCGGAACACAATTTGGTGTGTATGGTGTAAGGTGCACATACCGTTTACTATAATATGACTGTACGGCAATGATCTGTCCACTCTACTCGATTACGGAAACAACAGCAAATGGATTGATTTGCCATTGCCCTAAAGACGCCAATAGGCGTGATGGGAAACAATGGCAAAGAAAACCTATCTGCTGTTGCCCTAAGACGCCACTAGGCGTAATGGCCACCGACTGCTTTGACGGTCGGTGGCTAAGGACGGAAGAAGAAGAAGACGGCAATGATATTCTTTAGCTATAAATCTTTGCGTGTATATTATAGAGGTTCCTTGGGGCATTGAAATAGGTAATTTGGGACCAATTTATGCATGTATTTGCTATTTTTGGGGGCTGGATCAGGAATAAATATGTATGAGATTTGCAGTGTACTCTGTATTGTGGAGGTACACATTATTGCAATCATTTTCCGATGGGTAGGTAATCCTATTAGATATAACCATATTATATAAGTTTTGGTTCTAGTATTATTGATACTAGACGTAATAGAGGGCGGTGTTGATTCCGCGTAATTTGTTTTAATTTAGTACGGTAATATTATTACTTCCTACATGGATTTTATTCATAAGGCAGTAGATTATATGACTTGTTTATCACCGTTTCATCTCATCGACGACTGACTGATTATATTATGAGACATTAGCTGAATTAGACTTACTGAGACTTAGGATAGTATTATGTTGGTATTTTTTTTTTAAATTACCTTAAGTGGTACATTTTTTTGAAGAAAAAAGAAACTACGTGTCTTTTTTTCTTAACGGTGGTAGGAGGTAATTGTTGCGTAGTTGTTAGAGGGTTGCTATTGGGAGGGGGTGAGGATAATGAGTGGGCGTTTTGAATTTAGGGCATTTTTATTCTGGTGGGGGACGGTCAAATAGCGCAATAATTACAGTGAGGGGCGGTCTAAATGGGGAGGGTTCTAATACTCGAGGGTTTTGGTCGGGGATTGGGTGATTATTTGAAGCGATGGGCGTTAGAGACTAGGATAAGGGATAAATATGTATACGTCAGTAGGACAGTAGGGGGGGGGAGATGGTTGTCATTGTATATGGAGTATTAAGAAATGTTGTTGAGGGGTGGGTAGTGATGGGAGAATTATAGAAGGTTATGGGGGCTTTTGGTCGGTGGGAGATTGTTAATGTGGTGCATGGTAATATCTTCGAGGAAGGTATATCGAGGGTTAATAGCTGGTGATTGAGGTGGGGTGGTAGAGGGAGGGGCGTGTGCGTTCTATTCGATGGTACAGAAACTTATTAATGCTTTTAGGGGGAGTATGGGTATGGCGCTAGGGAGGTTTGGGTGGTGGATCGGTGGGGTCTGTATAAGATTAAGTATATAATTATTTGAATTTTAAGCAAAGTGGAACGTAAAGTGTTAGAGGGGGGCGGAAGAGTATTAGTGTTTGGGAGATTATTTTTTGGGTTGTATGTGATTGTTAATTTTTAATAGTGGGAGTTTTTTTTTGTTTTAGTTAAATTGATAGGTTTATTGAATTTTGTATTGTTAAGTAGATAATTGTTAAATAATGTTGGATTTGGTTATAGGAGTGGTGTCTTTGTGATATATTATGCATTATTTTATGTTGCTGAATAATAAGTTTTATTGTATAAATATTATGGTTATGTTTTAGATCTGTTTTTGATACGTGTGATGTTAGTGAGTAAATGTGTTAAATGAGTGATGTGTAATTGTGATTTTTAGGTTTATGGTTTTAGTGAGGGAATGTGGGGTTGTTTATGGATGTTTTGTGTTGGGATTTTGGGAGGTGTGTATTAAGTGGGTTAAGGATTATTAGGTTTAAGCAGAATGCGGGTAGTTAAGTTGAGTGATGAACTTGGTTGTTTGCGGTTATGGAGTGATTAGGGGGTGGGGGGCGCGTAGTTAGGGAGCGAGAGTGGAAGGATGATTATATATGTTCAGGGTTTGGGGGTGTGGGGGAGGGCGGTGGGGGTCAAGGGGGATGATGCTGGGGAGTGCTGGGGGGACTTTGGTTGAAAATCTTGATTGGGGAGTGGAAATGAACTGTAGGGGGGTTATGAAGAGGGGGGGGGGTGGAGGGGGGGGGTGAGTGATGGGAGGGAGGAGTGATGAATTTATATTGGTTAATAGGGATGATGTTGGGGTAGGATGTAAATGGGTGGGAGGAGCGATGAGAGGTGGGACGGGTTAAGGTTGATTGGATCGGGGTGTTGGGGGGGGGGGGTTATAGGGGAGAAGTGGTAATTGATTAGAAGGGTAGATGTAGAAACTGGGATTGAGGATGCACAAAGGGTGGAGGGAAAAATTGACAGATAGGGGGAAACTAACAAAATGATGGTTTGGATTTTGTTTTGTATTTAATTTGTTGTTTATTTTTTGGAGTATTTGGCTTTTTGATTAAGCAAACTTTCTTTCTAAGTGTTTATTTTTTGTTTGATAATTTTTTTTTTTTTTTTTTTTAGATAGTTAGAAGTTTTTTTTTTTGACGATTATTATTGTTTCTTAGGTCAGCCTTTTTTGATGATTTTTTAGTTTTTTGAAGTTTTTTTGAGACTTTTTAGCCAAGGTTGATATTTATATTTATTTTTATAATGTATGTATAGAAGGATGCGGAGAATTTACCGATTTGGTATTTTGAGGGAAATTGTTTTAGTAGATAAATTTTTTGACGTAATATTTTGTTAATTTTTTATTTTTTTTGCGATATGTTTTAATCGCATTTTGTTTTATATTATTGCATATTATGGGAATCGAAGGTAATGAGATTGTTTTTTCTTCAATGAGTTTTTGTGTATGTTTATTTATGTTTAATTAAATTAATTATTGAAATGTTAATGTGAAATATGGGGATATAATGATTATTATAGGTTAAAATCGGTGGGTTTTTTTGGATGATTTGGAATTAAATAATTTAATTTTAGGATTAAGTGGTTTAGTGGTATTTGGAAGATATGGAGCGAATTTAGAAATGTAATTTTGGAGTGGGTTTGTGTAGAAGATAGGTATAGAGAAATGGTTAGAATTGGTTGAGTTGGGAAGATTGTGAATAGTTGTATTATGGAATTTTTTTTGTGTAAGATTAATGAATGTATGTATATAAATGTTATATAGGTAGAAGAAGACTGTATTTAATTGAGTGAAAGACTGTTAGGGTATAATAATGAAATGTCAGAGTTGAATGTGAAATCCCATGAGCACACTTTATGATATTGAATTATTCAATTCAGTTGTGTGGTAAAAAAGATTTCGTATGTGGTTTATATAGATATGTGTTGTATGGGGTTATGCATTAAGTTTCATGTAAATATTATGTGAATTATTTGGATTTATTTGATTTTATATGAACTTATAGGATATATGATTTTAAGTTTGTGGTGTGTAGGGGGTAAATTATTTTGTATACTTCAGGTATAGGTGTTGGTGTGAAGTTAGTTTAATTTTTTGATATGATATTGGATGTTGGTTTGGGGAGGTATGTGTTTGGGTTGGTGTAGGTTTTTTGGTATGGTGTGTGTAGCGCGTATGTGGATTATTTAAATGTGGTAATAGGTAATATGATTGGGTGGTCTTTAGTTTTATGTAAAAGTTAGTGTTGATTTGGTAGTAAGGGGAGGATTAAGTATTATGTATGTGGGTTTTAAACTTTTTTGGCGGTAATCAGGATATAAGGGTAGGTGGAACATATGTGGAATTAATGTGTAATTAGTAGTTTATTATATGTTTGTGGATAAATGAGTATTGATGGGACGGTTGGGTGTAATTTGACAAATTTTATAGCGTATCTTAAAGTCTGTGGTAGATTTTTGGATTATCCAATGAAGTGTAGATTGTATTTGTGTAAAATCTTGAAGTCCTGGAGATTAATTTAGTAAACAACACACAAAATCCCGAAATCTTGGGTGGGGGATGTGGAAGACACCAAGTATATGAGTGTTTCAGGGGTGGTCTTGGGGTTATAGGAAGCGGTTGGGTGGGGTTAAGTCGAAAATGGGGTTTGAAGTGTATTGGGTGTGGGGAGTTGTTGGAGGAAGGGGGGTTATGTGGGTGTGGGGGGGAGGGGGAAGTTGAAGGGGCGTGGTAATTATTTTTGGTCTTGTTAGAGTGGGGTGGGGGTATGGGATAGTTTGTCAGGTTGGGGGGGGTCTAGGATAAATGGGATCATGGGTTGGTGTGTTTCTGAAGTGGCAAGTATTTGGTGGGGAACAGTGGGAATTAGATTTTGGACCGAAGAGAGATGGGTGGGGATATTAGGGTTAAACAATTATGTTTTAGCATTTTTGGTATGGGGGGGGGGTGGTTATGGGGTACTGTAAATGGTGGATGGGGTATTAAAGTGTTAGGGGGTGGGTGGGGTAGGGGGGGGGTGGGGGGGGGGTAAGGGAAGTGAGATTGTTATGGGTGGGGGGGGGGGGAGGGGGGGGGTTGGGAAAGGGGAGCGAGGTTGGGTTTTTGTAAGGTATTGAAGGGGTTGAGATTGGGTATGTTATGTTGGGAATGGGAGGGTTGAGGGGAAGGGGGACGTGGGAACGAAATGAAAATTGGAGGGTGGGGGGGGGAGTTGATATGAGGATTGATAATTGGGGGTTATATGGGGAAGAATAAATTAAAAGTGGAGTTGAATGAGGGAGGGATAAAGGTAAGGGGGTTAAAATTTAGAGTATTGGGGGTGGGGGGTGGGTGTGGGGGTGGGGGGGGTCGTGTCGGGGGTGGTTGGGGGGGGGGGGTAAGGGGTTAGGGTTATGAGTGAGGGGTGTGCAGGGGTGGGGGTGAGTATCTTTGGGGGGGGGGGAGTGGGGGTAATACTTGGGGGGGGGGTGGGGTGGTGTAAGGGGGGGTGGGGGGGGGAATGGGCCGGGGGGAATAGGTTTGGGGGGAGGGGGGTGGGGTTTTTATGGGGTTTTGTATGTAATAATTGGAATTGAGTTTGGATTGGATGGGTGTGGGAAAGAGTTGTAAGGTTAAAATTGGGGATGTTGATTAATTAGTGTTGTTTGTTGTTTGGATATATTAGTTGTAGGGGAAGGTTGTAGAATTGAGAAGTTTATGTTTAGGGGGGGGGGTGGGAATTTAGTAGTATGTATTATGTTGTTATATAGAGGATTAGTATATAATGGGGAATTGAAGTGTAGTTATAGGGTGGGGGAAAGGTGATTATGTGTTAATGTTTATATCATTAGTTTTTTATTTATTTATGTGTTTGGATTTTATAGGGAATTTATATTGTTGATTTATTGGTGTGAGTATTTTGAAGATTACTTGGATTTTTTGTAAATTTTTTGTTATGTTATATTATTGGATGGTGGTTGATTTTTGGATTTTTAAGGGGAAGGGGAAGGTCATTAAGTGGAGAGGACAGCGGAAGGTGGGGTACTTATATCGGTGGTGTGGGGGATGGGTGGGGTTGATGGGGGGGGGGGGGGTGTGGGGGGGGGGGAGGGTAGGTGGGGTTGGTGGGGGGGGAGGGGTGGCGTTAATAAGGTATATAATTTGGGGGGGGGGGGGGGGGTGATGATTAGGATTGATGGTTGTTTTTTTATCATAATGGGGGTTAATGATGGGGAAAGATGGGGGGGGGGGTGGGGGGGTGGAGAGAAGAGAGGTATATGAGGGGTTGGGATATATTGTATTTTTTTTTGGGGAGAAATTTTTAAAAATAATTTTTAGAGGGTGAGTAAGAATGATAGTAGTTATTTGGGGGGATTTGATTAGGATAAGTTATTTGAATATGTATATAAGAATTTGGGGGGATTTTTTTTTGATGGGGGGGGGAAAATGTGGGGGGATAAGTGTGATATAATTTGGAATATTTTGTTGGGGGGGGGGGGGGGGTTGTATAAATAATATAATTTTTTTGTGGTAGGGGGGGGGTGGGTTAAGAATTAAATGCTGGATGATATGAGTTTTGAAGTTTTTATTGTGGGGTGGATGAGTTAGGATAAAATTGATGGTTAGGGGGGGGGGGGGGGGGGGGGGTGTGAAATAGATTTTTGGGGGGAGAGGGATGGCGGGTGATTAAAATGTTATGATAAGGGGGGGGGGATGGGGGTTTTTTGTTATTTGAGTAGGGTTTTAGATGGTTTTAATTATTTGAGGTTATGGTTTAATAGGTAGTTGTAGTGGGGGGGGGGGGGGGGAAATTGGGTTATAGAGGATAATAGGTATTGAGGGGGAGTTGGATGGTGAGGTTGTTTTTCTTAGATAGTTATGAGTTTGGGTGATGGGGGGTAGTATTGGGGGGTTTTAGTTTTGGTGTTTGGGGGGGGGTAATAGTTAAGAATGTGTTTTGGGAGGGGTGAGGGATGGAGGGGGGGGGGAGAGGGGGAGGGGGGGGGGGGGTGGGGGGGGGGGGGGGGTGGGGGGGGGGGGGGGAGGTGCGGGTTGCGAGGGGGGGTGGGGGGGGGGGGGGTTGGGGGGGGGGGGGGGGGGTATAAACAGGGCCGCAAAGGTCGAAAACACGGAGTGGTGTTAATATTGGGAACTATGCGGCCGACACATGGCCTCTAACAGGCGGGGAATGGTAGTATAAAACAGGGCGCAAGGGTCAAATCACACTGGAGTGAGGCTGTAACTGTGGGCCAGCATTCTTGCAAGGTCTACTAAGGGCTGGACGGAGGTTTGTTCATTGGGAATCGACTTTGTGATTTCTCAGGTTGTTGAGGCGATACACAGTGTTATAGGGAAAGCACACTGGTAGATATTGGTGACTAGGTTAGGGGCGATGTAGTTCCTTGAGCACGTAATGATGATTGGGCGATTGGAGTGTGACATGTGAAGTATGGTAGAGGCGTAAATGCAGTGGTCAGAAATTGAACTCGATTAGGTTTAGGCACATTTGCAGTGGCGTCACTGGAAGGATGATTGTGTCGACAGTGGCTGTGTGGTTGAGTGTCTCGGGTCTAGCGGAACTGTTGACAGTGTCGGGTATCAGTTGTTTTTTGGGATTCATGATGATTGTGGCTGTGTTGTGGAGCACCCGGTGCGTTTGGTTGTTAGTGTTTGAGGTGGTGTGATCAGGGCGCGGGAGTTGGGTGGAAAGACGATTCTTGTGGGTTTGAGCGCTCACTCTTGGCTGGTTGGAGGAGGGGGAGAGGCGCCGTGAGATGGGGGGGGCTCGAGTAGCTGCGGGTCTCAGGCGGCGGCGTCATGCGGTCATGGAGGGTGCTGTCGCTCCTCTATTGGAGCGCGAGAGATAGACAGACGGTATGGAGGTAGTATACGGAGGCGGTATGGGGCTGTACATCTGCGTGGCCGTCTTGGGACATTAGTGGGAGAAATGTCTGGATAGAGTAGCAGGCGATCAGGTGACGCAGGAGTCACTGATTCAGCGTGACAGGCAATAGACCGGATGCTGTCGGTCTAGAGACAGTCGCTGGTAGACACTGCGGAGGGGGGAGAGGGAAGCGGGGGGGGGGGGGGGGGGGTGGACATGAGGGGTTAGGGGGATACGGAGGGGGGGAGGGTTTTGGGGGGGGTTAACATATGTAAGGGTGGGGTGGGGTAGGATGGTGTGGTGGGGTGGGTGTGGGTGGTAGGCGCAGAGGGGGGGGGGGGGGGGAGTGGATGAAGGGATGGGTAGTAGGGACATAATAAGTTGGCTACTGATGGCAATGAAGGGGCGGAGCTGTAGTGAGCGGGTGGGGGCAGGAAATATATGAGGGGGCGGAGGGTGCACTGAATACAGCAAGCATAGTACGGTGGCTAGGACGCATGATGGCGTAGTCTATGGGGGTGATGACACAACGAGCAAGGGCACTAGTGAGGCGTAATGGCGCTGGTAGCTATGTAGAACGGATGTATCATAGGGAGTTGAGTATAGTGAAGTGGACAGAGTAGTATGTGTGATGTGGAGGATCTTGTGACGGAGTTGGGGGTTTTGTAATAGCGGCGTAGAGGCGTCGTGGACGTATCGACTGTCATCCACTTACATTCATAAATAGTAAAGGTACTCTGAGGTATATTGCGTCGTGTGGGAGGACTGGCGGGAGAGACAGAGATAATGTAGTGGCTGGTATATTATGTGCGACGTCAACTAACGACTAGTCTTGTAGGGATGCAGGGCTGGTTATGGTCTGGGCAGTATATAAGGGGGATGTGGTGGGGAGAAGTAGGATAATAGCGAAATGATTATGATGGGTTAAGGTTGTTTGTTAGGGGGTTTATTGGGGGTAGGGGGACGACTGGTGAGTAGAACATGATACTAAGTGGATAAGGATGGGACTGACACAGACTGGGAGGAACGGTTTGTAAAATTTGTGGTGGGGGGGAGTAGTGAGAAGAGCGCGTGGTCTACTGAGTTGACACGCATTGGGAGTCAGTTTGGGTAGAGGGAGGACAATCCAAGGGCACACTGGCAGAAACGCTTGACATGGGGCTAGTAGGGGTATGCCGGAGCTTTATGGATAGGGGGGGGGAGGGGGGGGGGGTATGGACAGGGGGGTAAGAGTTTGGTTACAAGTGTGGCCAGTTCTTTTGCAATATTAGGCTGTGACAATGGCACGACGGGGGTGAGTGCGTCATAATGTAGCCGGGTCTAGGAGACGGATGAGTTAAGGGGATATTTACAGGCTTCTGGGGGGCCCAGTGAAGTGATTGCACTGAGTATTAATGCAAGTGCTGTGGGTCTGCCTGGGAGGCGACGAAGAGGATGATAGGTGATAATTGATGCGGGGGATGGTTCAGTGGGGCTACATGATGTTATCATTGGGGGTATAGATGGAAAAAGATATTATTATGAGTATTTGTTTGAGTGAGTAGAAGTACACATAGAGCACATGGTGGATGGGAGAGAGCTATTTAGTGGGGTGTGAGGTATGTACAGCTGTGAAACAGGATTTGGTTTTTGGGTGGGATCGGGCGCAATGAGTGTTGGCGATTGTGTCGGGGGTGAGAATGCGTGAGCGTTGTCTAGAGTAAGACAGATGCAATGGAGTCTCTCTTATTACGACAATATTTCTCTCTCAAACTGCTCCTTCCACTCTTCTGACCAAACAATTCTTTGCCAGGTCCAGTCACTCAGGCGCACACACCGATTTGGTGATTCTGACGCACAACGTACGTGAATACAGACTACGATAACAAATATGGGAAATGTTGGGTTTGGGCCAGCCGACACCAATGCTAATAAAGTTTTAATACCTTTATTATCATAAAATCAAGTCACAAATAATTATCAATTTACAGTCAGAAATCATGGGTTACAAAATACAAAATGACAAGGGGGGAGGGGTTTTAGAGGAGAAGTATCCACTACACCTTTCCCGCTTGTATTTACTAACAGAAAAGAACCGGTCCCAAAGACAGGGGGGGGGGTGATGATGATCAGAGATAGGCAATTTAACCCAACGGTAAATTTATTACTCTGAGACAAGGGGTTACAGTAATAAGGGGTAGAGGAAAAGCTAGGGTTCTCAAATGTTTCCCTTTATTCAACAAATTTTACGGGAGGGGGGAATGCACACAGTTAAACAATCCCGCTAGGAGAAATCCCGTACAATGAATACAGTACACCTTAATACTAGGTCGAACTAATTATAAGGGTAAAAAAGATTAAATCTCCTTTCATTAAAAAAAAACACGCTTGGGCTGGCCAGCACACAGTCACACACACAGACTTACCAAATGGGGAATTCTGGCACTTCGTAGGAATTTTACAACAGCAGATAATACCGTAGAACAATGGAAATGTCTTATTCCTCTGTGTCAGGCCCCAGATTTAACGAGGGGGGTTGGTAGCAAATAGTCTCAAAAATCGCCAGACGGTGAAGCTTAAAGGCTACTGTTGGTTTTAGATAAAGTTCCTAATGAATGGCACAGGCACTTGGCTGGGTGTGAGGTATGGTGTGGTTTCTAAGATTGGCACAGCTGGTGGAGATAACTTTCTTTTGCCGTAATATCACAACTACAAAACACTGAAGTAAGTTCTTCTGGGGGGGGGTGGGGGGGGGGGGGGGGGTTGTAAAATCCACTGAATATACTTGACAGACAGTGTTCAGGTAAATCTATGTTCTTCTTCACAAATAGGGCAGTGAGTAAAATATTTCTACTGGCAAAATGTTCTTCTTCCAGTTTTTGTTTAACTTTAAAACGACTTTATGAATTAGGATTTTAAAACAGTCTTTGGGTTTGCTTTATTTCTGTAAACTTCAGATAGCTGAATCACAACAGGATCGCCACAAAGATTAAATTTTAAATATGTTCATAAGTCACTGGAGTAATCGAACTGAGTCGGCAGGACTCTGTATATATTTTATTGCTTCGTAATGGCTGCTTAATTGCTGTTTAATTGCTGCTTAATTGCTGCTTAATTGCTGGGATGCGAGGTTTGAAAGATCATTCTGGATGCAAATAGAAAAACATGAAATGCAATGAAATCATATTAAAATCTGACGCGCGATAAAGTTACAGTTAGACTATTTTCTGCATTCGCGTCTACAATTAATAAATTCAAGAAAAGCTCCCCGTGAAGTTAATAGTTAAAAGCACATCTATCTATATAGAACTAAACTGTATTAAAGTTATAATTCCCTTAACGACTGAAAAATTAATTTACGCGGCTATTGTATTAGGAAATTAACTTATAGATGTAACATTTAGTTTGCACTAGAACTTTGAAATGGGTTTATTTAATAAGGTTAAATTTACACCACAATCCAGTGAAATAAAGATGAAATAACTAGACCACTGATCACTCGCAGCTAATGTATAAATTACCGTCTGCACAGAAAAGAATTCACTCCAATAGCCAACAATTTAGATGAAATCTAGCAGGAATCCAACTATATGCTAGTGAATCTTAGAATTCTGTCAGAACGAATGATGAAATGCAGTTTTCGGAGTTCTTTATTTATACTATCAGGAATGCAAGATAAATGGGACGTGTTAGATTTTCACACTTTTCTTCATCTCAGGAGAAATTGAAATTCTGCCGCCAATTGTACCCGGTTGTTACCCGCTACGCTGAGCGTTCCGTCTCTCCTGTTCGTGTCCATCTTGCGAGCAGTTTAACGGTTCGCATGAAGATGAGAAATTCTTGCGAGACGCTGCTCCGTCTACTTCTGAGAGCCTTCAGTGTCTCAGATCTCAAGCGCGGCTTCGTTTGATTCTGGCACCACCCCTAAGGTAGGTACTAACGAAGGTTGTCGCTACATGCTTGCATATACTCGCTCTAGAGACAGGAGTGCTCTTCAGGCAACGCCCCCGCTAGGCATAGGAGACTGGCGAAGTAAGTAAATAACTTCCTATAATTGCTCCAGAGATTGCAATGGGTGTGGTTTAACTTCTCCTTGAAGGCCGTGCGATCTCAAAATGCACAGAAGGTAGCAGTTCACATATTAATGATCCAACGTGTAGAATCCTCGTGAAAATGCTGCATACTAAATGAGCCCAGGTGAAACGTTTCAGACTGATGAAAAGTTACAACAAATGTTCAGGGGTTCTAAAGTTATGTGAGGCCAATATTCTGTTATCATCCCTCGAATCAGGGAAATTCACTTGTCATACCTAGACGTACGTCACACTCTGTTACTGCTTAATTTCCAGTAATTCAGGTAGAGTCCATTTTTACCAGAGGGGTTCCTCAGCTAACCCACACTGGCGATAATATGATATGGGGAAATGAAGTTTCCTGCTACAAGAAATCAATTCTCCCGTTAGCATGCAATATAATATAAAATCTCAATCCATGTCCTTTCAAATACTTTCAATGGACTGAGTATAGGGCCGGCCAGCTACCACCGTTAACGGTCCCCTTTCTTACCATGTTAGTGTAAATGGCAATATGCGGATGGTGGCTGTGCTGCCAAATTAGCACACACCAAACGTCCACTACCTATTTTCTTGGGGATTCCCCGTCTTGTTGCTTGCAAAGACGGCCTAGTAACCGAATTGCTATCTTTATCCAGTTCCACATATTTCGATATCATTTGTGTAGGGATGAACTGGGTTGTGTTTATGTTTACTCTCGGTACCATACGGAAAGTTGCCAGTGTAACTGGTTTTCTGAAAGACTGGGTGTGAGAAGGTGCTATCCTATTCACGATGTCTACCTCTTTATGTTTCTTTCTATTTTCAGGCCTATGTTCACTGCAATGAGTTCCTAGGTCCTGTTGATTTTCTCCATGTGTGGAGTTTACCTTGCTACATTGATCACAGGCATTTACATACTGATTGATATCTTCAGCAATGCCGGGCCAATAGTGGTTTACAGGTTCTCGTTGACAGGTGGTACCAATTTTCTTATGACCACCGTCTGGTACAACATGTGCTAGCTCCATAACTTGTTCCCTGTAAGAAGATGGCAGTACTAACTGGCTATGCCCATTTGGTCCTGCTCCAGCTTTCCTGTAAAGCAATCCATCATCCACATAAAATTGTCCTTTCTTTGGGTGGTTATGACTGTTTGGCAATTTGCCAAAGCAAGGTTTTAAAGTTTTATCTTTTTCTTGGGCCTTTTTCATATTTTTAGGTTGAACATTAAGTGGTGTTCCCTCCTCCTTCCTGGGACTTGACCAGGTCTGGACTGTTGCCATGACCACAGGTTTTATCGGGTTCCCTAGGAAGACATATCTCCTTCCTAACACCAGCGAGTAATTAGGATCATCACACACTGCTGCACTAATCACTCCTTCCACATAGCGAGTCTTGACATTGATTCTGGCTAGGGGAAGTGTTATGGTGGCTGTTCCCTTTAATGCCCCTTGTATCTCCACTTTGTCTGTGGTATACTGCTCAGGGTGCACCAGAGTCGCACTCACAACTGAGTCATATTCCAATCCTGAATCGTAAAGGCGCATAATTTTATTGCCATTACATGTTACTTTTTCACAGATGGAAGATGTTGGAGATCTACCTGACTTGCTGTCGGTTCCTTCCTGCCCTTTCCCACTGTTATCATACATGCAGCTTGATATGGAGGAACTTTCCTACCACATTCAATTGTATTGTGGTTGCTCATTTTGCAAATTTTGCACCACTTATCTCCCTGTCTGTAGGGTTTCATATCCTGTACCTGAGGGGTCCTGTCTCTTTGGTCATATTTACGTTTGTCATAACCTTGTCTGTATCTATGTGGTTGGTCCCTATTTTCATACTCATCTTGGTTTTGTGGGGCTCTACTACTATTTTCTACCTGCTTCTTCCTAATTCCTGCTATCTCTTTCTGGGCTGCTTGATATCTTTCAGCAACTGTTAAGATCTCCCCCGATCTCTCAGCACCTTTTTCCATAAGAAATTTTCTCATGTCTGGAGGCATAGACTCTCTTACTTGCTCCATCATGACCGTTTCTTTTAGGTCTTGAGTTTTTCCAAGAGTAGTCCACTTCTCCAAGTAGGTTTCTAATCTTGCAGAGAATTGGTGGTAAGTTTCTCCAGAAAGTAGCTTGGCAGTTCTGAATTTCTTCCTATAAAATTCTGAGTTCTTTTCATAACGGACTAACAATGCCTGCTTCGAGATTTCATAATCTTCTTGGTCTTCTCTACCTGGTTTTTCAAAAACTTCATACGAAGCTCCTCTCAGCCCTTGTGATAGCTTAAGGCTCCATTTCTCTTTCTCTAGGCCATAGTTAGTAGGTAATCTCTCGTACCTACTCAAATAAGACTCAATCTCATCACATTTCTCCACAAATGGATCCAAGTGAAAATTCATGGCTCCATTTGAGGCACCATGACTTGAACTAGTGTCAGATGTAGTTGGACTACTTCCATTTACTGGAACACTACCTTGAAGATCAAGTTCTTTCAGTCTCAACTCATGTTTCCTTTGCAATCTCTTTTCCTCTTTTTCAGCCTCCATTGGCAATCTCTTTTCTTCAGCCTCCATTTGCAATCTCTTTTCTTCAGCCTCCATTTGCCTACCCTCCCTATCAGCTTCTAGTTGTTATCTTTTAGTTTGAGCTTCCCTATCAGATTCTAGTTTTCTAGCCTCCCTATCAGCTTCTAGTTTCCTGGCCTCCCTATCAGCTTCTAGTTTCCTAGCTTCCCTATCAGCTTCTAGTTTCCTAGCCTCCCTATCAGCTTCTAGTTTCTTAACCTCAGCTTCCCTATCAGCTTCAAGTTTCCTTAACCTCAGCTTCCCTATCAGCTTCTATGTGTAACCTTTTAGTTTCCGCTTCTAATTGTAATCTTCTTTCAGTTTCCAATTTCTTATCTTCTCTTTCTATATATTTGTCACACTCAGTAGTAACATATTGAATAAGAGATTCCCCACTTAAGCCAAATTCATTTGCCGACTGCACTGTAGCAGATCTAAATTTTGCCAAGTCTGCCATTCTCTTGCAATCATATCAATATACAAATTATAAACTTAAATAAGATACCAACTTAATTAATATACAGAATTAATTAATATCCAACCACTGTCAGCTCATCCAGTCATCAAAATTTGGTTATGTACTCACTACTATTACAATGAGTTATTTTTATTTATTACTTTCTTTCTCTTATTTATCTTTATATTTATATTTACTTTACTCCTACTTTTGATCTTACCACTGACTATCTTAAAGTAAAGACCCAAGGATAGTAAGTAAAATCTCAGAAGGAGACACCAGATGTCGCGAGAGGTTCAGTTGTTATTAAATGAAAGATATCCTGGACAAAAAAAGATGTATCAGATGATACCAGGATAGTACCAGATAAGAGACTGGTCTTATAAGAAATATCCCTTCTCTGAAAAGAGCAAGGGTGTATCGACAATCAAAGGTAGGGTCAAGCTGTATAAACCTTCAAGTATGATGATAGTGTTTGTTACTGAAGGTCTAAGTGCTACCTCTCAAGATCCTCCTTTGAATAATGGTTATTAATTTTTGTATTGACTCTGCTAGGGGATTAATTAGTTAATTAAATATGTAATAGATATATATAACCAACAGAACCGTAACTCAATTTAAATAATTAAGTAAGACTGATTATATATATTTACAATTTATTGATCCTATACCGTTTCTCTTTTCGATTAGGAAAATGATAAAGAATTCAACTGTTTTTACAAGATAAAATAAATAAACATGGAATGTCCATTTCCACAATAGTTAAATATGATAAAGTTATATTTCAAATATTAATTATTTATTTCACATTAATATATATATATATAAATTTTTTTATCTATATATATGACACTTTCACTGGACTGTAAAGTTGGTATTTAGTTTATTAAAGTCCTTCATGAGTCATCACTCAAACTGTTTTTGTTGTTATTGTTATTTTATTTGTTTGATAATGTCTCTGGATAGGCTGATCAGTGGAATTGTGTTACCACTTATCTCCAAAAATGAGGAGCATCCACTATAGCTAGGATCACAAAATGTCTGGATCTCCAGGCTGGGAAACATAGGTTGTCTAGTTCTAGATATATTGAGAACGTTTGCACCACAGAGTCCCTCGGAAATGAATGTCTCGTACAATCTTAGTAGTTGCAGGATAAAACCAGTAATACAAATAATCACAACCCTTGTATGGTCCAGCACTATTCTATCCACACACACACAATGGACGTAACAAACAGTTTCAGACATGGCGCTAACAGTTGCACAGGACAATTTACCTCAGTACCACTCACAGCCAGTTCAATGTAATTACACTTTCCTTATAAATCCTACGTTAGATCCATTTGTCCATGATCTGCTTCCATACAATGATTTGGTTTAGTTCAAACTATTGTGACACCTTGATTAATACATGTTAACAAATTCTATGATCCTTTCTCATGGTCCTGATCAGTGTGTCTTTCCTTTAGGAAATACTCCTTCACATACATTATTAAACCTACAGTCGTATTTTTGCCATAATTCTCAAATATTCTACAAATTTCCCAATGCTGGCTTTCGTCTCTAACATTCAACACATACTGGCGTTCAGATGGAAATACACTCGTCCTGTAAGTTTTTTTTCTTAACACACTCAACACACTTACGAACACACAAGTGGATTAATCACAAGAAAATTACATAATTATATACTTCTTTCTTAATCGGAACCTCTTCTACCCCGTAAAACGAAGTGTAGAGGTGACCCAAAGAGCACAAGGCTCCTGGGCAAAACATGTAATCAAAGTGTTTGACAAACAGGTGATTAGCCCCATAATTATATACATATATATATATATTCTTTCTTACCCTCAGGCAATACACATAAGCTGTAACAGGCTGTCAAAAGGTATTAAGGTCTGCTATGCAGATGCAGTGGCAAAGTATTTGACAGCCCTTATTTTCTTGACCAGCGGCTTACTAGGTGTGATGTGGTCAGCATCACGCTGGCCGAGCGTCAGCTAGACCTAATAGATATTATGAAGAGAAATAGCAGATGCAGATCTGTGACTGGCAGAGCTTTCTTTATACTCGACGTTATGTATATGGATAACATTGTAGTTGAGTGGTAGAAGGCTTTAACTGGAATTGAGGAATTCCAGGTTCAGTTCTCTTGGCTAGTGATTGTTTTCTTCTTAACTTTGTTGCTATGAGTTTTTCATATCTTGCATTATGATTATTATTAAATATCCTTGTCGTGGTTGAATTGAAGTGTTAGAGTATTTGTCGAGTTAGACAATTGTAGTGAAATCGACAATGATAGTGAACTGACAAAATTATAGATCACACATAGATATTGTGTAAATAGGGTGAACTAGAAGAAAAGATATATGAAAATAAGTATATCAGCACAACAACATAGTAAAAGGCATCAATATTCACAACAGTCAACAAGTATCTAATCAAACACCAATGGACAAACAATTCACCAACACAAAACCCGCTGTAGAACACCTGAGAAATAAATAAACAAAAGTCCTCAATCCTTCCGCTTTTGGGGGGCCACGATCAATACTCTAGTTAGTGTCTTTAGGTATACATATCCTCCTATAGGTGATGAATTTTCACTATTAAATACACTGTAGATACTATCTATGCACTGGTGGTTACACTATAATAGCGAGATAGGTTGTAGATACTCTGTCTATATCCGACTGGTCGCTAATACGTGCGTGGTTTTAAATGACCAGAAACACACCCAAGACGAGGTCTCTTTATGACAACTGGTCCATTGCGCTATTATCCCGGCGCGTGAAATTAGGCCTGCGTACTTGGTGTTAAATCCGGTTGGGCTGGCTTGAACTCTGATTTGTGACTGAGTGCTCCGTTTAAGCACAAAGTCTGGTGATTTTTTAAATTCTGCTGAAGACGCTGGTCTGATAGATATGTTAGAAGCCGCAATGCTCTGACTGGTGATCAAGAGGCGAGTAGGAAACCACTACTGCCAAATACGATTTTCAGATTTGCTATTGCTCGTTACACACTGCGTGAGCTTATTTCCCATTAGAGATATGGGCGTTGACAAAAGGTTATACTTCAGGTAGGGGGTGACAACTCGTGGTGCTAGTTGCTTTCAGAAACCGCTAGATCGAAGAGAATGTGACGTTCTTCGCCTGACTGGAATCTTTCGATAGCAATTAGAGGTGGGCAAATCGACACACTCAGCTGTTTCGAGACATTCGAAACAGTGATTTAAACTGTGTCGACACACTGTTTCGACACAACGGCACAGCGGCACTTTTGCACATATCGGGGAGGAAGAAGTGTGAGACAGTCTCTGTTTTTTCTTGCGCGTTACTGGCATGTGTGAAAATCTATGGCATTTCGTGTGACCACACTTCAATATTTTTACACAAGTCTTCATTATGATGAAATAAAACGGAGATATGATGAAAGCTGCAGTATAAGTGAAAATAATAAAAAAAACAACAATAATAATAACAGTAATAATAACACATGATATCAAACTATAGTAAGCTAGTTTTGGTAGATAATGATTCAAATCCACACCGAATACACAGATATCAGCAGAGCTGATAAAGTGTCCATTACATTTATACGAACACACGGACACTTTCAACTTTAGCATAGTGCTTAAAACATTGACAACTGCAGCACTGACACAATTTCCAGTGTCTATAACTTCTCAGCAAAAATAATATCACTTGTAAAATCAAGTCATCATAACACATCACTGAAAAATGTGACATGTTTGATATTCCATACTTATGTCCCGGACGGTTGACTCAAATTTTACATAGGCCTACGGAAGGTGAGACAGTGTGCCTCTTTGCAAAACAGCGAGGCAGACAGGAACTGAAACTGCTTCGAAACAAGAAGCAGGCTATGTGTCGAATCTGTCGGACTCAGCGCTGTTTCGAAGCATTGTTTCGACACACACACAGAGTAGCCATCTCTAATAGCAATGCGGTATATCCTGAAACTGAGATCCAAAAGAAACAACTTTTACATCAAGCAAACAATACAATTACAATAACGTTATAATAAACAGTTATGCTCCACTATGGGATCTATAATTATGGTTGTCATTGCTTTGATAGTCTCAGCTGTCTTTATCCGTGTGAGTCGCTCTCCTGTTACTTCCACTCTATCAATTACCAGCATGCGCCTGCATAGGCTAATATATTTTGTACACACATGTACCTGTCAGTAAATGTTCTGACAGCAAAATCTACTCCGTCCTCTTCCAACTCAACATAAGGGATATCTCCCTGTAGTTCCAGCTGGGTGGATATGCTATTCATCTTACATTAAGTGAATTTACATAAAAATACAGCATTTGACATTACATAATATGATATGCGCCCCTTGGGGTCGATACACAAAAAGGGAAAAAGTATTAACCTCCCAAAATTGAATACATGGAAAATACAATGTTTTTTCTATAATAATACAGTTGTGACTGAAACCTAAGATATAATGTTATCTATGGCTGGTGACTGCTTTCTGTGAAAGTTATAAACTTGTGTCTAACTGCACAAGTAGGCATATACAATTTCCACACAACCATTAGAAGTTTCTATCAGAAAGTAATAAATGACTATCTCTTATAATTCAGTGTTATAGTGCCCGCACATCACTATTCAGTTTTAAGTGAATAACCTACACCGCTGACATTTCCTTACAGTAATGCCAGTTATTTTAGCCGACTCTTAACCCATGGTAAGCACTGAACGGACTACTCTGATTCTTCGCCTAGTAAGCATCTGTTATCATAAGTTAACCTTTAACCCATTGTAAACAATAACACAGGGAGACACGTACTGCTTAAGCACCCGTTTAACTAAGGCGGTGGACGGCGCTACACTTTCACTGAACTAATTACCGGGAGAAATCACCTAACAGAATTCAAGTCACACTCCTATCAGGTATATATATATATATATATATATATATATATATATATATATATATATATATATATATATATATATATATATATATATATGTGTGTGTGTGTGTGTGTGTGTGTGTCAGTCATAACTGACTATGGGAATGCGCCCCTGAGGTGACAGCCCTCAGCTGCTTATTTTCTTGGTGCTCCTTTCGACGTTTTCTCCTCACCTCTGCTTCTTGTGTGAGCCTCTCTTCGCCCAATCTGAGGTGGCGCCGTAAATAGCATCGCCACTTAGTGCGATCGGCAGCTTTATCCTCCCATGTTGCTGGATCCATGTCCAGTGCCCTCATATCTCTCTTGCACACATCTTTGAACCTCAGCTGTGGTCGCCCAACTGTTCTCTTGCCATCTGCTAATTGTCCGTAGAAGATATCTTTTGGGATGCGACCATCATCCATGCGGCGAACATGGCCAAGCCAGCGAAGTCTGCGCTGTCTAAGAAGCGTATACATACTTTGAAGGCCAGCACGTGACAACACCTCGACATTTGTCACTTTATCTTTCCACGAGATGCCGAGGATGCGGCGTAGACACCGCAAATGGAAGGTATTGAGCCTTCTTTCTTGCTTAGCATAGGTCGTCCAGGTCTCGCTGCCATATAGGAGTGTGCTGGTGACGCAGGCATTATATACCGCAGCTTTGGTCTTCATTGTGAGTTTAGAGTTTCCCCAAACACGCGATGTGAGGCGGGCAAAGGTAGCTGCAGCTTTGCAATGCGGCTGTCGATTTCTGTATCCAGTGAGAGTTTGTCATTGATGGTAGACCTTAGGTATGTGAAGTGGTGCACCACTGCCAATTCATAGTTATCGATAGTGATAACTGGTGCAGCACCCACATCCTGACTCAGCACATTCGTTTTCTTTAGACTTATTGTGAGGCCAAAGTCCTTGCATGCTTTAGTGAAGCGATTCATCAAGCTCTGAAGCTCCTGTTGGCTTTGAGTGACGACTGCAGCATCATCAGCGAACAACAAGTCTCTTACAGTGACCCTTCTGATTTTTGTTTTTGCCTTCATATATATATATATATATATATATATATATATATATATATATATGTATATATATATATATATATATATATATATATATATATATATATATATATATATATATATATATATATATATATATATATATATATAATAAAAGATATCTACTTACCCCGAGTTGACGAGAAATGGGCAACAAAATCTAGTTCTTTGTTAACGTCTGCCTGTCTCATTTGTTCATCTACGGGCAGGAAAAATTTACGAGTGTGCTTGACTGAGTAACCTATCTAAATTTATAGTCTACAAGTGACGCTACCCCCCGGACACCTGGCATCGCCTGTTTCCTCAGATGTTCGGTGTATAACGTAATCAAGAGTAAGACAAATGTTATTCTAGTGTCTACATCAGAAGACAACAGCCGCGAGAAAGTTTCCCAGATAGACATAATATTATTCTGTGAGCGATCAGGGGCCACAACCAAAAATCACAAAATGTACGTGAGTTTTGTCTCCCCTTTTGATCTCGCTACCAACTGTATTAGGCTAGCGGTTCGCTTCAAAGAACTTATCGCTCGAGATCAAACCTGTTACGAGCCATCCGCATTTCCCCAAGTCAGACAACACCAGGTGCGGCTTAGGTAATATGATCATAAGCTGACCGCTACTGACCATGTGGGGAATTTATAATGAAGGCGAAATCAAACCGCGGGGTGGGGTCTGAGAGGGGAATAATGGGCTGCTTAGGTAAAAATCTGGAAGAAAATAAACTGACAGTGCAAAAAAACCGAGGAAACCAGAACATTAAAAGATAAGAAAAATGGGACGTGTTGGTGAAGTAAAATTAAAAGTCGAATCTGTGACAGTCCTTCATATCTATGCATCGTATTGTTATGCTAGCTTTCTGGTGAGTTCTAATCTGTAGGAAATTGGTCACAATAAAGATATTTAATTTGTTAATTCTTATTTGTGGTTAGTATAGTTTTTTTTTTCTTTATGCATTTAGATTATTTCTCAGTTTCTGTTCTCTGCTTTTTTTGTTCGGGTGGGTTTGAAAAAAAATCGAAAAAAGGTGATTCGTCTTACGAGGACAAAAGACAACGAAACCAACGATTGCTTTGTGGACATAACGTAGGCCATTTCTTTATACTTAAGATAAAGGTAGTCCTGTAGCATATACTGCCGTAGGGCGGTTAAGGGTTAGCGGTTACACTAGACTAGGTCCGGCATTGTGGGATGAGGTGACATGTTCCCTTCCTTGCTGCCTTTGTCTTCACTAACTCAAGAGCAGAGTCATGGACACATTCACACCTGGGTAAAACCGAGCGTGACGCTGCTGTGTAGTGAACCCAGTGACTGCCGTGACAGGCCAGAGCTCTGAAATTTTAGCAATTGAACCGTACGCTACCCACTTATATTCAGCCATAATGAAAATGATGGTGTTTGTGTGGAAATAACAGTGATGATAATAATGATAGAGGGCGCTTTGTTTTCTTCTTCATTTCTATTATCTACTTTTCATTATTTTCCTGGTGTGTTTACTAGGAGGGAAATTTATGACTAAGTCGTTTAGCGATTAGATCAATATATAATGGAAATGTAAGGGAGTGCATGAGTATATAAAATATAAAATCTATAAAGTCAGATAAAGAGAAAGAGAGAGAGAGAGAGGTCTATAGAGACCTCCTGGTGATGGAGATGACAACATTTTCCGAAAATAAACAGCAGACGACAAGTAATCTTGTACGGTCTCAGTTGTTATTATATCTTCAGGAAGTGAAAATGAGCTCCAGCAAATAACTCACCGTAATAGACAGCGTCTAGCTTTGGAAAGATAGAAGTGCCTGGCTAAAGGGTAGCTGCGTGGACGGGAGAAGAGAACATCATTTTATAGAGGATTTCGCAGATGATGTAGCATTCTTAAGTTCAACACCAAGACAATCCCAAGAAGCAATAAATAATTTGTGTCATCTCTCGGTTAAAATAGGTCTCCAAATAAATGCCTCTAAAACTAAAGCTATGAACTTTTCTAACGAGACCTTTGATATCATCTTGAACGGGGAAAAACTACAGAAAGTTGAAAGTTTCAATTATTTAGGCAGTAAAATGACTCAGGATGGTGACACAACAAGAGAAATCCATACTAGAATTGCTTTGGCAGCTAGCGCCTTCAATAGATTATCTAACATTTGGAAATTACGATCATTGAATATACATACCAAGCTTCGTCTGTTTAATTCAAATGTTATCTCAGTGTTAACATACGGCTGTGAGAGTTGGAAAATAACAAAATCATTGGAGAACAAGCTGAATACATTCGAGAACAAATGTCTTAGAAAACTCATGAACATCAGTTGGAAAGAATTCAAGACTAATCGACAAATAAGAGAAGACTCTAGGCAGAAATATGTCTCCGACTATATAAGGAAAAGACGATGGTCATATATCGGTCATGTCCTACGAATGCAAAACAACAGAATACCACTACAGGCGCTCACTTGGGTTCCTGAGGGTAAGAGGAAAAAAGGAAGACCAAAAGAAACACTCAGAAGAACAATAATAAGAGAAGGAAGAACGTTGGGCCTAAATAATGTGCAAGAGCTAAGAGGAGTGGCGTCACAACGAATAACCTGGAGAGCACTGGTTTCTGCCTTATGCGCCGTGTTTGGTGCTTAAAGAATTTATTATTATTATTTATATAATGAAGAATCTGATAACGACGGAACGCTTTAGATTAGCAGTAGCATTACAGCGATTTGGTCATAATTGATATCTCAATGAAAGAGCATATGTGTAAGCAACAGCATCAAATATTGAACATCCAAATGAAAGCTAGTTTTACACTGCACACATAAGTAGTAGAAGTGTTTATCGTGCATAGGGTTCGTCAACACATGACGTCACGCAACTTTTGTCATATTTTTCAACAACAAAAGAATTATATGGTCACACCAGCCGAATAAAAAGGGCTACCGGATGAGATCAAAATCTCCAGTTTCTATAGTCTGCATATGTTTCTTAATGTGTATATTACTTTTTACTTTAAAAAAAAAAAAGAAATGACCGATACAATATGAGGCATCTGATCGTCAGCTGTGGTTCCCTCCGTCGATCAAGTGTTTCGGCCCTTTAACTTCCTTTACACTCAAAGGAAGGGGGGGGGGGGGGGGGCGAGTCCACATGAGTGACTTTCAAGTGTCAGCCTCCTGTTGTCTTGTGCAGAGAGTTGAACCCATTCCACCTTGGTTGTAGCTTTTAACTTAACTCCTGTTTTTGCCGCCAGCTGGAGGCTATTGTGAAAGGAACACTTATGTTGAAAATAAATTACTGTCCTGAATTCGATAGCTCGTTGTGGTTGTTCAGAGCCAGCACGAAACCCTTTCTGCAGTTTCACCGAGTCTCTTAAGTGCCCTTGATCTTGACTGTCCTTTCCAAACCCAACAGTTCCAGTAGATCATACATTGAGGCAGTAATAGGTCGCCTGATGCTCCCATGAACTTAACCATTTCTGGTGTTATACCATCATGCCCTGCTGCTTTGCCCATCTTGATTTTCTCCAGTGCTGCCTTCAGTTCTTCCATCTTTATGTCATCTTCATCACCATTGGTTTTCTCTTCTGTGCTAGTGGTTATCATTTCTGATGTTTGACCTTGCTCACCATCAAGGAGTTCTGAGAAATATTCTTTCCATCTTTCCATTACTTCCTTTGGGGCAGTAAGGAATTAGCCTTGCTTGTCCTTTATAAATTTGAGAGGGCATTGTTTTTCCTTCCTCATGTTCTTTAAGGTCTTATAGAACAATTTCTGGTTTTCTTGCGCATCGTTTTCTAGCTTTTCTCCAAATTCTTCCCAGGACCTTTGTTTTGCTGATAGCACTTTGTTCTTTGCTTCTGTTCTGAGTGTCACATATTCTCTATATTTCTCTATTTGTCCTGCTGTGTTTTTAGCTCCTAAATATTGTTTCCATGCCATTTTCTTCTCTCTTATTTTCTCTTTGACTTCCTCTGTCGACCAAGGTGTCCTCTTTCTCTTGTTCCCAAGTCGGACTTCACCACATGCTTCTGCAGCAGCTGTCTTTATGATGTCCTTGAATTTAAGCCACAGGGTTTCCAAGTCATCTGGTTGTTCTTCTGTGTTTCTCACTGCTGTAGCAATAAGCCCATGATATCTGGTCTTAATTTCTGGCTCTCTCAGCTTGTAGGTCTTAATGCTCATTTCTCCCTTTCGTTTACTTTGTTTCTTGCATGATGTTGGGCAGTTCCTAGGCTGTGCAACTCTTTCATTTGTTCTTTAGATTGTAAGCAGGTAGTGATTACTTCCAATCTCTGGCCCCCTCCAGATTCTAGCATCCCGGGCATAATGGCATATTCGATAACTGACTTCTCATTCTTTGTTGGTTCACATCTAGTGTATGCATGTATGCGCTTATGGGGGAACTTTGTGTTTGTAATGATCAGATTCTGCTCACTGCAGAATCTAAGGAATTGCTTTCCATTGTCATTGAGAGTATCTTCTCCATATCTTCCGATTACTCCACCCCATCTAGCATGGTCATTTCCAACTCTGGTATTGAAATCTCCGAGCATGATAATTTCATATAGGCAGTCATCCACTGTCTTTTGAAGCAGCTCGAAGAATTCCTCCTTGACCTCTGCTCTCTCATTCTCATTTGGCTCATACACTATGACCAGGTTGACTATGGTTTCTCCTTCTTTTAATTGTACAATCATAATGCGCTCCGAGACAGATTTCCATCCCTTGATACTATCTTTTTGGTTTTTGGCCACAATGCAACCCACGTCCCCTTTAGCTCTTTCAGATGTGGGTACACCACTATAGAACATCGTGTCGCCATCGAGATCCATGACTCCTTGTCCCTTTTTCTTCGTTTCCGTTATAGCCAGGATGTCTAGTTTTGCTTTCCTCATCTCTTCCGCCAGCTCCTCTTCCTTCCCATTTATACTTCTTGTGTTCCAAGTTCCATAAGTCGTAGTCCGTAGTCCGTTCCAGTTCGTCGCCTTTAGAATCAGTCCAGGTTTTCTCTCTTGTATTTCGCATAATCGTGATTTAAAGCAAACAGGTGATTGGCCTGTTGTGCCTTTGCATGGTGGAGGGGCTGCCTACTTACGGCCTCCATGGAGGCCGCCCTCCTCCTTATTTCAGCCGGGCTTGGAACCGGCCTAGGCGGAGTTATTCTAAGCACACATTGATAATATATTTACATATATATATATATTTAATTAACATCTCGCTTACCCTCAGTCACAGACAGGCTTTCAATGGTTACACAGTCTGCTCACACTTCTGCAGATGGCAACGGAGGTGATATAAATGCTGTGGTCTGTGTCTGTAGTTTGAATTAGGCGGCGAGTGTGTCATTCGTTCTCTCCCCGTATATAATGGACTTGCGGATGTACGAGATGACAACTAGACCATAGTACGTTTGCATGCATCCAAAATCGTGTAGGCAAGGCATGGTGTGCTTAGATAGTAAATCTAAAATAGTTCTGGAATCCTTATTTCTGCACCGATTTCCTCCATCTTAGGCTTATTTTACTCATATGAATGAACTCTATCACTATGCCTATCCACGTTATCCTATAGTTTATCCGTCTATTCACTGGAGCAGCCGAAACAAGGAAAAACACAACATGGTACATGCTCCACTGTCTTCTATTCATAATAACTTCGGCTTTTCAACACATTCAGTGAATCTATTGCTATCTGCCTAAGGCTAATGATCCCTATTATCGAACTGTGTCCTTCTTTATCCAGGTACTCCCTGATTATTTGCACACTGCCTTCCGAAATATCATCAACATCTACACTTTTGTTTCCTCCATGTCTAGCGTTATCTTCCGACACTATTTGTACCAAGCTGGCGTTTCATTGGTCAGTTATATCCACGGGGTTTGCGCGGTGATAAATTTTGAATGATGCCGAGATTTGATTCAGACTTCATTACATCATGAAAGGCTACAAGACAAGAGCTTAAAAAAACTAATAATTCTTTCACAACTCCCTTTATGGGATCCATCACTTCTCAGAAGGGCCAAAGTTTATTTGGAATCATGATGTAGAAAGTACCCAAGTCCATCTTTATAATGGTTTTCACGCTTGACTTATTAATTCATTGGGTAGTAATATAAGCTATTCCTCCGCAGACAGCCTACTACAACATTGCTTCCGTTTGAGAGCCATTTTAACCAAATTACTTTGTGATAGAAGTAGATAGTGATAACTTGGTTTGATTAATCTGCTGACTCTAACTTAAAACACATATTGCTTCGATAGTTTACTCATTTTCTTTAAATTTTGTATGTGTTAATTTGTAAATATGTACGGCCTATTAACTTACTTAGTCATTCCTCTTTTATCTTGAGGTGTAGAGATTAACCAGAGAGAGCGCCATGTTGTCCTATCGACTACTTTCCTTTCGGCCTCGTTCCAGTGCAGTCCTCGGTCCTTCAGAGATTGTCAGATGCGATTTCCCAACTAACTCTGGGTCGTCCTGGAGATCTAGATTCTTGGCTCTTGGTTTCCCGTGTTCGTCGTGGAGCTCAGTTTTTTTTAACCTTCAGCAGAAATGGCCAAACCATCACAACTGAGACTGTTCCACCTTGGCCTGCAAAGGTTGTGTTTCGAAGCTATGACATGTCGTCTGGCTGTGGACCCTATCCCTTCCTGTCAATTGGACCAGTTCCTTAATTACCTCATTTCTAAGGTTTAAAACTGGCTATTGTGGGTTATATACAACTTGTGAATAACATCTTGTAATTCAGTGGCGCTGTATTTCGCTTCTCTAAAGTGACAGCGTGAAGAATTGTAAGCTCGTGGCAACCATAGTCGTTTCCAGCTACAAAAGAAGCATGCTGCATGTGTTTAAAATACTATAAATGCCTTCCAATGTCATGTAAAGATAAGATTTAGTCCCTACTAATACAGCGCTATTAACAACGTGCAGTATTTTAGAAAGTAAAAACATGTATTGAATTTGACGTCAAAAGAGGTATCACTGCTCTGAACATTCAAAGGGATTAAATCAACCTGCTAGAATCAAAACATCATGAATCAAGAATTTGAGTTAAATTCTGAGGAGAAATGATAAGGCATTTTAAGTACACAAGTACAATTAAAAATAACCTCAAATACCACATCTGTCTAAAATATTTTCATTTGTGTGTGTGCGCGCTCGTGCGTGTGTAAGCAAGAGTCAAAACTGTGTGAAGTTGGTCCCTTATTTATTTTTTAATCTGTGTATTTCTAGAGTATTTGATACGTTTCGGTACTTACTTGTAGTTTTGACTATTAGCAGTACGTGAAGTAAAACGGTTGAAAATCATAGCCTGCGATACCTGCGTCAAATCTGAAACACATCCGTAGTTCAGAATATCTTCTCAACAGCAATGTTTGACAACCCTGTAGAAAATCTCTACATGTGCTGAAATTGTAGTAATCAAGTGGTGTGTGAATCTGATTTTCTGTAATTTTTATAATGCATAAAAATCACATTTTTACTCTTCGTTTTTCTTTTCCACCTATCGTGGCAACTTAATGTAAATCATTGCTGCAAGCATCACTCAGAAGGCACAGTGTACAATTGTGTAAATGGCGGGAGATCGAACGAGATTGGGAAGCGAAAACAGATCCGCTTGTCGTTTTTGGCCTAACAGCAGTAGGCACGCACAGTAAACGCACTTTTGGTCCTTGTATCATGTGTAGCAATCAACGACGATTTGAGTACAAGTCTGTTTAGCTTTCGTGTTATTATCATCATCATAACCCATCAGCGCCCCAAGGAACAGAGGTCCTCAACAATCTTGTGCCAAACGGTTATGTCATGTTTCTACAAATGATCCCCTTGCAGGAAGCCTGCATTAAAGTATATATGTGATCTAGCAGCAGTGGTTTACGTAGAAATTAGTTTTGCATGATGAGATTGCCATCTCCATGAACAGTCTCATATTAGCGCTTCTTACGACATTGCCGGAGGGGACAGCAGTCAGAGTCTTTCTTCAGAGGCCCCCGGGAACTAGACGTGGAGTGTGTGGATTTCTGGGGCCCCGGGAACTAAACGTGGAGTGTGTGGATTTCTGGGGCCCCGGGAACTAAACGTGGAGTGTGTGGATTTCTGGGGCCCCGGGAACTAAACGTGGAGTGTGTGGATTTCTGGGGCCCCGGGAACTAAACGGGGAGTGTGTGGATTTCTGGGGCCCCGGGAACTAAACGTGGAGTGTGTGGATTTCTGGGGCCCCGGGAACTAAACGTGGAGTGTGTGGATTTCTGGAGCCCCGGGAACTAAACGAGGAGTGTATGGATTTCTGGGGCCCCGGGAACTAAACTTGGAGTGTATGGATTTCTGGGCCACCGGGAGCTAAACTTGGAGTGTATGGATTTCTGGACCCTCGGGAACTAAACTTGGAGTGTATGGATTTCTGGACCCTCGGGAACTAAACTTGGAGTGTATGGATTTCTGGGACCCCGATAACTAAACGTGGAGTCTCCCTCCCCCTCCCTCGAACTAAACAGGGAATGTATGGATTTCTGGGCTCCTGGGAATTTGGAGAGAGAATGGAATTCTTAGCCCTCTATTAGGGAGGCATGTATAAGAGCTGCGCACTGCGCTCTATCAAGTATATTGTCTAAAGCAATTGGAAAAAGGACTACTAGCCTCACCATATTTAAACATAACTTACAACGTCATCATTGCTAGAATTCTTGGGGTTTTTTTTTCGGTTCCAGAATTCCTGCACGGTGACAACCTGCATTGATGTCTCCATGTTACTTGTTAAGAACTCATGTGTGCAGAACAATGTTTTACTCTGGGTGTAGTAGACATTTAATGAAAACTTTGAGCTCTCTGCAGGTTCATATATGATAACTCGAAAAACTGGGTTGCAAACATAACGTGAACGTGGCAACTCGATTCAACTCTGCTGATAAGCCTATAACACTGGCCAACGGTTCTTCATATTTATTGCGACGATTCTCAGTATTATTTCGACAGTTCAATGAATATATATATATATATATATATATATATATATATATATATATATATATATATATATATATATATATATATATATATATATATATATATATATATATATATATATATATATATATATATATATATATATATATATATATATATATATATATATATATATATATATATATATATATATATATATATATATATATATATATATATATATATATATATATATAATATATATATATATGTATATATATATATATATATATATATATGTATATATATATGTATATATATAATATGTATATATATATGTATATATATATATATATATATGTATATATATATGTATATATATATATATATATATATATATATATATATATATATACATATATAAATACATATAAAAAAAGATATATATATAACATATATATATATATATATATATATATATATATATATATATATATATATATATATATATATATATATATATATATATAATATATATATATATATATATATATATATATATATATATATACATATATATATACATATATTATATATATATATAATATATATATATATATATATATATATATATATATATATATATATATATATATATATATATATATATATATATATAATATATATATATATATATATATAGGCACGCAGCTCCATATTAAGATATATTTAAATATATATATATATATATTCATTATGGTCCTTAAACACGTACAGTCAGTTCATGGCCTTTAAACACGTACAGTCAGTTGACTACTGACCTAAACGACTAGCAATCCCACTAGTCAGGAATACATCATTCTGCCTCAACGGCGAACACAGAGAACGTCCAGTTCTCTCACAGTGCACATAATACTCTGCCTACAAAGGCTTGCACAAATATTAATTGTTCCCGAATTGGAACACATCCATCAGCCACTATGGCCAATATTACAGGACACTAAGTCCTCAAACGATTAACACATACGTCTGCCCACAAGGCCAACACTCTGGAAAAGAACCCAGGGCAACCCTGCCACGTCATACGTCACAACGCATCGCATATTTACACTATCCTGTATGGGAGTGCTCTGCGGTGCAAAACCACAACCGTGATAACTAAATGTAATCTGCTATGCATCCCACAGCAGCTCCCAACTTACTAAATAAGCACAAATGACAAGAAGACGAAAAATTGCATATCTTGTTTCTCATTCGTCACACCTGTCTCCAAAAATATTAATTCGCACAATCTTCCTTTACAACAGTACATATCATCTGTAGGACAAACATGTAGGACAAACATTTAAGACACATTTTTGTAGCATTACAAAGTAGTCCTTGTTCTGGAATGCCTAAGGCAAGAGAGGGAGACGGAGAAGGAAAAACACATGGAGAAGACAACTGGAGACAGCAATGAAAGGAATGAGAAAGACATGTCAAGATATTGAGCTGATGGCACGTGACAGGAAGGCTTGGTATAAGTTTGTTGAAGGTTAGCGCCTTGGGGAAACTGAAGGGTAATCAATGAATGAATGTCCTCTTTGCACCCAGCCCATTTACATTTTTTTTTTTTTTTCATTCTGGCTAAGGGACTTTCTGTCCAGTATGTTAATTCCACAAGGTTCTTCAACTTTAATAACGTGGTTTAAATGCCGGGGTTCATTAAACAAACAACTCAGGAGACGGCACAGTTGGAGAACAAGAAGGCGTTTAATATGGTAATGAGGCTTTAAACTTTTTTTCCCTTCTGTGTAGGCTGGTTATTTTGTTTGTTTGTTTTTTATTTTCTCTTTTTGAATGTTTTAAAAGCGTGTTGCTGTGATGAATTTAGTAATGGCGGCAGTGTATTTTGAGTGAGGCTATGGAGGCATCTTATATTTCACTATAAACATTATAGACAATGAATATAGTGGAGAACGATTTGGATTCCTACAGAGATTGGCACACAGAATCCTTGTACAAAATATTTCTGATCTAACTGAAATACACTGAGGGACATCAAAGTGTGTTTCATAGACCAAAAGACTGTTTTTGACGCAGTTCATCATGATATACTAATTGAATGCCTTCAAGGTACAGGTCTTGATATTCTTCTTCCTCGTTCGTCCTGAAAAGGACGTTGGTTGAGTTGTGTCCGTTTAGAGCGGAGCTGCGATATTTGCGCCTTTCGGCCGACACATCCGACTTCAGCACGGCATTTTTTGGGACCGGGTTTGCCTTCCCTCTTCAATCCCTACTCTCTCAGCCAGACTGCAGTGATGTAGCCTGTTTCCAGGACCACCACTTGGAGGTGGAGTTGGGTCTTGATCAGCTCTGGTTCGCTGACCCTGACGCAAGCAGTCAAGCTATGAGTCGCTGACTGCATTCATCTCGTTTGCTGCGTCTTCGGTCCCTAAGTCTTGATATAAAAGATATCAGACTGGTTAGTAGCCTATATTTAGAACACATTGATAGTATACTGAGCGACTTTAATTACGCATCACTATATGAATCACTCACCAAGATGTCTGAGAATAAAATAATGGTAACATGTTTGATATCACTGGAAACAGTATCCATTGACCGACCGATTCCCGCAATCCGCGTAGCAGTGCATGCTGTGTTAAAAAAAACTACAGTCACAAATGTAAGGTAGGGGTCAAATTGAAAAGTCACAAATGTCGTTGTTGTCATTGTAACGCGCTCAGTAGCGCGTTTGGCCACCGTTGACATCAAGGCAAGCCTGGCAGCGTCTCCGCATAGAGTCGATCCCATACTTCGATTATATCGCGTCGCAAATGATCCAAGGTCTGAGGTCGTCTGTGCCGGTAGAGTTGGCGTCCAATCTCGTCCCAGACGTGTTCAATGGGTGCCATTTCTGGGGATAATGAAGGCCATGGTATGACAGCGATGTTATTGGCCTGAAGGAACGCTGTGGTGACCGTAGCTGTAGGTGGTCGTGCGTTATCATGCTGGTACAGCTGGAGCTCGGGATGATACTAGAAGAGGGGCACAACGTGGTCCTGAAGCACATCCCTATAGGTGGCAGCATTTACAGTATGATTAAAGATGTGGAGACGGGTTCGGTGATTGTAACTGAATGCGCCCCATACCATGACGCTTCCTCCCCATCGGTGGGCTTCCAAAATGCAACAGTTGGCTTGCCTCTCACCACTTCGTCGCCACACCCTTAGTCGCCCGTCAGCATGCGACAGACAAA